>CM028908.1:26701546-26909046 GCA_016801845.1 Polydactylus sextarius
ATTATTTTAATTATAATATAATATATAATATTATAATATATAATTATATTAATGTGTTACAAAAATAACACATCAATATAATCATTATCACACATTCATACTAAAAAGGTCAAACAAAGTATCATTCTCGTTGGTAACTTGAACTTGTACCAAAGTTATTTTTAAAATGTTTTTTTTTTAAAGTAAGGCCAAGGTTGTTTGACATCTTTCTGACAGTTTTTACTGAGTGGAAATTTCCTTCCTAACTTAATCTTTGAGTCCGAAACCACAAACTTTTTCAAACCGCCCTTCAAACACAAAAGTAGGCGATAGTTTTGCTATAGAGGGACAAGAGTTTGCTGTACTTCATACATGTAGTGTATGAAGTATAGTACATAGAAGTGAACTGATGGAAGTATCTGAATTGAGACACACTAACAGACTAATAGACCCTGTTTCCATATAGCACATATGTACATGGACTCTGACTGACATGACTTTATGATTCTTGTTACACTGTCACCTACAGGTTTGACTCATAACAGTTGTTTTATTTATGTGGATTTGTGTAAATTAATACTTTTTGTAAAACGATCTGATGTGAACGAGGATATTATTGAAGGTGAAATATCTTTTTCTGTAAACACCCGGCTACTCTACGTGTAAACGTGGCTTTAGTTACACCGGGTGATATGTTAAATTGGTTTAGATTTATCTGATGATGTAAACAGGTAGTAAATCTGAAGTTAGCATTAAGGCCTTGAGGTGTGAACGTAACCTAAGACAAACCCAAACAATCAGTAGAGTCTGGTGATGTTTGAGTCTCAGCTCAAAGTCATTTACCTTAAAATCAAACTCTGCTTCTGTGAAGTTCTTGTGCAGAGCAGGAGAGAGGTACTGAGTCGTGGTCAGGATGATGCTGCAGAGAGGAAACAAACAGGAAGCTCAGTTACTTTAATGCTCCATGAGTCTGAGAAGCATTTTATTTATTTATTTTTATTTCGTACTTGCTGGTGAGGAGTCTCATCACGTTCCAGTCGCGAGGGAAAATGCTGAGTTTCATCAGGTTTCTGAACACACAGAGAATCTTCAGCAGGAACTCCTGTAGAGAAATGAAGCAGAAATGTGACTGTAGCTGTGGTTTATCTGCTTCCTCTGTTATGTGAGTTTCCCACTGACCTGGAGAAATCCAGCCTCCAAACAGTGTCAAAGCAGACAGTGTCAAACTCCCCTCAACAGATATGTTATGTTGGTTGAAGTAATATCCAGTTTAACCGTCTTTTGTTTTCACAACCAAATAGTTAACAATGAAAGTAAATGTTTTTATTTTTAACCACTAATAAAGCTCAAAATACAAATAGGGTCCAAATAGTTAACAATGAAAGTAAATGGGGCAGTCACTAGATTAGTTAAGGTGGCTAATTAAACTACGTTAACTAACATTCATGTTAAGTTAGCTGAAACAGCTGAATTATCGTTATCTAAATTGTCATTTTAACCACTAATAAAGATCAAAATATCACTTCACTTCAGCAGTAGCATGAATAGGGTCCCTACACATAAACTGAAGTACTGATAACTTAGTAAGTGAACCCAGAGTTTATTAAAAACACTGTTTTACAAGACTTACCCAACGTCTGGTTTTATAACAACTGGTGATGAAGGTTGTTCCACATCAGCAGATTCAACAATTTCCTGAAAAACAGGCTGATGTGTCCGTGAAGAGCGAGAATAATGATGAATCTGCTGATCTGGATCAACCTTCATCACTAGTACATTTAACTACATTTACTTATAGATTCCTTGTCATACTTAAGTACAGTAAATACTAGATACTTTAAGACTTTTACTTGAGCATCAGTAAGTTATTTGTTAGTTGAGTATCAGTACTTCTACTCTAGTATCTGTCCTGGTGTCCTACTCTTCTTTGTTGTTGAGCTGTAACAGTTTAGATCTGACATGATGTGACTGTCAGGACGTGTTTCAGACATTATTCATGACGTCAGTCTCTTGTACCTTGAGCTCATCTTTGCTCTGGAAGTTTTCCATCAGGTGCTGGAAGTGGATGTCAGTCATCTGGCGGAGGAGGGACAGGAGACAGGACACGTATTCTCCCTACGGAAGAGGACAGAGGAGAGGACACGGCGGTGAATGAACGATGATCCCAAACTATAACTACTACTGTGGTCAATTTGTGTTTATTTCATTTATTTGACTCGTGAGAAGAAATCACCGAGGGAGAAAATATTCTAGTTTATCTTTACTTCCTCATTTGTTTGTGGTTCTTTTGGTAAGAGGGAGTGATGAAACATCTCTAGTAAAGATGCAACGATATGATATTTGTCTCAACAAAAAACAACTAAAATATGATTTGACCATTTAAGGACATTGACCCGTGTTAACATGTTAACGTTTACAAGCTGACGTTAGGATTTAAACAAAAAGTGTAATCTAATCTCATGCTAACATTAGCATTAAATGTTCAGAACTAGCATTAGCATTTTATATCATTAATTGATGTGTGTAGAGAACAATGAATGGAACGCTTGTTTAAAATGCTAACATTAGCTTGCAGTGATAGTATTTTAAGAAATGGTGTGATCCAGCCTCACGCTGACATTAGCATTTTGCCTCTAAAGTGGGAAGACGCCATCTGACAGTGATGTGAAATAAGTCATATCTGACTCATCAACCACATTACTAATCACAGGACACATTTACAGTTTAAAGGTGATATCTGTCAAGTTTCTCTGCTGATAGACATGTTTTCCTGACGCTCACTCAGCCGTCGTTTTGTTTAGAAGATAAGAGATTATAATCTGAGCAGCTGTTTCTTCAGGGGCTAGCTGGTTAGCATGCTAATGTAAAACATCAGAAAAAGGAACAGGCTGTTTCGGCTACAAGTTAGTAAAAAACATGTAGCACCTTCAAAAATACACAGAACACATCAAAGAAGTTGGTATTATTATTATTAAAACACGTAAGACGGCGTCAGAGGTGAACAACAGACATTTCATTCACAAATAACAAAGGGAAGATTAACGACAGTAGAGGAATGAACACACAGACACAAACAGGATGGAACAAGTAGTGAACAAGTAGTAGTCGTATTGTTAGTTACTAACAGTGATCTCCGCGGTGCACTGCGGACAGCGTTGGCCCCTTACCGCCTCCTGAGACTGGCTCTTGCTCATGATGGACAGCAGCGTCTGCAGGAGGACGTCCAGGAGGGACTCCACCATCATCTCCACCTCCTCCTGCACCGACGTGTCCTGGAGGAGGAGGAAGAAGAGGAGGAGGAGGAGGAGGGTCAGTGATGTGATGGAGAGAAGAAGGATCGATACCAAAGAAAGACGACTGAAAACATCAGCTTGTGCAAAACAATTTACCTTCTGTGTGTGAGTGTGTGTGTGTGTGTGTGTGTGTGTGTGTGTGTGTGTGTGTGTGTGTGTGTGTGTGTGTGTGTGTGTGTGTGTGTGTGTGTGTGTGTGTGTTACCAGCGAGCTGCTCTTGATTATTGAGAATATGGAGCTGAGGATTCCAGAGCAGATGAGCAGCTCTTTCTGTTGTCTCAGATGGAGATGGATGTGATGCAGCACGACAGGGAGCAGGATCCTTCGAGACTCTGACGACGGACACACGGACACACACACAGATTACGATCTATCTGATGATTAATACATTTGCAGATCACACAGTGATCAATCCCTTCAGGATTTCAGGTCTTTTTTAGATTGTTGAGGCCTAATTTCCCTGCACTGTTCAAAACGGATTGAATATCTCCGCGATCGTTTGTGTAGAAACGAACCGAAGCTGTGGAGAGAATTGATTGATACCATAGATGTGTGTGTAACTTACCGGGATCGTGACATAAACGATTTAGAAAAATACAAAATATATGTGTATTTATAGAAGGTTCCATTGTATTCGATCAGGTTTTTATCATCGTGTCTAAACATAAACGCAACTAACAGAAGTAAAACATTGGTTAGAATCTGCTACACATGAAATAGCGGTTTTGCTCACAAGGCAGCCACCAGACCTCGTAAACAATCGGGTCTAGGCAGGAGTTTCAATCGGCAGCACTCAGGTCCGTCCGCGGGATAAGAAAAATTTGCTTGTGAAGACAGCGATAGACGGCGAAAACAAACAAAGCAGATAAGATGGAAAAAAAGTGAAGAAGTTTACCACAGAGGCGATTATATCAATGATCTTTGATGACGTAAATACTGACTCTGATTTAGTGTCACCGCAGCTGGCATAGATCATCATCAGGAGATGTTTTTTCTCACCTTAAATGTAATGAAATAACGAGAAATTCTGACAGAGTGTGCTGATACGAAAACAACAAAAACTGTGCCCATTTACCGTTCACAAGAACAGACAGTCTGTTGAATGACACTTGTACATATAATCACATAATGGACGCCTACTTTTTAGCTGTTTTAAGTGTCTTTTTTTTGGGTATTTAGGATGTTTTTTTGGGTTATTTTAGTATGATATGCATATAAATGCATAATTTAAAGATCAGAAAACAGTTCATTCACTATATTTTGCTGCTTGAGTTCAAGTTTGAATAAAATGATACAAAACACTTGAATCAGAAATATTTATGTCTGTGATAAAAATGACTAAAACCAATGATGTGATAAAATGGGTGAAATTGGCTACGACTCCAAAGGGTTAAAGTCTGGTTTTTGTGAATCTATAATAAAACAAAAATTAACAATCTCTCAACATGTTTCCCACTGAGTTTTTCTACCTGGGAAGGAGAAGAGTCTGCTGTCCACAGTCCGAGCTATAGACTGTAGTTTGACCACGTCCATGGACTGTCCTATGTGCACCGTGGACGGCATGCTCCCCAGAGTACCGCGCACAAACTCGGCCACTTCCTGCACCGTGAACATCTGCAGCAGCTCGTCAAATATGGCCGGGAAGGAGTTGAGGAGCGCTGCCTGAGGAGGGTCAGAGGATTATTCATTTATAATTTATTTAGCTCCTGTTTTAAGTAAAAGAGGAGGTTCAAAGTGAACAACCCGAAAAACAACAAAACATCTGAAACACTGAAGACTGAAGATGGGGAAAAAAAAGAAGAGTAAAATTAATGAAGAAAAAACAGAAAACACACACACACCAGTCAACATTCTGTTCTCATTGTTCAACATCACGAGGTTTTCTATCATGTGACTCATATCATCACCTACATCACCATCTCTCTCCATCCAGGAGCTGCTGCTGCTGCACTGACCCCGTTGTCACATTGGGAAGCAAGTGCACTTCCTAACATGGTCACTAAACTACTTCTGCAGCTGTGAGGGGCCCTGAGGTTGTGGATGTTTTTCACTACAAGTGATTCACAGGTTATTTGAGTGAGGGATGTGTGACTACGTGAAGGTTAAAGGTCAAACCCAGAGTCACAGTCGTTCTAGTTTTATTTCCAGATGATGAGTTGATACTTTGTGTTGGTAGAAAAATCACATCAATCAGACGAGTTTAGAGAAAGTTGATGTTTTGTAATTTCAACCTAAAGAGTCATAATGACAGTGTGAGGAACATAGAGTTGAGTGGAGACAAATGTCTATGTTTTACACCAGTGTCAGATTAAAAAAAAAATGTCTGTAAAATTATCTCAGCTAACTTTGCTACATTAGCTTATTTGGCTGAAATAGCAATCTTTGCTATATTAGCTAACTTGGCTGTGTTAGCAAACTTTTTCTACATTTGCAAACTAGTTAATTTAGATAACTTAGCATGGTTATCTTTTGAGCTAACGTTAGCATGGTTATCTTTTGACCTAACGTTAGCATGGTTAGCCTCTGAGCTAACGTTAGCATGGTTAACCTCTGAGCTAATGTTAGCATGGTTAGCCTCTGAGCTAACGTTAGCATGGTTCGTTAGCATGGTTAGCCTCTGAGCTAACATTAGCATGGTTAGCCTTTGAGCTAACTTTAGCATGGTTAACCTCTCTCTGAGCTAACGTTAGCATGGTTAGCCTCTGAGCTAACGTTAGCATGGTTAGCCTTTGAGCTAACTTTAGCATGGTTAACCTCTGAGCTAACGTTAGCATGGTTAGCCTCTGAGCTAACGTTAGCATGGTTTGTTAGCATGGTTAACCTCTGGGCTAACGTTAGCATGGTTAGCCTCTGAGCTAACATTAGCATGGTTAGCCTTTGAGCTAACTTTAGCATGGTTAACCTCTGAGCTAACGTTAGCATGGTTAGCCTCTGAGCTAACGTTAGCATGGTTAGCCTTTGAGCTAACTTTAGCATGGTTAACCTCAGAGCTAACGTTAGCATGGTTAGCCTCTGAGCTAACGTTAGCATGGTTAGCCTTTGAGCTAACTTTAGCATGGTTAACCTCAGAGCTAACGTTAGCATGGTTAGCCTCTGAGCTAACGTTAGCATGGTTAGCCTTTGAGCTAACGTTAGCATGGTTAGCCTCTGAGCTAACGTTAGCATGGTTAGCCTCTGAGCTAACGTTAGCATGGTTAGCCTTTGAGCTAACTTTAGCATGGTTAACCTCTGAGCTAACGTTAGCATGGTTAGCCTCTGAGCTAACGTTAGCATGGTTAGCCTCTGAGCTAACTTTATGTTTTTTTTCTACCAATACAAAGTATAAACTTATTATCATCTAAAAACAGACCAAGAACGACTGTAGCTCTTTTACTTTCAGACGAGTGAACAAGCGAATGAAAACGGGGGTTTGTTGTTGTGGGTTTTTCCATCCAGACGTCTACTTACTGACAGCGGAGACGGCCGCAGAGCGTTGGAGCTCCAGGCCTGAATGCAGTTGGCTTGAGCCTGTCCTGGGGTGGGGGGGGCGCCGGGGGGCGGGGCATGGCCCAGGACTGGGGCTAGCGCTAAGGGAGCGGGGCCTGGGGCTTGATTTGGGCCCGGACAAGGCTGGGAGCCCTGCAGTGTGTGGAGGTGGAGGGAGGAGGAGCCGGTGGAGGTTAATAGAGAGAACGGGGGGAAGGAAACGAGGAAAGGTCCCGGGTACAAAGAGATACATGAAGGAGACAAGAGTCAGATTAAAGCAACTACGGGACAGAAGCTGAGGAAGACGCTAAACTATAAACAAATATAAATAACTTTAAAAGCAGACGAGAGGCTCATGTTAAGGTCAAAGACTCTAACTACTAAACAAAGCGTGTGTGTTTCCTCACCTGTGTGAAGATGAGGGTCTCAGAGTTGCGACTGTCCAGACTCAGGACGAAGCGGATGGACTGAAAGAGTTCCTGGATGCTGGTGCGAAACTGGTCCTCCTCCATACCACAGGTGGCTCGAGAGTAAAGGATCCGAGACTGAACGATGAACTTGAACAGATACTCCAGAGCCTGACGGACACGACAGGAAGAAAGAAACGTCGACATTAAAAAAATAAAAGATAGAAGATTTATGATCCAGTTGATTGTTTTATAAATGTATTCAGATAAAATGATGGTTGGTTCCAGGACAGAAATATTAACGTAAATTCAACCGATCCCCAAGAATTCAACTCATCATCATCATCTCACTTGTTCCTTTCAGAAGACGCAGGAAACATGCAATAAAAAAAGAGACAAAAATGATGCTATGAAAGTTGTATTTTTTTATGATGTTTTGTTGCAAATTTTTTTTTCCTTTAAAAGACAGTTTTTGTTTATTTTAAAAAGAGAAAAAAAATCACAAGTTAGACTTGCTGCTGCAACTGTTGCAACAAAACACCTAAAAAATGCAACTTTCAGCACAATTTTTAAACCAATCATCACCATGGTTACCAGGTAAACATTGATCCATAAGTCAGTGAATCACTTTTTTTTTTTTTTTAGAAGACGCAGGAAACGTGAGATAAAAAGTGTCACATTTACCTTCAACATCACTGTTAAGGACCAAGAGAAACAGTATTTGGGCAGAGTTCACCACAGAAGATGAAACTTTTATATTTTTGTGCAACAAGAGGACGTCGCCTGTTGAGAAACACTTTGTCTCAGAGAAACACAGGGAGGACGTCAGACCAGACATGTCAGTCTGACACACTGGTTTATCACTACACTGATAATTCAGTGGGAAAGCAGAACTTTAAAGAGGCCTAAAACACCACCACATCTTACAACCACATGTTGTAAATTCAGGATGCAGTGACTCAGACATTCACCACCGTGGCCACAGACGCTGCAGCAGCGGCTGCAGGAAACATCGAGAAGGAGCTTTTGGATTATGAACAATGCAGCTAGTTTCTCTACATAAGCAGACATATCTTTTAAGATTTATTATTTCTGTTTTTTTACTGGTTTGTCTACTTTGTTTGGTTAGTATGTGACAATTACATTTTCTCTTTTTCTTTTTTTTTTTTTTTTCTTTTAGAAAAGCTGCTGTGAAAGGCCTCGGCAGGGAGTTTATATAATTATGTGGTTTGTGGTTAAAGAATGTGGAGGATTTTTATTCACTCGTGAACGTTAAAGAGGAACATTTAAACCCATGTCCTACTATTAGAAGACATCATGACCACAGTGGAAACCATCAGAGGTGTGTAACAGCCTCATTAAACACTTGTTTTCTACCGTTTCTTTTAGGCTCCTGGTTGTTGTTGCACGAGGTTTAGAAAGAGATGTTTCACCTCTTTACTGACACAACAACACTGTTTACTTTTAAACTCCCACAACATTTACACATGTGGTATTATATGGTATTATATGGTATTATATGGTATTCCAGACTGACTGGTCTGTGGTCAGTTAGACTCTGAACCTCTCACAGTGAATATGACACATTAGGCTGACTGCCCCATTTACTTTAAGCTGTTGTTCATTAACTTTTGCCCATACTCTGCTTGTCTGCTGCCTACTCACACAGTCAAAAAAAAACCTACGCGCCGTGCAGGTTAGGTAGTTAACAACAGTACGACGGAGTTGAGACACAAATGCTAACCCCTTATCATGGCGAAACGAACGGGCAGCGACAAATCCCCTCACCAAGCCAACGTAAAAAGAAATGTTCTTTTAAGATGGATTGGCTGTCGGAGTATGTGCAAATAAACGAACAAGCGGTGAAACTGGGTGAGATTTTCTCTTTTTCAAGTGAGAAAGGTCTACTCTGCAAAACATGCAGCGAAGCCAAAGTAGCAAGTGAGTTTTCTCTCACATATAACCTACTACACTTCTCATCAACGATTTTTGTGTTTTTTATTTTAAGTGGGCCAGATCACTTATATTAAAAGTAAACTAATGAAAATTGCTGCAGTAATTTGATTCTTTTAATAAGCCATGTAACTTGCTATGATCCAAGGTTTTGAACAGGTGTGACACTGGTGTATGGCCACAGCGTGCACATCTGATGTTGCTCACAGAGGTGCTCAGGGAGCTTGTGTGTATACCCAGACACATGAAAAGTTAGAGGGAACACTGCTCAAATGGTTCACAGACTTTCAAGCAGCACTGTCTGCGCTGAGCTCTCACCCTCATGGCTTCCTGTATGTGGTCCTGTCTTACTACCTCAGCAGATCGGTCCATGTACCACTTCAAACAGCGGATCAGCTCTCTGAAACACAACAGAGTTTAACAGTGTAAAACAATGAGGTTGATGTCAGCGGCACTGAGGAGGCGTCAAGAGAAATCAGACACTCACTTGTAGGCCAGAGCTCCAGCAAAGTGTTTCTGGATGTACGTGTCCATCACAGGCCTGAAGTGGTAATATTTACTGTCCCTGAGCAGGTTGATGATGAACACCTGGCAGAGAGATGTTACCATGACAACAGCATAATCAATCATAATCAATCAACACCACACATTCAGTCTTACGTGTTTATACATTTGACTCTTTAACAACGGTTCAGAAAAAAAAAAAAAAGAGAGAGCGCGGTCGTTTCCTGGAGGGAAGCTGAGTTGGTTGAATTCCCTTTGTTTCTATGGAATTTTTTTTTTCCTAAGGTACCTGAGTGTTTTTTTGGTTCAAGAACTCCATTTTGGGTATCATTATTTTTTGATGTGACAACCAGTTGAACAGGACAGTTTCCTGAGCACGTGAAACATTCTTTGACTGAAATGTACGATGCTGCAGCGGTGGTGGAACAAAGGCTTTTGTTGTTCTTGGCAGGAGCCGAAACAAAGATTGAGAGGATGAGATGATTCAATTTACACTTGTTTTCATTCATACTGTTTAGTTCAGAGGTGTTTGTCAATGTGTTTTTTTTTCTGGGCGTGTTTAAGCCGACTGGGGTGGGAATCGAGTTGTGTTTTGTAAATGATAACACACGAGATAGGATTTAAATTAGTTTGTTGGTGAAGTATAAAGACTACACTATATATTTTGACTGGATGTTTATTTCCTCCTGTGGAGAGGGGCGGGTCGCGTCTGCTGTTCGCGGGGCGGGACTCGTGCTGAAGATGAGGAACCTAAACGTGGAAAATTTACTACAGGAAATCACACACACAGACATGTACACACACTCTCACCAATGACTGGAACACCAGTGGGCCATATTTATCCGTGTTGTCATCCAAGATGGAGAATAAGGTGTCCAGGATGTCTTGAAGAAACTGACACACACACACAGTCAGTAACAGCTCATCATCATCATTGTGACTTTAATCATTATTGTTATGATTCTGATTATGAACCTTGACGATCTCCTCCCCGCTGACATGTCGTAGTCGGCCCAGGATGTCCATGACCCGGTCCGGATGAGCCTTCCACTTCAACAGGGCCAGAAGGTCGACTGAAAGACACCAGGAAACAACATGATCCAGGACTGAGACTGAACCTCACAGGGTCACGTGGTGTATGAATGAAGATGAGCCGAGTACCGTTCTGTGTGAGCTTGGTGGAGGAGAGCTGGGTGGAGATCCAGAACGTCTCCTTGGTGCTGCGCTGGAAGATGAGGCTGGACGGGATGCTGGGACAACTGTTGAAGTCCTCCTTACAGCACGGCAGGCCCAGGTAGAGGGCGTGGTTACTGAAGGTGGTGTTCTCATCACACTGAGGACACAGACACACACACACCAGGTGATGTAGTTAACAGTAACACACTGTGAGACAGCGAGACAACAACAATGACCGACCTTGTAAACATAGAGCTCATGACTCTCATCAGACAGAGTGGTTCCATCCTCCCTCATCAGAGGAGTGAAGGCGAAACCAAACAGCTTCTTCTCTCCTTTGTCCTTCGCTGAAGAACATGAGAACAAAGACACACGTTAGCTTTATTAGCTGTTAGCTTCACTGTAAGTACTGTACTGTAACTAGTCCTACAGTACTATAACTAGTACTGAAGTACTCTTGCTGGCGGTTACTCACTGGAGCAGTGTCTGAACTCGAAGCGCAGGTGTGATCCTCTGAATCGGTCGATGGGAATCGGCAGCTTGATGACTTCACTCCATCGAGGGCTGTTGTTGTGGTAGAGGACGAAGGAACGGTGCTCAGGAACGTTGGGTTCTCCAGAACCAAGGCTGATGCAGTCCTGCACGTGAGACACACACACACACAGTCAGGACTCAGGTCCAGCACCATCACACTTAGGACGCGTTCCTCACAGGGATGCTCCCCTCCTCTACACCCTGACGACCTGTGACTGTTGCTAGATTCAGTGACAATTACATCATTAAATATGCAGACGACACAGAACTATAGGGAAGAGATGAGGCGTTTTGTAGAACGGTGCAGTGAAATCAACCTGGTTCTGAATGTTGTAAAAAACCAAAGAACTGGAGAATGACTTCAGAAGAAATCAGCCCACACGCTCCCCTATTTACATCAATGACACTGCTGTGGAGACTGTGAAGAATGTGAATTTCTGAGGTTGCGTGTGGCTGATAACCTGTCCTGGACACATTTCCTCCACCACCTCTTTCCAGTACAAACATACATACATACATACATATATATATATATATATATGTATATATATATATATATATATATATATATGTATGTATATATATATATATATATATATATATATATGTATGTATGTATGTATATATATATATATATATATATATATGTATGTATGTATATATATATATATATATATATGTATGTATGTATGTATGTGCATGCATGCATGCAAGAATTTTAGGTTACTTGCCTAAAATTAGAAACCTGTTCACTCTGGTGTCTTGTGTTGCAAAGATTACACAACAGGAAATGTTTCTGTGAGTCATTATGTGTAGTTTTGACAAAATCATCTGCAAGACCAAAAACATCACAGTAAAGCTCTTACAACTATTGCACATTTAAGTTGACTATACGTGAACAAATTCATTTTCCTCTACTGTCAGTTACTTAAAAGCATTGGAGGCAACCACTAGTTAGGCAGTGGAAAATTGTTCTATTTACACTGGGTAGGCGGGTAAATCCTCTCTCATATCTCATCTGGCCCTGAGATGATACATACTTTATATCGGGATTCCCTATACTCCGCCTATTTCCGCTTGTAGAAATACCCTGACCTCTCCTATGCTCCTCCTGTCCGCCTCCTGACGTCAGCAGACAGTCTATTAAAAGCCGCAACTCTTGTTCTCGTCGTTACATTTCCAGGCTCCAGCTACATACGGTGGCGGCAGCAGCGACCAGAGTTTGTTTGCGTTGCGCTGAAGGCAGCAGCTCCATCCTCATGAATCATCACTCACACTGGATTATTCTACTTCTCTCTTTGCTCGTTGTCGCCGGTGCACACGGTAAGAAACGTTTAGTAACTGTTAGTAACAGGAAGCGACCCGGCGAAGAAGCGTCGCAGCCCGGCGCAGTGAGCCGCCTCTCCCCGCTGGTCGCGCTTCTGCCGGTAACGTCACATTTAAACCTTAAACACGTTTTAATAAGTCGTGAATGATCAGGATGAACCAGTGCAGCAGGTGTGGCCCCACTTGGTCGAACCGCCAGAGAAATGCAAAAGACACCAGGTTTGACAAACACAGCAGCTCCGCGGCTGCAAAAAAAAACAAAAACAAAACATTGTTTCCATTTTAGTGTTGGGGCCGCGCGTGCCACCGTGCACGTTCTGTCCCGTTAACTCCATTAAACAGCAACAAAGACTCGCACTTTTTTTCTTTTTTCTCGTCTTCGTCTTCACCCAGAGCTGCCGGGCTCGGTCATGACAATGAGGCTGGTGGAACATGTTTCTCTAAAGTTCACCGGTACCGGTTCCCTCTACGTAGACCTGGACCTGGTCTAACGTGGTCTATGCAGAAAAAAAGGAGAAAAAGTAGCGAGTCACGCATCATGATGGTTTTAATACTCTAGACTTTTCTGTCTGTAGCTCGGACGTGACAGGAGAAAACTTCATTTTTCATGTCTTAGTCAAATTTGAGATTTTGGGCTATTCTGCATCATTAACATGTTATCTTTCACACCGCTATAAAGAAAATAACAAAATTACACATTTAAGTGTTTATTTTATTACACTTTGTTGACTCGAAACTGTGAATTTCACCGAAGATTAAACAATTAAAAGGCTGTTTCCTCAAAATGAGTGAAAGAATCTCCACTTGAGTAGCACCGACATCCACCAAACCTTCAGTCTTGTTCCCAACTAGAGGGATTTGTTGATCTCTCCTTCTGGGCCTGATTTAAACCACATTTTATGCCTAAAAATAGGGCAAAAAGTCATCTTTTAAGGCTATTGGCAGTTTTCTGATTTACTGGATAATAAACAGATATTCATAATAAAATGTCTTTCTGATTTAATGTATCAACAAAATGAAAGAAAAAAAAAAAAAGAACCTGGCTTTCTCCAATGGTCAGATTCTTTGCTTCAAAATGTATAAAAATTGGTGCATATTTAATTAGAGATATCGCCTTTTCATGTGAGTAATCAACTGGTAACGTTTCACGGTGACGTCTGTAAGGTAAAAATTTGACCCTGTAGTGTCACTTTCAATAATGTAGCAGTTAACTCAGCAGCACAAACAGTAAAACAGAAACCTTGTGCACGTTGAAAACTACTGTTGTTGTTTCTTGGCAGAAGCTTCAGCCGCTGCATTTTCAACATAATAGTGAAAAGTGTTTTACTAAGCGGCTAACTGGTGGCCGAGCAGCACTACTCCGTAGGCCTCTAGTGTTTTACTACCTTTTCTTATTATTATTACAAACCTGCTACCGTTGGATTCCTTGGATCAAGCCGATTCCAACTCTATGACGTCACAGTGCGTCATGATAGATTTTCCGCCATCTTGGATTTTATCCAAAACCTTCAAAATGCTTCTTCTCTTACAAATTTTGTACGATCGGCTTGAAACTCAATACACATACTCTCGACACGTACCTTCATTAACACCTTACTTTTAGGCTTAGGGAGATTAACCATACGACAGCTACAGCCAATCAAAATCAGCGGCGAAGCCACCAAACAGGAAGTGATCTCATATCTCGACAACAGTTTGAGATATTTAAATCAAACTTAATGACCAGTCCCAAGACGCCATCCTGAGGTGTCCCAATCAATTTGGTGTCATTTGGCAACTAGGGGGCGCTGCAGTTATCAAAAACACGTTTTACCTCATATCTCTTGATGTGCTTGGAAATTTAAGTCACTTTTGATGCCTGAAATTGTAAAAACTGGCCGCCATATTGGATTTTATCAAAAGTAAAACTTAACTCTTCACAGGACTCAAATTTAGTCTGATCGTCACGAAACTTGACAGACGATCTTCAGACCGTGCCTGTCAAAAGCCTCACGATTTTATTTTTGTAGCAAAGAGTTTGTCCGCCACAGCCAATCAAAATCAGCGGTGTAGCCGCCAAACAGGAAATGAGCTCATATCTTAATCAACCTCGCTGTACGGACTCAGAAACCCGGCCTGAGTTGGTCCAATCAATTTGGTGTCATTTGCCCACTAGAGGACGCTGTAATTAGCAAAACTATGCATTTTGGCTCATTTCTCTTAATGGGTTTAGATTTCAACTTCATTCTTATGTCTGCTGATAGTGAGTGAGGATTAGCCAATTAACGGCCCTTTAGCGAACATTTTACTAATTTACTTAATTATTATTTTCATTTCTGCTGATGCTGCGGATTATCCCGTTAATGGCTATTTAATGAACATTTCGCAAATTTGCTAAATTATTTTACTGCTTGGCCACATCATTGCTGCTCGTAACTATATTTACCATATTTATCAATTACTTTACCGATATGATTAAAAAAAAAATCATTGATATTTTTTTTTTTTTATGATTAATCTATTAATTCTATCAATTATTTTTCGATATACTTTTTGATTGTCCATTGTTTTCCCTTTTACTCAATGAATGTAACAATTAACACAATGTGAATATGGAAACATTTTATTAATATGAGATGTTCTAGTCATCCAGAATGTTAGTGGCTACTATTAACTATTAACATATTTAATACAAATATTAATACAATTTTCTAACTTCATTGATCAGGCAGATTACGACAGCGTTAGTAACGTTCGCTTTGGTTCGGTTCAATGTTCAAACAATATTCAGAATCTGGAATAGTAGTAAAACTGAAAAAAAAAATGTAAAAGTGAAGTGTTTATCTTTCTAGGAGCAGGAAGGAAACCTCGGTCATCATTTCTCATTACTCATCTCAAAACCGGAGGTGTGTAGAGTAGATCAGATGATGTAACTTGTTACATGTTATTCTGGTCCAGGTGACACCACAGTCAGAGCTCTGGAAGGACAAGATGTGATTTTACCGTGTTGCCCCGACACCAACGTGAACCTGGAGCTTCGTCACTTTGACTGGAAGGACGGTGTGAGGGAGGTGTTCATCTACAAACAGGGCAGAACTTATCGCAACCTCTCAGGTCAGGACGCGTCATTCAAAGGTCGCGTGTTGCATTTCCCAGAAAAGTTGAAGGAAGGAAACGCCTCCATACTCATCACAGATATCAACGTTGAAGACAGTGGAGACTTCACCTGCGTGTTCCCGTATCTGGATCTGAAGCGGTGTCGTGTCCAGCTCGTTGTCGGTGAGTATGTTCATACGACTGTTGTCTTTGTGCATTTTACTTTAGGTTTGTTTTGTCTTTTAAAAGCTACAACATTTTGATGTTTCTACCTGTGGTTGTTTGTTTCTTCTTCACTGTGCTGAACTGGACCGACTGTGCTGCCTCAGTGTCCTACAGGACATGAACCTGCTGCTTTCTGCTGTTTCCTACTTGTGTCTCCACATCAGGTGACTAAAAACCTGCTCTGACCTCTGACCTCTTTATGCTTCACATTACATTATACTGAATAACAAGAACTAACTCAACAACTGCTACCCATTATCTGATCACATGCTGCTTCAGACTTTATGTACTTTCTTACTTCACTACTTACTTTGCTTGTTCCTGTTGTTTTTATTAGGAAAGATAATTTTAATAAAAGCACGAATGAAGTTGAACACAGATCCAGATCCATTTCCAGATTAAATTATTTCCTATATTGGAAGTAAAGTGTTGCGAGACACAACTGTGAGATCTGGTCTTTGGGACCAAACACGTCGTCGGCCTTAATGTTTTGTTTCCCTGTGCCTGTGCTTGACGCAGGGAAAAAATATTAATCGCTCTGTTGTGCCTTGTAGATCGTGACCCACAGCGTCCAGAGTTTCCAGACAGATCTGGAGAAACCAGGGGTGAGTGACCTGCAGCTGACAGCCTTTCCCTTCAGGTCAGACTTTAGTTTGGAGGGAAACGCGTCACGTCAGAGCTGGGCGGGTTGACCAAAAAAACTCTACATTTTGATGGTTTCATACATTCTTTGTCTAAACCACGTTTGTGACTGAGGTGATGCAGTAAATTGCTGGTGTTGACAACTTTATCTGGACGTCATTTACAGTAAATAGTTGTTTTTGTTCCACGTCGACCTTTTACAAACAAAGTATCTCCAGAAAACAGACAGTAAAGTTCAACTTCATCGTCTGCTGCAGCTTCAATCTGGGAACTTTTCTTTGTCCATTTTCACCTCAACACCTCCACTAACAGCTGCTCTGTTACATGTGTGTTTAGTGATAAAGGTCTCAACTCAAACGGTTTCCTGCTGCGACACGTTCACAACGTTGTTTAAACTATTTAAACCAGTAAAAATTCATTTCACAACAAAAATAAAACAGAGTCTTTGACATGAATCAGTACATCGCCCAGCATTATGTCACATTATCTGAAGTAAAGTGACAGGAGTCAGTTGAACCCAGGGTCTGTCACTGTGACAACAAGTCCAACACCCCGTCCAGTTCTGTTGTTATTTAGCTAAAACTGTGGTTAAGTCCGTGCTGCGTTCACAGGTGCCGCTCCGAAGCCGTACACGACGATCAGTGAGGTCACGGCGGACAGGGCGTGGCTGAAGTGTGAGGTCATCAGAGCTTCTTCTGAACCCGAGTTGGAGTGGCAGGACAGAAACGGCAGCGTCCTTCCCGGTTTGAGGCCGCAGGTCACAAAACGAGGCGCCCGCTACGACACTACCCTCAGCATCACGGTGAACAGGACGGACGGTAAACGCTTCCGCTGTGTCGCCAAGCAGAGGGACATCAAACATGAAACTTCTGCCGATATCTACGTGACTTTCAGTGGTGGGTAGTTGCAACGATGCAAGGAACTTTTATGTCATCTGTCGTCTGAACACAGACAGTGAAAATTCAAGTCATTCTGTGCTGCGTTCACAGGCGGCGCTCCGAAGCCGTACACTACGATCACCAAGGTCACGGCGGACAGGGCGTGGCTGAGCTGTGAGGTCACCAGGGCTTCTTCTGTACCACAGGTGGAGTGGTTGAACAGAAACGGCGTCGTTGTCACTACTGAGCCGCCGAAGGTCACGGAAACAGACGGTCGCTACGACGTTACCCTCAACGCCATGGTAACCAGGGCAGACGGGGAACGCTACCGCTGTGTCGCCAAGCAGAAGGACATCAACCGCGAGATTTACACTGATGTCAACGTGCCATTCTGTGGTGAGTAAATACCAACGCAACTGTTCAAGACATGAAAAACGCAGCTGTGAGGAACATCAGGGTGCGATCACTTTTCACTGAGTGGTTGCAGTCGTACGGAGCCTGAGCGGCCATGGAGGGAATAAAATTCAAACATGGGAATAAGTTAATAACAATTTACTAAAACAGTTAAACAAATTATTCATCTCATCTTCATCCGGTGGGTCGGGGTCATGAGGGCAACAGCCTCAGGAAGGAGGTCCAGACCTCCCGTCCCCGGCCACTTCCACCTACTCCTCCTGAGGGACCCTGAGGTGTTCCCTGACCCGGGTCTCCCCCAGCACCTCCCCCCAGTTGTCCCGTCTCAACGTGGAGTAGCAGCGGCTCTACGAGCTCCTCACCTTATCTCTAAGGCTGAGCCCGGCAGCCCTACGGAGGAAGCTCATTTCAGCCGCTTGTATCCGTGATGTTGTTCTTTCAGTCACTACCCACAGCTCGTGACCATCGGTGACAGTCGCAACATAGATGGACGGTAGATTGAAACGACCGGGGCAGCGTCCCCATCACTGCAGACACCACCTCAATCCGTTTGTCCAGCTCCCACTGAATTCCCATCACTCGTGAACAAGACCCCGAGTTACTTGAACTCCTCCACTTAAGGCAGCAGCTCCTCCGCGACCCGGAACCAGCGCTCCACTCTTTTCCGGTGGTGAACCACCTCGGACCTGTAGGTGCTGATCCTCATCTGCAGCAACGTGGACGTGGGTGTTTGATGAGACCAACAGAACCACATCATCCACAAAAATCAGAGATGAGATTCTAGTCACTAAATAAATTACTAAAATGTCTGAACGAAATCATAACATGTGAAAGAATGAATAACAGGTGTTTGCATTAGTTTTACATGTTTTTTTTCTCTGTGTTTCAGAGGAAACCCTGCACACAGGGTTCATTATGTTTGGAGTCTTTGTTGGAGGCGTCGTCACTGGGGGGTGTTTACTTCAAGCTGTGTATTATGGCCGAAAAAAAGTCAAAGGTAGGTTTAAATAACTCATCAGTCTCAGCCAGTGGCTGCAGACGGACACTGAATGAATAAATAAATCCAAACCCCGTCAGATACAAGCGCTGCCGTCTTGACCAGGAAGTGGAGCTTCACTGACATTATTGATGTTATGAGGTAGACAGAAGAGAAGTGTTGATTTATTTTTCTTTATCATTTACAGGTGGACGTGGACCAACAAAACCTGAAGATTAAAGGACTGAAGGAAGTACAGATGTGACCACACACACCACATTAGATATCATCTGGTGGGTCAAACAGAACAACACCTTGAGTTTGACACATGATCTTTAACATCTACGTCTGGACCATGAAGTCGCTGCTGCTCTAACACTGAGATGTGGATTTATTTCAACTTGGGATGTAATGAGGAGGACGAGGATCAAATCTGTCTCAATCTGTAACTGGATTAAAGACTCACTGGAATGAACTGACGGTGGAGAAGGTTTGTTGGTGTTGAGTCATGAAGGGAACTTTTCGTTTACACTTTGGATATTTATTATCTACTTTCTACTTGAACTTGTGCAGATTGACATCATCTGGTTCTGTTTTCTGATGAATCGTCTCCTTAGAGAATATCTTCTCTCTTAAACTCCTGACTCATCTCGCAAAAGTAGTATGACTCCTTAGAGGGGAGAACATTTCCCTAATGACCCCGTCGTGATCTTCACGCTGACTGAACATGTTTACTGACATTTGAACGTTTGTGCACTTTTTTCATGGTGAAATTCGATGATACAACAAAACTTAGCGGACCCAGTTTGAGAACCGTTGTACTAAAGGGACTTTATCTTTAAAGAGTTTCTTACCTTGAGGATCTCTCCGTCGGCGTAAAGCACGTAGATGGTGACTTCGATGTTCTTCTGAACGCTCTTCCCTCCTCTCTCGAAGTCGCCTCTCTCCAGGGTCAGGTACAGGTCGTTACGGATGTCACCTGGTACAACAACACAAAGTTACACTATGTGGTTTTTTTTTTTTTTTTTTCACTGAACAAAGATGAGTTTACTGTCCAAGGAGTGAGTGTGTTTAACTTTATGCAGACCTGGCAACATTGATTGTGATTATTCAGTATTATTGTTTTATTTTATTAAATACAAACTAGTTGTGTGTTTGTTCCAGTTCATGTGTGGAATATATGATGACATAAATGTTGATAATATAAGTTTAAGTACATCAGTCTCTGACTGACTCTTACAAAAGGGACTAACTGTCAGTGAAGTACAGTATAAAAGCAGTAAAACAAGTGTCTCAGACCATATCTCAACAGAACAGGTCAAGTTTGCTCTGAGGCTGCAGCTCTGCTTGTCTTTAGTTCCTCTGGTGTTAAGACTCATGACTCATAGCTATCAGAGCCAGTAGAGCTAGCAGCAGCTATCAGAGCCAGTAGCAGCACCATTGCGGTGAACGTTTAAAAAGAGAAAGTACAGTAATTACATGTTGATTACAAGGTCAGTTAAAGACGTTTAGCTGCAGCTGGAGACCGACTGTTCTGTAACAAAGGGATCAACACTTTTAGGACGTTGCTGAGAAATATAATGTATCAATGACTGACGTGGTTGATGATGATGATGATTTATTTTTGGCTAAAAGTTTTTCATTGTGCTGACAATGTGCTGCTTTTTTTTTTTTTTTTTAAAAAATATGAAGTAAAAACCTTAAGTGTTTATTCAAATGAAACCAAAATAATGTCATTTGTTATTACTATATTTATGCTTTGTGTGTGTGATGTAAATGTGTGTTGAATGTTAAATGTTAAATTGCACATCTGGAGTTTTGAGGAAAAGCAATTTCAATCCCCTATAATGACTGTGTTCACTTTGGCTACTGTTGAAACAGTAACAGTTAGTAACATGTTCATCTCTTAATTTTAATGCTTGAGTTTTTAACTTTTCAACTTAACTGTGTCAAATTAGAAATAAACTGAAATGAAAATAATAATAAATAAAAAACAATATCAAATCATAAATAATATTGAGATTCATTTACTCCCAGTCTTCACTGACACATCAGCCTGTTGTTTAAGAAAATGATGAATATGCTGATGTGGAACAACCTTCATCACCAGTTGTTATAAAACCAGACGTTGGGTAAGTCTTGTAAAACAGTGTTTTTAATAAACTCTGGGTTCACTTACTAAGTTATCAGTACTTCAGTTTATGTGTAGGGACCCTATTCATGCTACTGCTGAAGTGAAGTGATATTTTGAGCTTTATTAGTGGTTAAAAAATGACAGTTTAGATACGTTTGGCTGACTGCCCCATTTACTTTCATTGTTAACTATTTGGTTGTGAAAACAAAAGACGGTCAAACTGGATATTACTTCAACCAACGTAACATATCTGTTGAGGGGAGTTTGACTCTTATTCATGGTTGATATTATCACTTTAATGCCAGATCTGGTTTGTAAAGTCTCCTTGACCTAAACTGGTCTGTGGTCTGTGGTACTGGTAGCATTCCCTCCAGTAAACAGTGATTTTAGTTCAGGTTGATCTCTCAGGATTAATTAGATGTTGATGCTTGGTGTTATGACATATTTTATAAACATCAGTTTCTTCTTTACTGATAGAAACATCTTCAGCTGATGATACACAGTAAAGAAACCACAGAGATGATGGTGATGATGAAGGCTGCTGCTGCTTCAGCCACACTTCTCTAGAATAATTAGAGCAAATATCCTGTAATCGCCTGGTGCGGGTCCTTGGACCACAGCCCAACTTATTAGCCGGCGTTTCTCCCATTGTTATTCCTGACTCAGAAATTAGGGAGTGAGGCCAGGATGTGTCTGAGGCCAGGAAATGTTGTCACCCTGGGTTCATGTTACTCTGGACTGTCACCGTGTTTTTGCTCAACCCTGCGACTCACCCGGCATGATGACGTCTGGAAATCCCAGTTTACGAGTGATGGCCACTGCCCGGCTGAAGATGAGCGGGTTTTCTCTGCGAACCTGCTCCATGTCGCCTCTGAGCAGCTGCAGAGAGATGATCAGACCTGCGAGGACGCAAAGAAAGAAAGAAACGTCACACAGACAGAGATTAACGTCAAGTTGAAAACCCTTCACACACACACACACATACACACACTGTGTCGTACCGTAGTTGGTGCTGGGAGCTGTGTATTTGGTGCTGGACTTGCGGATGATGTTCTCGTGGATCTGGTACCACTCGTTCTCATTGTTACACCTGCAGAACAAACATCATCATGCTGTGAAATGGAAATTTATTTTAGTCTTGAAGTCAAGTGAGGTGAGGGAAACGAGGTGAAGACATTCTCACTATGACGCAGCTTCTCTTTATCATATATTTATAGTCACACTTTATCATTCAGGCTCCTGCAGGTGTGTGTGTGTGTGTGTGTGTGGGTGGGGGGGGGGGGGGGAGGTCGTCACCTCATACCAGTTCTCCCTCTGTGTTAACTCAATATACTCGTCATAACGATAAGTTATGACTCATGAATCATTCAGCAAAATAAACATTTCCAACCACAAGAAGCTGCTGGAGGACGTGCGCTGCCTCAGCTGCATTAAACACAGTGTTGATGAGAAAACCTCACTTCACAATTTAGTGCAGCCGACAGGTTCACAATGTAGACGTCATTCAGGTATGAACACGTCAGCTCCAGCTTAACTAGACTCTACTCAGTTTCTAGTGTTTCCACTTGGTCCTAGTTCCTGGTTCCAGCTACTGTTTTAGTTCCTACTCTGTGGAGGAACCAATGGAGCTGAGTCAATAATAAAACGTGACAGTTCAGTTGAGGTTAAAAGTTTAAAAAGAAAACATTTAGTCGCCTCCTGAAGCTCTCAGATGTTTATTTGTGCATCATGAAACAGATTTTGTAACATTCATGTTTTAACTCTAACATACCCCAACAGATTTAGAAAAAAAACTTATATTTACATTTGCACTGTTTCTTTGTTGAGCATCTCACGTTTTGTTCATTGTCTGAATCTGTTCTCTCTTTGACTGTAGTGGTGGTTTTAAAGGTTGAAGAGAAACTTCCCATTATTCTTAAAAAAAAAATTCACATGACAAAACATAAACCAAAGGCTGGTTCCAAATTCTAGTGCAAGTGGATGAAATGAGACAGGGTCTAAGTCCACTTCTTACTGTTTCCATAGGATCACATGCACTCGATCAGGTGATCATCTGTAAGTGTGAACACGTCTGTAAACGGTCTGGAGCCAAAGATTAAAGACATCAGTAATTACCATTACTCCACAATGAGAAAGATTATTCACGAGAGGAAAACATTCAAGACAGTTGCCAAATTCACCCACAACGTCAGAGTCCACAGGCCTCGGTGTCAAAGACGACAGACGTGGATCAGAGGTTTTGGATTTGAAGTCGGTTCAGAACCTCAAACTGCAGCAACAGGTTTCAGCAGTCGATGCTTTAATTACACTAACCAACACACCCCAGGCCTATGATCTAGGAAACCTTTAGTTTATTTTTTATTTATTTTTGGACTTCCTCCAGACTTCCCCTCACTACAGCTCTTCCTTACGTATTCAGCTCAGTGCTGCTCGACATATAAACAGTGTGTGAACTCACGTGTAAACCTTCAGGACGAAGTCTTTCTCCTCTTTGAGCTCAGAGATGGTCTGCAGCACGTCGCTCATGGCCAGGACGGCGCAGCCGTACGGGCGCCGGTACTGAACGTGTGGAGGACCTTTCTTACTGTCGTTTAGCAGCATACGACCTGCGACGGGAACACGTTACTTTAATACAATGTGACATGTCAGCTTGTGTTTGTGACGTGTTTGTCTTGTTTGTCTTCTTGTTGTGTGACGTTGTGAGTGTTTGTTGAGAGAAGTGAACGTCTAGAAACATTGTCTGTTTTATTTTTTTTTATTTATTAATGGATCTATCGTTTGAGTTCAGTGACCGGTATATTCGTCTGTGTGTCTCAGTTCACACACTTGATTGACGACAACCACGGTCAGAACCGATGACTAACGTCTTCAATATCAGGTTTACTTTGTTTAAAAAGCCTCACATCTGTTTTGTAAATGTCTTGTTGACATTCAGGTTACAGGTTTTTAAACTTCATATTTGTGTTGAAACGTGATTAGATTTATATTAATTTTCTAGTTTTATGGTCCAGGTAGACACGTCTGGTCAGGCTCTTTTTACTGTGTCTTGTTTCGTCTACGTTCAACAAACTGACTCTGACAAGTTGGACTGAGCAACATTTTCACACACGTCATAGTTTTATGTCAGAGCCTCTTACCTGTTCTGATGACTTGTGAAATGATGTAGAGATCTCTCTTCATGTCTTTGTTGCTCAGGTCCTGTAGAGAATTATTAAAACATGTTGAGTTAAATACAGATAAAGACAAACAGACAGAGACCGTCTTTGGAAAATATAACAACTAAATCAAAGACAACTACGCTGTGTGTGTGTGTGTGTGTGTGTGTGTGTGTGTGTGTGTGTGTGTGTGTGTGTGTGTGTGTTACCGTGAACAGTGCACACAGCCTGTCGACCTTCTCCGGGTTCCTCGGTCCTCCGTTCTTGTTCAGTCTCACCATGAACTTCTCACTGGAGAAGCAAAACACTGCTCAATCATCTGAACCACAACAATTTCTCTTTTCTTTCCTCTGGAGAAGCTGGCCTGAACACACAATGGGAGTGTGTGTGTGTGTATGTGCCCCATCGCTGGTCTCAAACCAACACCAATAACACACTCTCCACCCCCCACACCAGATGTAAGCTACTATTGTGTGTGAAGAATACAGAGCAGAGAGGTCAAGACGCAGCTGTGAAGTGTGTGTTGGTGTAAACTACACAGTTTAGTAGAACTGTGGTTTAAAGGATTTTTATTGTTACTGTTTATGTTGTTGAAAAGTTGTCCAGTGATCATTACATCAGGGCTTTAGAGTGCACATGTGACCAAATTCCTCAATGTCTGTGACTCTTCCCTCTGGTGTTTGAAGAAAGCTGCTCCGCGCTGCAACTATATTTCACATGCTCTGATCTGAGTGTGGTGGAGGTAGAATGAGCTAAATTCAATGACAAGAAGATGTTTTATGTTTATATTTCATTGGAGCACTTTAAACAACAGCACTTTTCAGTAAGTTACCTGCCTTGTACAATTCTGCATCAAATAAAGAACTTTGATCAGACTGTTGGTCAATAATTTTCAAGTCAATACTGCCTATAGAGACAACAATTTAAAAAAAAACTGCAAAAAAAAAAACTGCAGTGTTAAATTTGATGCAGTCGAAAATTTGGGTGCATCTAACTTTTGTGCTGGTGCACCTAAGAAAAAAAGTTAGGCACACCAGTGCAGCCAGTGCAAAAAGTTAGTCTAGAGCCCTGTAGATGTGACTGGTAAAGGACCAAAAGCAGGAAAATATTCCTTCATTCACCCAGCCCATAGCTCCCGCTTTGGGAATTTTTTTTTCTGCTAGAAGTCAGGACTTCTGCCACTTTTGTCCGTGGCTGCCTTGTTTCTGGCTGGTGCTGCAGCATGACGTTTCACCCTCCGACCTTCCCTACAAGCCATGGGTTGATGTGTCTGTCCTTTGATGGTCTGAAGTAGTCACCCTCCTCCCAGGTTTAACAGGTTGACAGTGAACTCATATGACCTCAAATCAGATGCTGAATTTAAGCTTATTTACTCAGCAGAGGAAAAGAAACTAAACAGGATTCCCTTGGTAGTGAAGAGCAACGAAGGCAGAGCCCAGTACTGAATCCACGCCTGAGTACTGAATCAGCCCGTGGATTTGACGGTGTGAGGCGTAACCTGATGGGCTGAATGAGAGACAGGTGTCTGTCACTTGTATTTACAGCTTTAGGGCCTGAGTCATTTATTTTGTCCTCATGATTTATGGAGAAGAATCAAAACAGATAACGTCAAAATAACTACAACACACAACATCACATGTAGGGAAACTGAATAACTAGCTGTCTCCTGTCTGGGTGACACCTACTGTCCAGAGAGTTACTACACGTCCATGAACAAGGCTCCTCACAGACATTACATCAAAGAAACCTTTAAATAAATAAACAGAGCTAGGCAGTAAGAAACCAGCAAAACCAACACCACCAGTTACGTATAGTTCATACTCTGACCGTGTGTGTGAGGCTGATGAATATTATTATTCATTAAAATATGCTGCTATAATAAGAACAGAGGAGCTCTGTCAGCTTCTTGAACGTTAACACACATGTGGTTTTGTTCTGGTTCCGGTTTCAGGTCCAGTTGGAAAAAGTGCAACGTGAAATCGAATTGCACCAAACAAGAACAAACAAGCGCCAACACAAAACGTCCCATGTGTTCGTGACTCGGTCTTGTTCAGGTCTGGATACCTGATCGATAAGTCCCTACGGTCCCCGTCCAAACCATAACCTCTGCTCCTCCTGTAGAACCTCCTCCTCGCTGCCGTCTTCAGTAAAGGTAAAAGTGATGTTAAATGTTCATTTATTTTTATTTCTCATTGTTTTCTTTATGTAAAACTATAGTTGTTCTCTATAAAACATATTTTTTGTTAATATTGTAGCGCCCCTGTTGAGCTGCAAAGAATTATGGGTATTCTGTCAGTTTCATAAAGACAATGAAAATGTTGGATGTGTGCTGGTTGAGACTTCTGCTCTGTCTCCTTGGCGACGCCGTTGTCACAATACTTTTGGGTTTACATTATTTCTTATGGGAAATGTTGCTTCAGTTCTTGTACATTTGGTTTTCATCTACAGATTCATCATGAAAACTGAGGTTCTACTGTTTTTATATTATTTGTTTCGATAAAACTAAGTGAACTAACAGACTTTTCCTGGTGTGAAAACAACCTCAGACTCGTTGACTCCTGGTGTTTTTTCATCCTGAAGCTGCAGAATTAATCGTTTCACTGTTTCGTTGTTTTAAAAACCTCATCCAGGTCTGAAACTTTTTCATTTTCATCTTTTCATTATTAGTTCAACGCTGCCACCTACTGGTGAGATGACATCATTTCACAGTTCACAAAAATCAACATGCATTGTGGGAGATGTAGTTTATATTTAACATCCAGTTTGAAGCAGCAGACTTTAATTTTTTTAGTTTTTAGTTTGTGTTTTAAGTTATTCATCATGTCTCTGAAGCAGCTCAGTTTCTTTCTTCTACTTCTTCTGTTTTTTCTTCAACCAGGAGGAAAGTTCATGATGAAATCATTTAATGAATCATTTTATATCACAACACACGATGAACTCTTGATGTTTTTATCAGTTTATTCATTTAAACTGAAACTTGTCAAAACTGGTTCTGGACAGTTTTCATTGTCGCAGCCAGGGGGCAGTGTGACACCTCAGGACTCAAACCACATGATCACTTCAACTGTGTGTGTGTGTGTGTGTGTGTGTGTCCCACCTGATGGTCTTGCCCTCTCTCAGGTCATACAGGGAGAAGAAGATGTCCGTGTCTTCTCCGATGCTGTTGTAGGTGAAGCTCTTCAGGTTGACCAGTAGGTGGTGCGGGACGGGGACTCGACATGGTTCCCCGTGTCGCTGCCGTGAGCTGTCGCCCTGGAAACCCACCGACAGAAAACAGGCCTGGTGGTGACACTGAACTTTAAACTGTAAAAATGAATAACTGGAAACTTCAGCTGTGAAACACTGAGACTAAACGTTTCTTCATCTTCTATGATTCTCTACAGTGAAACATAAAAATACTGATATTAACATATTAACTTTATTTATTAATTATTCTTGGATTTTTAAAATGTTATTATTATTGGAAATTATTCATTATATATTATTAGGATTTTTCGTCTCTAAACAGGATGTGAACATTGTTCTTGTTTCTGTTGTAAAACTGATTTCATAGATTTATAATTAAATGTGTTAAAACTTCCTACAAGGCAGCAGTTTGCAAATATAATAATATAAAATAATAAATGTTTTATTAGATTAGATTTTATCTGAGGAAAACATGACAGTTTTAATGAACAGTTGTGACACTGAAGCTAATAGATTATTAACAGATTATTAATCAATATCTTCATGATCAGAAGACGTTATCGGTTTAACGTCGCTGTAAAAACACGGGTGAAGCACAACAACCTCAACAGTCTGGTAGTAGTGATGTAGTAGTGATGTAGTAGTGATGTAGTAGTGATGTAGTAGTGCTGTTACCTGTGTAGTATTAATGTAGTACTACTGTAGTACGGTATATTACCTGTGTAGTATTAATGTAGTACTACTGTAGTACGGTATATTACCTGTGTAGTATTAATGTAGTACTACTGTAGTACGGTATATTACCTGTGTAGTATTAATGTAGTACTACTGTAGTACGGTATATTACCTGTGTAGTACTCTGTTGGACACTGTGTCTACTGGACAGATGCTGTGGAAACAAAACAAACAGGAAGTTAAAACATTTAGTTCAGGTCGTTCTCTCCTCGTTTTCTTTCCTCATCCCCTTGTTTCCTCAGAGACTCGTTACTTCTCATCTCTGTGAATCTGAACGGAGCAGCTGATGAACTGAAGCAACGACTTCACGTCAGATTCAAACCATCTGTAAATATCAAATATCTCAAGCTGAGATGGACGATGAACATGATCATCAGCTGCTGTTTTCTCCTTCACACTCAACTTTTATCACCTTCAACGTTCAAGGGTTTGATAAACAACCTGATTCCTTTGTTGATTTGTTTTATTGTCACAGTCTATGACCTGGACCTTTCTACTCTAACAGTTATTAGAGCAGAGATGTTTGTCACGTTTATTTCTCCTTCCATCTCTAAACTTCATGTCTCTGGATCAGTCTCTAGGCAACAGAACAAAAAGGAGGGGAATTGCCACGACTACGGCGTTCTGCTGGTGCAGCTCGGCTATTTAAAGCAGAACTGATGCAAGACACAGAACATCAAGTGTTTCTAAGAGACCGATCGACCCAGAACAGTCTGACACCGACACTACGTTTCTTTATCGTGACGATCTGACGCCAACGGAGACACAACTTCACCTCAACGACTTAAACCAAAAACACACGGTCACAGTTTTCAGTCTTACAGCTGAAGAGGTGAAGTCAGCGTGTTGACGTGTCGGCAACTTCCTGAACGTCACCTACCATTTTATACAGATCTGAGACGCTGATCTGCTCCTCGTCCACCATCTCAAACTCCTTCCTCGGTACCAGGTCCAGACCCAGATGTCTGATAAAACACAAGACACAACATCATCAGACTCTGAACAACCTCATCTCTGTCTCAGCTTCAGGGGAAACATCTTCTTCACTTGTGAATCAGAGACAAACTGTCTCAGTTCACATCAGTGATGGGAAGTCTGGCTCTTTTCAAAGACTCGGCTCTTTTTGCTCAACTCCCTTAGAGGAGCCGGCTCTTACAGCTCCCAAACGGCTCATTTAGTGTCACTCTGAGACGTCTAATTTAGCCAAATTTATCAACTATGAATGTTTTTTGTGTTGGTAAGAAAGTTTTAATTCAATGTTTTGATAAAAGCCTTATTTTTATGTATATTAGTTTAAAAATAACACAGTTACTATTGTTTAATTGTTTATTTTTTGAACATGTTTTTGACAACATGTTTTTGTTTTTTAACATGATTTTGAAACGTAGCCAGATGCTGATTCTCTTTCGTTTTTCACTCATTTTACATTTTCTGAAAGTCGTCGTATTTAGACCAGTCTCTGTGAACGTGGCCTGTACCACTACACCTGCTGTCTGGAGCCTCTGCCTCCCTTCATTCTTTAACATAATGGTATGATCCTAGTCTGTCCTGGCAGGGTGTGCCCATCAAAAAAAGCGGGAGCGACTGTGAGCTGAAGACTGGGCTCTCCCCGACTGGAGTCGGCTATTCTCGTTCGCGACAAAGAGTCGGTTTTAGAGTCGATTCTTTGTCGCGGAGTGACAGTAAGTACATAGTGTTCGTAGTGTACTACATGGAAGTGTACTAACAGAAGTATGTGAACTGAGACACTGTCAGAGTCTATTTCACCGTGTTGACGGTGTCAGTAAAGAGTCAGTAAACTGTGTTGAACAACGACCTTGTGGCAGACGTCTCTGGGTCTCGTTCTCTGGATGATAAAGTTACAGAAGAGGAGAACTCACTCGTTGCCCCAGTCCAGCCTGACGGTGATGTGTCTCTTGACGTCCCGGCTCTGGTCCTGGGTCAGGTGACCGGACAGGAGCTGCCTCCTCAGGTCGATCAGCTCCATCATCACGTGGCGAACCTTGTAGAACAGATCCACCTTGTGTTTCTGGTGAGACGGAGACAGACACGTTTAATATTGTTTCATATGGTCAAACTCACTATTAAGTTGTGTTGGAGGTTGGTCTTTATCGTGCCAGATGTCGAAACAACAACAACTCATCGATTGACTGATTAACAGCTGATTGAAGAAACAATCATGATGCTTGTTCAACACTTCACCTGACTTCAGTCAGTTAACGCTGAAAACAAACACGTCTGTAGTTTAGTGTTTCAACTGAGACACAACAGGAGCTGTATAAACCTGAGCACACACACACACACACACACACACACACACACACACACACACACACACACACACACACACACACACACACACACACACACACACACACACACACACACACACACACACACACACACACACACACACACACACACACACACACACACACACACACACACACACACACACACACACACACACACACACACACACACACCCCCTATAGCTTGTTCTATTATTAGTGTTTTAATTTAGCCCACAGGCTCTGTGCAGCAGGAGCTGGGACTAAATGTCCATTCACTACTTGGCAGAACAGCTGGATTGGCAGAAATTACAGTACACACACACACACACACACACACACACACACACACACACACACACACACACACACACACACACACACACACACACACACAATTCTCTGATATAAAAGGCCTCAGCCAAAAAATGTCCTCACACACATTCATGTACAGTTCAGTGCTCTGGAAACATGAGATATAACTCAAACATGAATACGATGTGAATAAGTGAACACACACACACACACACACACTGAATGATTAATGAACTAACATTACGATGCTGACATACTCAGTGTTGCATAGTAACAAAGTACTAATACTTCACTAGTATCTGTACTTCAACACATTGTCTATGAAGATTGTTGTAGCTCCATGTTTTAAAGTGCTGGATAAACTTCATAATATTCTTCTGTTTTATTAACATGTACTTGTACTTTTACTTTCTACACTTAACTACATTTACTTATAGATTACTGTCATACTGAAGTACAGTAAATACTAGATACTTTAAGACTTTTACTGGAGAATCATTCTAGTGACGACTTGAACTTCTACCAAAGTTATTTTATTCTACTCTAGTGTCTCTACTTCTACTCTAGTGTCTCTACTTCTACTCTAGTGTCTCTACTTCTACTCTAGTGTCTCTACTTCTACTCTAGTGTCTCTACTTCTACTCTAGTGTCTCTACTTCTACTCTAGTGTCTCTACTTCTACTCTAGTGTCTCTACTTCTACTCTAGTGTCTGTACTTCGGTACAGTCTTCGTCTCCAGATGCGTCTCAGTTTCCTGACGACCTCTGTTCTTTAGAAACATGATGTAACTGCTGCAGTGGAGGTGGAGCTGTTTTTAGGAAACAACAACAACAACACACCATGAAGAGTTTTGGTGAACTGAGTTGAGCAGCAGCTCTGGTATCGAGTTGACTCGCCCGCCCCAGTGCATGTTGGGACAGATTTAAGAGAGGAAACGTAACTGACTCATGTTCTGTAACTTTCTGTCGTCTCATCAGTGAATGTTTTCGATGCCGTTTATGTAAATTAACCCTTGATCCTGGTTTCATTATGTCGTCACTTCTTTAAAATGACAAACGTGATCATTTGTCCTGATTGTTTACTTCTCGTCTGCAACTAGAAACTGACTCATTCACACTCACTGTTTAAAGTTAAAAAAAACATGAGATGGTAAATTACTGATTCATGAGAAAAAGTCTTAAGATTCACAGCTTTTCCATCTGACTGTCACTGGAAGGGAAACAGGGAAATGACTGTTGAAATGTTTTTTTAAATAATTTATGAATATTTTAGAATATTGTTCCAGTAGTTTTTGTTTAGTTTTTAACAGAACTGTGTTTGAGTTCATCTGAGGATGTTTTAAACATGAACACGTGACTGTTGATGATGCAGCAAACCTTTCAAAATAAAAGCTTTTCATTATGATCTTAATGGATAAAGAAACAAACCAACATCAGAGGAGCCACAACTGAACCAAAACCGCTGCAGCTGGAGATAATATATAAGAACATAGTGTGAATAGTTGGAGGTGAACTGATGGAGGTTCAACTGAGACACACTAACACACTCACCGCCAGTCCAACCATCAGCCGTGTTCTCCACCTACTACACATGTAGTCTGGAGACAACATGTTGTCGGTGGAGTTGACATACAGGTAAAGTTCCCCTCAGAACCAGGACCAGAACCAGGACCAGTTGAACAGAGCTGAACCATCAACTTGAACAAACCTGATGTTGTTTATCAAAGTGTTTCTCTCCTTCAGTCACTAATCTGCTCCAACACATAAACAGAGAGAAGCTGCTACTGACCGAGCCAGTAAGCGCCGACTCAGTCGACTGTTAAGTCATTTCTCATTGTGTTGGAGCAGACGATCCATCTACAGAACCACATGGACCCACAACGTGTGAGGCACAATGCACTCGTTAATGAAAAGCACCAGAGCTACTCCGGGTTGAATCAGTCAAACAGAGCAGGTGTTAACCACTTTAACACCAGCTGACGTTACTTTATATCATTTTGAATTAAACCGGCGCTTCTACATGAACAACTAGACGTAGAGATGATGGAGGTCAGGCCCCCAGAGTCACCTGGGACATAACAACCTGCTGCATCACAGACTATAGACCCTTGTATGCTCAACGTTAGATACACATACACATACAGACTGAGGCTGCATCTGAATACCCCTACTATTCTACTATGTAGCAGTAAAAATGAGTAAGTGACGATCTAGTACGTCTGAATACCTCAGTATCTTTCAGTAGAAGGTGAAAGGTTCCCGGATGGTTTATTACTTCAGTAGGATTTTGCAGTATACAAGCGATGTTCACTACACTAACTACGCTATCCCAGAAGTCACCGGGAGGTTGAAAACCATAGAAGAAGAAACTTCACCTGCTAAAAGTGACATCTGATACTGACTGGGATGAATTATATACTTATAGTAAACAGTGATGTCAACCACATCTATGTGTTTGTTAGTGAATGTGAATGGAGACAGCAGCCAGGGAGAGATTATTTTGATATTTTTACAATTTTATTCTAAATGTGTTTAGTGATAACAGAGGAACAGCTAAAGAGTCAGATGTCCTGTGATGTAAAACTTCCTTTTCTGACCGTTTCTATACAAACCTTAAAAAGTGATTGAATTGAAACACAAATACAGACTGTTCAGTAAATAAAAACCACGTGTACTTCAGTCAATAAAACATGTCCATAGTCATTCACGTCACCAATGTGAGTAAAAAGTCGCCGCTATGACTGAGATGCTAACTAGCCGTGGTAGCTAACCCTCTGATTCAAGCCACAAACATCCGGGTCACAAAACAGGTGAGATGGTGGTGATGTAGTACGTCTGAATTGTGTCTACTACTGGTTGATATGTAGTAGCTACTACTGTAACGGTGGAGTAGTAGACACTCAGTAGTAGCAGTGTGTACTAAGGATTCAGATGCAGCCATTGATCCTTTTCAGAGAGTGTTGATGTGTCATGTTTGTTATGGTCTGAAACTGACCTCTGACCTCTGCACTTCGCTGCCCTCTAGTGGACGTGTGGAGAGTATGAGAGCGGTGGTGTTTGACAACATTTGAAACAGGCGTATCTACCTACGTACGTAAAGGGAGAATAAATGAACCTGAAGAGAAACTCTGCAGGTCTCTACAGGTTCCTGTTGCTCCGACATCCAACAAGTTGAGTATGAGAACTGGTTGTCAACGTGGTTCTGAATATTTCTAGACTATGACACTTTTAGGACCAGTTTTCAGATTAGTTTAACATGAGTGGGTGGAGCAGACGTAGATGTATTTATTCACCTGCCACCTTCTGTTGTCATGTGACCTTGACGTTCATACAACAGTTAAAGATTCGGTCCAATTAATATTAACTGACTAGTCTACTGGTTGATTTTACTTACATGTTATTAGCCACGTAGCATAGCGAGGTGCTAGTGGAACAACTGACACTTTACCTAAAACAACCACCAGTCCTGGTCCTCTAACAGCTTCTTTTGATTCAACTTTCTTTTGGTTCAGAAGCTGAAAGCTTCTTCAAGCTTCTCCTGTTTGAAAGTCTACACGTTATTTACTGCTGGTTAATTCGTACTGGATTAGTTTTACCTGGGGTTATTTTTCTGGACCTTTTTAAAAGGTAAAAGTCGCTGTAATCTTTACTGACGTCGTAATGATTGTGACATGACACTGAATAAGGTTTTAGACGTTGGTATCTGAGGTGGTCGTTTATTTTTCAGGATTTATTTTTCAGAGTTTCAACAGGACTGAGAACTGGATTTACCGGGGACATCTGGTCGCCCCCGTCAGTCCTCTGACCTCTGTCCTGACTGGATCCACTGGACATGACTTGGCATCAGCTGGTTTGACGGCAGGAGAACAGAGTGTCCTCTCCACCTCTAACTGACATCCACCTACACCACAAACACCGAGCTGTTCAGACCCGTGGAGCTGTGACATCAACCTGCTCCGTCTATCTTTAAAACACAACCTCGTCTCACAGCTTCCAGTCAACTTGCAAGTTTTGGGTTTTTATTTTGGAGTTTTTTTAGCTGCAGAGTGAAAATCTCTAGTGTTTCGACTATTTGTGGATTTAGTGCCCCGCCCTCCCTCCCTCCCTCCCTCCCCAGCTGGAGTGAGTAATCACACCTTCACATCCTGCGGGAACCGACACACAAACACACACATTAACGCCGTTTAACACATCCTCAGCACCTCGGCTATTTGGAGAATCTCTCCTGTTTTATTACTGCGTCTTTATAACCTGAACAAAGCACAAAAGAAAAAAAAAAACGTAATTTGAGAGAAAAACAAGTGCTCATGTTTCAGCCTGACGAGGCAGCGCTGCAGTGCTTAGCACCATCGACTAAGTCAAATATTTACTTTCCTCCTTATTGCTGCATTGGCCCTTTGCTTTTCTGAGTTAGAAGGACATGATGTGAAGATCTTAATCACTCCGACGGTCCACAAACCGGAGCGGTCCGACCCTAATGTCTCCCCCAGCATTAACAAACAACCCACTCATTTTCCACACAGGACCAGAAAACTACATCAGCGCTTCTTGAAGCTGCAGGTCAGAGAGCGGTGGTGGGTCTCTGGGGCTCGTCACAGCTCCACATTAATATGTAACAGGATTTTATATCGGTCCTGACAGCTCCTGCTATCTAACAGGACACTTCCAACACCTCTGTTCCATTAGCAGCATCCTGCTCCACTTCACACCCGACAAATGAGAAGAGTCAGAGGTGTGTTTTTAAGTTTCACACTGACATGGTTTAAATGTCGGTTTACTATATTACACCCGGTAAATATTAAGGTTAAGGTCATTTTGAGAAGAATATATCAGTGATGCGTCAACAGTTGATAATCAGGAAACATGATTCAGTCTCTGGAGACGTTAATTCAGAAACTGAAACAGTTGCATGACGAACTAAACCTTCAAAACCTTTAATACTAATGTTAGCATACAAGCTAACATTAGTAGCCTGGACCCGCCCATACTGTCTGTGACACTACACTGAATTTCACGTTCAAGTCAGTCTGGCCAACCTGTCTGTTCTCTGCTCTTCCTGATCCCAAAAACACGATGACGCACTAGTGAATCGACCTCAGACACATGTGTTTAAAGTCAACATGGCGCCGTGGAGGAGCAGCAATCGCTCGATTCAGCTGTAGCTGCTGTTTTCAGAGATGTTACCAGCAGCTACTCTCATGTTTACCAGGCAAAGCCAGAAAAAACCCATTCGACTCTATTTTGCTTCTGCTCTGGTGGAGTGAACTACAATCAGTCAGGTTTTCTGTTTCTGTCACTACACATAAGTCCTCAGAACCAGTGGTCTGATTGGTTGAAGCTCTGTCCAGTAGGACACAGAGACATTTGATAGACGCCTGTTGATCCTCTGAGAACTTCCTGTCTGTGGGATCTTTACTAGACGAAGCTCCGTCTATTAACTTGGTGCGACAGCCAGGTTATAATGTTAGTATTTTAAACAATGTTCCAATGTTCTCTACACACTTTAATTAATGAATAACAATGTAATGCTAATGTTACAAATGACATCAGATTCTACTTTTTGTTAAAATCCTGACGTCAGTTAGTTATAAAATTATGGATTGAACCTGCTCCAGCTACTGTTTTAGTTCCTACTCTGTGGAGGAACCAATGGAGCTGAGTCGATACTAAAACGTGACGTGAACAGACGCCGGCCACTGATTGGTCAGAGGGAGTGTCTTCACAAGCTGCCACCAGACGCCAGTTGAGTTGAGAGAGCGTCAACAAAATAATCAAGCTCCATTTTTAAACAGGACAAGAGTGATAGCCATCGTCGTAGCTACCTGGTCGTAAGCTAACCCAGCAACAAGTACAGCATCTCCTCCATGTCCATTAATGTTTACTGATGTTTTAGTGTCGTGACGTCGCAGCAGTTTGACTCCACTCACCACATTCACGTGGAGGAGGAACCAAACTGTGATGGAAAACAACGTGTCTGCTACCAGACTGAGTAGAGTCCAGTAGAGTCCAGTACAGTCCAGTACAGTCCAGTAGAGTCCAGTAGAGTAGAGACACAACCACATGGTGGAGAAGAGACAATAGAAACAGGATGAGGAGCTCAGAGTAGAGACGTTCTCCTCCCTGGAGTTGACAGGAGTCAGTTGAGTCAGTTGAGGTGTTTCATCAGTGATTGAGACTCGTCCATCTGGTAGGAAACAGACTCAGATCACTGCAGATTATATCTGTCATCTAGTGTGGGAACATGTAGCTGGTCTGACGTGACGTGGACCACAGACTGTTCAAGATGTTTTATATCCTTCATGTCTTTGTGGAGAGTGACAGAGCAACAGAAGCACAACAGAACAAACTCAAAATGGTAAAACTACCAGACAGATGTTCGTCTGCAGGTGAAAGACAATGAACTGAACACGTCTCTTCAGTCTGACAGTAACTGACTGGTTTAATCATGTGATCTGTGAGATGTAACTGATTACTTCAGGGGAAGTTACCGTTCCTGAAGCCGCTGATGTGTGTAATAGACGTAAAGTCTTTCTGACACTTCTCAAATCAGAGGGGACGGTCTCAACACCTCAGATCCATTAGTAAACGTCCTGCCTCATTTTCACGCCTGTCACAGCAGCTGCTGCTTCTCTGAAAACACAAAGTCTCCAGGGAGGACGGAGCGTCAACGCTGCTTTCTGGGGATAAATCTCAACAAATAAAGATTTTACTGAAAAAGACCCAAACGTCCTGAAAACCTGGAACAATCAGATCAGCAGCAGAGAAACTCAAGTAAAGAACAATGTTTTCTATTTTAGTGAGTTTAGATAAATGAAGGTTTTAATGAAGTGGCAGGTGGAAATCAAAATTTAATTTCATATAATGATAAGATTTTATTAAATGTGTGTTGTGTTTAATTGTTTGTGTGTTCATCTGCAGCAGGTTGGAAATAATTGATTATATTTTTGTATTCAGAGAGAGGAGTCTGCCTGTTAAATCACTGTTAGACGGAGGACACATTCATTATTAAATTCACAACTGTCCCTGAGGTTTCTCTTCTGAATAATGACATCGTTGATAGAAAACCTTCCCTCAGCAGTGAGTCTTTGATTGTGTCAACAACAGGACAACACTGATACAGGTGAAGACGTGAGTCACAAGTTTCAATATTTGTTGAAATCACAAACACTGTCATGATATTAGGGCTGGGCCGTAGAAACAGTATGTGATCTAAATTATATTTTATATATATTATATTTATATTTCATGTATTGTACCTTCCTGTCACGATAGTTGCTGCCTCATCATAATGCGCCACCTAATTTAAATCAGGCTTTATGCTCGTCCGTAGATACGCAGACCACATCCTCTGTGTCGCTGTGTAGCCTGTTTGACCTCCTCTACATGGGCTGACGTGCTCTTCCCCGATTGTTTCAACTATCCATCGAAACGACAGAAAGTGCACGGAGACCGCAGGGCTCTGATTGGTCCACTAGAATTACCTCATTTCTGGAATCTCACTTTGCCTGTTGTTTTCCTTCTATGACGACAACATCACCAGCGTCTGCTCTTTCGTTCTCGTCTCATTTGCAGTAAAACGATTTGTTGTTCAATGTCGATCAGTTCCAACTCCAACAAACGTCGTCTCGGTGTCTCCACTGTTCGTTGTGTGCAGAGGAACAAGGCCGGTAAATACACAATCAACCATAGTCGATAATTGTAACAGAAAGAACCGTATCGCCCCCTACTGTTCTGGTGGTGAACCGGTCTACGACACCCACCAACCCACGGCTGCACTGATGCGACTGCGACAGGCTGAGTTCAGCTTCAGATATTTATTCTGTAAATATCTGCATGGTTATGTTTGTGTTATTTAAGAAGTGAGGGGGAAATAGTGCTGTGCTGTGCACTACACTGATGTTTCATTTTAAAATTTACATTGTCTTGTTAAGTTACAGTTTTCTATAATGTTTTCCATAATTATAGTTTTGCACAATACGTTTTATTGAAGTAACATTCTTGACTATTTTATGTTAATCAATAGTTCAGCTAGAAAGCCGTTACTATTGGCATATGGTACCGATTCACAAATGGTTACATTTAACCTTAAATACAAAGTACCGTCTATGGTTCAAATTATACTGCAACATAAATTTCAGGCCATATTGCCCCGACATGATACACACTATTATAAACCAAATATAACATTATGAAACAACTGAGTCTGTGGTCCACGTCACGTCAGACCAGCTACATGTTCCCACACTAGATGACAGATATAATCTGCAGTGATCTGAGTCTGTTTCCTACCAGATGGACGAGTCTCCATCACTGATGAAACACCTCAACTGACTCAACTGACTCCTGTCAACTCCAGGGAGGAGAACGTCTCTACTCTGAGCTCTGAGGCCTCGTTCACATGAAACCGACAGAGATTTTTCCTGCGTTTTTCAAGTTTCACGTTTACACACAGACACAAAAGTCGGTGTAGTACTTAAGCCAGATCAGTTGGTGGCACTGTTGTCACATATGAAAACAAAGAAGAAGTTGTTGTTTATAGCAAACATTATACAATTAGAAATAATATAACAATTATAAAATAGTCCTGAATGCACCTCGCAGTTAGAGGTGTGGGATGTTGCTGACTTGTGTTTATCCTGTTTTACGGGATAAATTCACATGTAAAACACAACATTTTTAAAAAAAAAAATCCTACTCTGGAGGGAGAAGTTTGTCTCTCTAAAAACACCATCTCTGTGTAAATAAACAATAAAAAATATTTTTCTTGTTTCACCTACTTTGGCGTTTATGTCGTCTTTGTGTACACGGACACTTAGAGTCTAAGAGTCCAGACCTGGAGACTGTGGAGGTCACTGGTTTCATCACAATATGTTAACATTTAAAGTCTTTAGACAACGATACCATATTTATCAATATCATAAAGTCACGATACGATTTGGATTCAATGTGATTCAGGGTCCTGAGATCAATAAGTGAAGAAACCAGTCATCTGTTTAACAAATCAGTTCATATCGACTAAAACCTGATTTGACTGTTTTATTTCTGAGCTTTTCCAGATTTGAAATGAAAAGTAATCTTTAATAATCATGTATGTACACGTCTAGTGAATTCACCAAGACTAAAGTGTCAGACTGATAAACTCCACAAATTAAAAAAAGTGTAAAAGTGTTTCCTTTCTGCTCTGAGGAGACGTGACGATCCTGGACAGTCGTGTGTGTGTTAAAGTGGAAACTACAAACTGAATTTAACAACATAAACATGATCACCGACGTGTTTTTAATCGACTGTTCAGAGCAACTGTTGATGAAGAGCAACAGAGAAAATCAACAGAGAAAATCAACAGAGAAAATCAACGTCCTTCACTGGTTCACAGCTGAGAGGTCGGAGAAGTCGCTGCCTTCTGGCACCAACCGGGTGTGTGTGTGTGTGTGTGTGTGTGTGTGTGTGTGTGTTAGTCCAGTGTCCTAAATCCTCCCACTGACCTTGTCTGAACTCTGTTTGTTGACAAACACACACACACACACACACACACACACACAACCATTAACACAAATTCAACCAATCAGTGTAGATATTCCTGAGGTCTTTGACTGGTGACTACCTATAACCAGCTACAGTCCAGGAAACTGGACTTACACATTAAAAAATAACAATGTTGAGATCACGACTATTAACAATAATTAAATCAACCAACCTGCAGTCTTTGACCAATTGTCACCATCATCATCATCATCACCATGGTTACCAGTCAAACATCCAAACGTCAGTAAATCACGTCCTTGTTTCTTTTAGAAGAAGCAGGAAACATGAGATAAAAAGTCACATTTACCTTGAACATCACTGTTAAGGACCAAGAGAAACAGTATCTGGGCAGATTTCACCACAGAGGAGGAAACTGTTTTAGCAACAAGAGGAAGTCGTCTGTTCAGAAACAACTTTGTCACCGAGAAACAGACGGAGAAAGTTAGAAACACATGAAGGACGTGAGACCAGACACGTCACTGACACTGGTTCATTTATTGTTTAAGTAGAATTATAAAGACAAAAACTGGCAACATTATTGCAACAAAATGCCTAAAAACAAACACTGCAACTTTCATTGCAATTTTTTTTTTTTAGAAAAGCTGTTAAGAAATCAAACCAATTAGGACGCAACAATCTGAAAAAAAGACCTGAAATCCTGGATGAACTGGTTTAAAGTAACACATGCTCAGTTAATTAAGAACGTCTGGTTCTAAAATAATTAAGACCAGTTTCTTCATTTCATGTTTTCAGATGAAATAGAAACGAACATTAAACTGACGGCAGTTTCTTTATATAGTGACACAGTCATTGTTGGTTGGTGAGTTCATCTTTCTCACAACAACAAGTATTTTATAAAGATGAAGATTCATTCTGGGTCACGACTTTCTGATTTGACCAGAGTCTTATTAGACGACGTCTTCGCTACACAACAACACTGCACCCCAGGGAAGTTATTTCAGGATAATAAGACCAGACTCCAGTTTAAATGAACAGGTAGAGAACATGTAGAATCAGCAATAAAAAACTGCTTTAACAGTTTGGAGACGTTGACTCTCAACAAGGTTTCAAACTTTTTATTTTCCACTGATTAAACCTGGAAGCTGGAAGTTTCTGATCCATCATTTATCTGTGTTTGGTTAAAGTTGAACAGACGTCATCAACACTGAACGACTTTGTTCCTAAACATCCTCTGAAGTCGAGTCGTTCAAAGTTTGTGATGATGTTTTACACTTTGTCAGTGATTCTGGAAACTTAAAGGAACGAGTTTGTTAAACGATGGTTATGAGGCCGTTAAGAGTCTTGTAGGTTGTTTCTTCACTGGTCAGTGAGGACACTAACTGTGTCTCAGTTCACATCGTCCACACTGACTCTGACTGTTCAGACTGTGTCAGTGTGTTGACTCTGACCAGTCTGGTAAAACACAGTGAAGTGTTAACACCCGGATGGTTTCATCATAACCACGGACACTTCTCACCCTCAGTGACGCCATCTTGGCTACGTAGCAGAAGAGGAGGGACGGCGGCGGCGGCGTAATCTCCACCTCACATGAAACATGGAGCCACACAAGCAAACATCAGCACTAGTGAAGACTTTGATTATTGATTAGAATTGAAAACAAGCCACAGATATGTTGGTGGAGACGATCACGGTCCAGATCCATGATTAACGTTCTGTCCAGTGATGATTCACCGTTAAAAAGGAGAAGAAGAAGAAGACGTTGATCCTCATTTCTGGTCAGTGAACAACCATTTGAGACTAAACTACCCTGTTGACATTCACACACTACGACGTAACAACATAGTCAACATAGTTTACTACATGGACGTGAACTAATTAAAGTATCTGAACTGAAACACAGTATAAAACTTGGATAAGGAAGTATAACCTGCCTTATCGACTTTCACCACAAACACTGAGGTTGAATCCAATCAGATCCGACCTCGTGGCTCTAAACTCTATAAGAAGTATCAGTATCCTGTCAGACTGGAACCAAACAGACAGTTAACAAGGTAACGATGTGGTTGCAGCTCTGCAGCAGTTACAGTCTCTGAAGTGGATCAACGTCTGGAGGGAGTTTCCACAAAGTTTTACAGGTAAATGTGAAGTAATGATCCTGAGTGACGAGATGAAGAAACATTAACCATCTGTCTGTGTTTGTTATTAGACAGAAGAATGAAACTTTAGGACTCAGAAGCCTCAGAGGAGATTCCACTGGAAACAAAAGTCATTTCAGTTCATTTAAAACAGGAAGTGGTTTATTAAGAAGAAACACTGATCCACAACAAAACAGACTGGTCTGCACTAGTCCACCTGGTCTACACAAAACCACCTGGTCTACACAAAACCACCTGGTCTACACTATTCCACCTGGTCTACACGAGTCCACCTGGTCTACACAAAACCACCTGGTCTGCACTAGTCCACCTGGTCTACACAAAACCACCTGGTCTGCACTAGTCCACCTGGTCCACACTAGTCCACCTGGTCTGCACTAGTCCACCTGGTCTACACGAGTCCACCTGGTCTACACGAGTCCACCTGGTCTACACGAGTCCACCTGGTCTGCACTAGTCCACCTGGTCTACACTAGTCCACCTGGTCTACACAAAACCACCTGGTCTACACTACTCCACCTGGTCTACACGAGTCCACCTGGTCTGCACTAGTCCACCTGGTCTGCACTAGTCCACCTGGTCTGCACTAGTCCACCTGGTCTACACAAAACCACCTGGTCTGCACTAGTCCATCTGGTCTACACTAGTCCACCTGGTCTACACAAAACCACCTGGTCTGCACTAGTCCACCTGGTCTACACAAAACCACCTGGTCTACACGAGTCCACCTGGTCTACACAAAACCACCTGGTCTACACAAAACCACCTGGTCTACACTAGTCCACAAATCCACCTGGTCTACACAAAACCACCTGGTCTGCACTAGTCCACCTGGCTCTACACAAAACCACCTGGTCTGCACTAGTCCACCTGGGCCCACACAAAACCACCTGGTCTATACTGATCCTCCTTGGCACTAGTCCACCTTGGTCTACACAAGTCCACTTGGGTTCACACTAGTCCACTAATCACAACTTATTGTGATCACCAACCCAAGTTCACACCAGTCGACTCCACCATCATCTCCAGTGGTGGTGTCTGGTGGACTTGGTCCTCTGATGGTTGGTGAATCATCAGTTAATGATCATAATGTGTGAACAGCCCTAACGACTCCATCAGAGGCCGTCGGGACCTGGTCTGAGACCGGGACTGGATCTGTCATGTTAGAAAACTGGAGGAGTCTGAAGAGACTGACAAAGAGCGACAGCCAATCAGAGGAGGGATGTGAGATAAATGCTGCTGCCGTCTCACTGATTCACTCAGACACAAAGTCTTGTTTCTCAGTTTAATATTTTAATCTATTTGTTTCAGATGACACCGGTGCTTGAGTCGAGTCACTAAACCTCAACTCCAGTCAAGTCCCCAGTGTTGGAGTCCAACCACAAATGACGCATCTATTACACACGACCACTAACGAAAACACATTGATAGATGATGATGTTCCAAATTAAACAATAAATAAACTGTAAATTTAGAAATTAGTGCACAAAAATGTAGCTGAGTTTAATTTATATTTAAAAAAATAAGAACATCCAGGAATTAAATCCAATAGTTTGTTCATTTTCACTTGTTTTTTTCTTCTCAATTTTACAACCGTTTACCTCATCAACACACAAAACTATTTATCTGATTAATCGATAAAAATATCTATTGCAAAAACAATCAGCAGCTACAGCTCCAGACGTCATCGTCTGCTCTTCAGGACGTCTCTAGTGTAGTACTAGTATCAGCCTCTAGGGGGCGTCCTGTCCTCTGTCCTCCGTCTCCACGTTGAGCTTCAACCGCAACTCAGAGCAACAAATGACAACGACGACGACAGAGTGAACCAAACACCAAACAGCTGAAGATGAATCAGGTTTGAACAAACACAAACAAATAAACTGGTCACAGCTGCTGTTACAGTAAAAATATTCAAATTAAAGAAAAGACACTGCTGAGACTCAGATTAATGAGGTGTAATATCTTTCCACTGATGTAATAATAATAATAATAATAATAAAATCTGTTACTGGATGCCAACAATGGCCTCGTTGCCATGGTAACGACAGATGAGTCACCAAGGCAAATATATACATATATGACTCTGCACTTGTTGAAGCGTATAGATGACGAAGAGGAGACGGACGATAAACACACTTTAACTACACACACACGCTGCTGGTGGACGGTTGTAGCTACTTACAGGTGGGATCAGTCGATGGATCCTCTGTGTTTCTGTGATCGTAGCGACGCTGAGACGCGGAGCAGCGATCCACGAAATCACAACCTGTCTCACAACTTCGAGTCGTAGTCACCTCTGTTTTATTCTGCCTCCGTCTCCTCTTCCTCTGACCTGCTCACAGGCTCCATCTTTCTCAGCTTTATCTTTATCTTTATCTCTCTCCTGTCCTCACCTCCCTCCCTCTTCCTCTCTAACTCCCCCCTCCTCATCTCTCACCCACCCACGGGCCAGTCTGCAGCAGTCGAGGCTCCTCTCCACTTCTACAACGTTGGAGAGGAAAGGCAGGAGGAGGTGGTGTTCTCCACAGACAGACACAGATGATGTACGTGGTGTATATTTCTTGAGGATAAAGACGTGTGACAGGTGGAGTTTATATCCTGAGGTTGCTGCCTCCAGATGAAACGTGTGATGTTTGTGTTTAAGCAGACAGAGGAGAAGAGAGATAGAGGGATGATAAATGGAGAGAGATAAAACCCTCTGGGGGAAAAGAAGTCACAACCGGCTTCACCTCCATTTCACCTCTCACACTTTTGACCAACTGGTGAAAAGTTTGACAGAATAAAACAAGTGTTACAATGTTACAATTATCTGTTGCCAGGACACAAGACGTTATTAAAAGACTCAGACATGAGAGAACAGAAGCAGCGTGGAGACCGATGACATCATCACTTTGACTATTCAGGTTTAACATTATAGTCATGTGATCAATGTCACGTGTAACCACAACCTCTCTGATCTTACATGTGAATTTACACGTCTGTGTGAAGAAGTGTTAAGGTTTTATGGACAAATAAAAAACACTGGTGCTAATTTCATGCTAGCTAGCTACACAATGACGGGGACGATTCATCCTCAGTGACTCCATTAGCTGGACGGAGGCTAGTTAGCTAGCTAGCTAGTTAGCATGCTAACTTCAGATGAAGCAACATCAGTGGTTTGTATCACTGGAAACACGTGATGGTGAGTAAAGGAATAAAAGTTTGATGCTCACGTCAAAAGACTGGTGAGTAAAGTGATGTCAATGCTAATGTTAGCTACACAGCTACGTAGCGTTAAGGCGGACTTCATCACACTCCATCTGAGGTGTGACACGTCTCTGTTCTTTAAAACAAACAGACTCAGTGGACGACTACATCATGTTTTAGGTTGAGTATCATTTGCATTTTATTGGTATCTGTACTAATAGTGATACTGCTTATCGGTCCCAGTTCTTATTGACACATGACTCTACAGTAATGAATGTAAAGTAAAGAATGAGGACATTCCATGAAAAGGATTTTTCATAGGATATAATCTCTGAACAATGTTTTTATTCATTACTAGTAACCAAAGATGTGATTATAGATCTTAAACTGTGGTTAAGGAGTGAAACATTTCAGACTAGTAGTCCACTAGCTTGATGTTAACACATAATGGAAAACGCCATAGACGGGCTAACACAATTAGCGAAGATGGTAATTTGTCGCGGTCCAAATCCATGATTAACGTTCTGTCCAGTGACAATTCACCATTAAAAGAAGAGAAGAAGAAGAAGATGGTGACAGCTGTAGCCACATGCTGCACTAACGACACCAAAGTTAAAAATGTGACGAACAGACAAAAACAAAACAACCGTAACAGTTGAACTTCTATCTTGTGTTCAGTTTACTAGACTCCCTCCTCCTCCTCATCACTCTGGTGTTCTTTCTCTATAGGCACCTGTCACTCTGACAACATGTCAGCTACAATTAGCTGCTTCATGATAAACGACAGTTTGATGAGCCATGCGATTGGTCGACACCAGCTCTATAATTAGAGTGATGATGATGGAGGACGTGATGGTTCCTGTGTCTTTAACAGAGACGGATCAGCTGCAGTGACACCGGTCCGTCCAGCGTCTCGTCGTCTAGAGACAGACCAGAGTCAAAGGTTCGAGACCAGAGGTGGTGTTTTAACACTGATGCCGTTAGCTTCACTCCTCAGAGCTGTCAGTCAAACTAAAGAGGCCTGAGGGTCCAGACAGCTCTGTCACATACTGTAAACTAGACATGTCCACTAACGTTCACTGAACTCCATCACTTCATCTGAGCTCAGACACCAACGTCTGGACGGAGCTGGTCGTTCCTACTGGTTGCTGACGCTTCACTGCTGAAACTTCCAAAGCTCAGGATTTTATAATTTAATCATTTTAACGAAATTCTATGTAAATGAAATCGGCCAAATGTTCCTGTTAGAGGATGTTGTTATCACTATGAATAAATGATCTGAATGTACAGTTATTAGAATATTAACATTTTATAAGAGATGAACTATCCTTCAATAAACGCTGCAACGTTTTTTCAAGAACCGCTGCTTTCAACAACAAAACAACGGAGACATTCTATGTTGAAGTAATTAAAGACGCTAACGTCAAAGATGCTGACATTAAAGATACTAATACAAGTGATGCTAGTCTTAGAAATGCTACTGTTAACAATGCTATCATTATAGATGCTAGCGTTAACAATGCTAACATAAAAGACGCTAACATCAATGACACTAACATTATAGGTGCTAACATTAGTGATGCTAGGACTAAAGATGCTAACATTAATAATGCTAATATTAGTGATGCTGGGATTAAAGATGCTAATGCTCAAGATGCTAACATCAATGATGCTAACAGTGATACTGGGATTAAAGATGCTAATGCTAAAGATGCTAACATCAATGATGCTAACATTAGTGATGCTGGGATTAAGGATGCTAATGCTAAAGATGCTAACATCAATGATGCTAACATTAGTGATGCTGGGATTAAGGATGCTAATGCTAAAGATGCTAACATCAATGATGCTAACATTAGTGATGCTGGCTACAGACCTTGTAATGCTTCTGTCTCACCAACCAATCAAAATCAAGAAAGGAGCAGGTCTTAAGCATCAAGTCATTGATGATCCGTTGCTTGGAAATATTTTTGACGACAAAACACTTTAACAGAAACACTCTGGCAATGAGCACATCTTGCAGTTTTATCCCTCCACGGTGCTTTTACTGTGAAAAAACAAACCAGGAAGTGTTGAGTTTTGTCGACAGCAGCTACAGTAAAGTAGAAATGACTGATTAATTAGAAGATCAGATCAATTCTCTGTTCAATAATCCAGACAAAGTCTCTTTCTCTTTCTTCTTTTCCTTCTCGTCTCATCAGATAATAAATTCTCTCTTATTGGATCACGTCCATTATCTTCCAACACTTCATCGCTGATTATTAAAGGAACCTAAACCTTTTTAGGTTTAAACGTATCTGTCTCCACAGTCGCCATTTTTACAACCATACATATTTAATCAGTCTATTTCAGCTGCAACAGTTTAAATCAAACACAAACTGAAGAAAAGAAAAGAATCTGAACAAAACAGAGTCAGTTGTCATTTATATGATGTCGTCTGTGGTTCTGATAATCAACAGACTTTAAATATTCAGTAACTGAACCAAACATCCTGGTCTCATCTGAACAACAAATATTTATCAGCTACTGCACCGACTTTAAGTGGCTGATGGTTGATAACTAAGAGCTACGACCTGCTAACTTATGCTACTGTTACAATTCCTAGCGTTAACGCTAGTGTTAGTGATGCTAACGTTAAACATGTTAGCGTTAAAGAGGCCAACAACAGTGATGCAACATTAGTGATTTAGAGTTAAGGATGCTAACGTTAGTGACGCTAGAGTTAAAGATGCTAGTATTGAAAATGCTAAGGTTAGCTTTGAAGCAACAAGAAAAACTTGTATTTAGCTGTTAAAAAAAATATAAGATATAAAAATAACAGTGATGTGCTGGTTTAGTAAGAACATACCACAGTCTGTGTGTGTGTGTGTGTGTGTGTGTGAATTCCTCTGCACAGAAACACAAAATGTCATCGAACTGTGAAACGAAAGAAGCTGGACGACAACAAATCTCCTCGTCCTCCTACACGTCTGTCCTGTCCATCCCTACATTTATATTTATTATTTTTCTCTTCTCACCACCTCTACACACACACACAGTATATAAACCTGACTGTATATTTCAAAGTGAAGAAGCGTCTCCCTCTGTGTGTGCGCCTTCGTCTTCACATCTCTCCATCATTGTTTGGCTGTCACCACTCCCTTCACACACACACACACACATCTGCTTTGACATCCTCATGTACAAGACAATGAACATCAACAAAGACACAGAGCATGATTTTCTCTCCTTTAGCTTGATGCTAAAAGCTAACTGTAGCATGCTAACAGGCTAATGTTTAGCAGATAAAAGTGTTCACACGTGTACACATTTAATCCACTATAATAGTGTGTTAAATTCATGTATTGTTGCCAACGACACCAGTGATAACAGCTTCTTGAAAACACGTTGGTGTTTTCTTCACCAACTGTTCTGATCCTGAGCCAAGTGAGAAGTGTTGAAGTGTCCGTGCTCGGTTTTATTTTGACCGTTTTCAGTGTCACAGCGTGAGAGTCAATATGTTCAACACCAACGTTTATACCAACAAAACCAACGACTTAGACGGAAACATCGTCTGGTCCAAAAAGTCTGAACAAAAAAACAAACAAAAATTATATTCTTAAAATTTAAGAATAAAAGTAGTAAATTTACAACTTTTATTCTTGAAATATCACGACTATTATCAAAATATTGCGACTTTTATTTTACATGTTCTATTCTTGTAAATTTGCAGCAATATTCTCTTAAATTTCCGACTTTTATTCTCATAATTTTGGAACTTTATTCTTGTAAATATTACAACTTCTATTCTCAAACGACTACGGTTTTCATTCCTGTAAATTTGCGACTTTGTTCTTGTAAATTTCTGACTTTTTTTCTTGAAAATATTCTGACTTTTATCCCGGTAAATTTAAGAATATTTTTTCCCAGCGTGGTCCTAACGCTCCGTGGTGATAAAGAGGATATAAATCACTGTGGATGTTTTCAGCGGAGCGGTTGTTTGTGTCTTCACCACATCATCACGTCGCCACCTGCAGGTCACAGTGAACGTGACGCGGTGTTGGACTAACAGAGTTTAGGAGAAGAAAGAAAAGAAACAAGGCGACGGTTTTGTTTCTGGTTCAACACTGATTCATCACAGTCATCAGACGTTCTCTGTCTAATCAAACAATCTGTCACTGTCTTTCATCTGGAGCTGATCTGATTCCCGTTAAATTTCCCGTTATGAAGGATTGACCAATGACCACTAGGGGGTGTGGCCTCAGTAGCCAAACAGGAAGTAGTAGTGAGCTCTGTGACTCTGGTTCTTTTAGCTTCACTACCACATTATGTTCTAAACTAAACTATATTCTGAACAGTTCCCAACATTTAGTTTAAATAAATTCCCAGTTTATTCCCATTAATTCCCGGGGAACGTTGCCATTGATGTGACGTGTGCGACTGCAGCAGTTTACGTATCAAACTATTTAGTGACGTTAAATTATTTGTTGTAGGAAACAAAAAGCTTTTTCAGCCAAACTGAAAACTGCTCTTCTCTGCTGCTCAGCACTTTCAGTCGGAAAAGTGAAAAAACGCACGTCGCAGCAGAATAAAGGAAAATAAACACACACACACACACAGACACATACACACAATATCTGTGAACACACTTCTGCTGAGAGCGACGTTCACACTTGCCATTAACAGTGTGTGTGTGTGTGTCTGTGTTGAGCAGTGACACATAGATGAACCCTGGACACACACAGAGACACAGAGTCACACACAGAAACAGGAACACACACACACACACACACACCAACGCTGAGCAGCAGCAGTGTAGAAAGGCAGAGCGACACACACTCCATCTCTCTCTCTCTCACACACAAACACACTTCTACAATATAGATGTGACCCTGGTTGTATTGATGCATGTGGTTACATTCTTGTGTTTTACTGGTGAACACACACACACTCTCTCTCTGCAGTGTGTGTGTGTGTGTGTATGGCCTTTACACACTACCACAGGGAATTTTCACATGGCTGAATATGAGAGTGAGAGTATGTGTGAAAAAAACAGAGAGACAAACAAAGCCAGAGTGAGATACAAAATAAAACAGAATAGAAGAGTGTGACCATCAGAGACAGAGTTAATGTTACTGAACCAGAACCAGAACCAGAACCACCACCTGCAGGAGAAGGCCTGGAGCTACAGTTGAGATGGGACGAGATACGTGGTGCTAACTGGTTAGAAGCAGCTGAGACCATCAAATTAAATTCCTCAAAAATCAGCTGATAAATATTTCAACATTTAGACTCAGTATGAACTAAACAACTAATCTGATTGGATGAGACAGATGATAAGTGTTAGCGATGCTAAGCATTAGCAATGTTAAGTGTTAGCAATGTTAATTAGTTCACTAAGTATTAGCAATGCTTAAGCGTTAGATAATGCTAATTTTAGCAATGCTAAGTGTCAGCAATGCTAAGTGCTAACAATGCTAAGCGTTAGCAATGCTAAGTGCTAACAATGCTAAGCATCCACAACGTCGTCTCTTCATCTGTTCATCTATGTCAACAACATCGTGTTGCTTTAAGACAACGTTTGTTTTTTTTCTTCCAAAGACAAACTGAGACACTAATGCAACTGCGTCTGTCAGGAGGAAAAAATAAAGATCCATCATGTAGAAACCTGACGGAGACAGTTGAGTCTTTCATCTATTCATCTGCTCTGGCAGAAGAGACGAAGACAAAAAAAAGTGTGTTGACGCTGAATAGAAGCTGAGAGTGACGGGATGAGAGGAGGATGAGTAATGAACCAGAGACAGACCAGAGGGGCGAGTTTAGGTTTATCAGCAAACTTTAAACCACAGACGGTGACGGGATGATGTGAGTTCACTGTAGGTCTGAGTACGACTCCAAAGGATTCAAAAACAGTCATCAAAACAATATGATTATTAGTATTTTGACATTTTCCATTTTTGTGTTTTGTTCCCAGTGACAAACAGACTGTGATTATTCCGACAGGCTGAACTCATGTTTCAAGTGTTTAGTACAAACTTTGAACAACGTTAGCGCTGCTAAACGTTAACAATGTTAAGCATTAGCAATGCTAAGTGCTAGCGATGTTAAGCGTTAAGAGATTCTAAACATACGTTAATTGTTAGAGATGTTAAACGTGAGCGATGCTAATCATTAGAGATGCTAAACGCTACAGATTCTAAATGTTAGCGATGCTAAGCGTTAGCAATTTTAAGCATTAAGGATGTTAAACGATAGCAATGTTAACTATTAGCGATGCTAAATGTAAGGAATGTTAAGTGTTGGAGATGCTAAGTGTTGGAGATGCTAAGTGTTGGAGATGCTAAGTGTTAGCGGTTCGGGGATGATTGCGACACCTTTTAATGAAATGTTTCAACCATTTGAAACATTTCCAACAAGAGAAACAATAAAACTAATTAAAACAACTCGCGTTCAAACTTTAGACTCAGGAGATAAAACTCTGAGTCGACCTTCAACAACCAGACGCATCAGAACATTTCTACTGAAACTCAGCCTCCACTTTCTATTTTTACAGCTGGACTGACAACAAACCAACGCTAACAACAACAACAACAGCTGATAAAAATATAAGACACTGCTGGTTCCTGTCTGGATCTGATGTGATGAGTGAATTGAGAAACATAAATAGTAAATAATCATCTTTTCTCACCACGTAGAGCTGTTTCCACAGTAAGGCCCATTCCTGCAGCGTCGACGTCACCTCAGTGATGATGGGGTCTTCTAGAGGAACCACGGTCTCATGAGGCCTGGACACACACACACACACACACACACACACACACACACACACACACACACACACACACAGACAGACACAGACACAGACACACACACACAGAAACACACACAGACACACACTTTACTTATTGTTGAGTCATAAAGTAACAAATCTTCTTGAGTCTCTTGTGCTGAGACAGTAACAGTCATGAAACAACCAGCATCGCCCCCTGGTGGCTGGTGGTGATACGTCATTAACCTTCTACGTTAACAGATGGAACGTGATCCAAACTAAAACATCATAATGTTTCTGTCTTTCAGAGGAAGGAAGTGACGTTAGATCTTTTATTTCATTAGATTTGTTTGTCGGCTGCCATCTGTGATCTGACCACTAGATGTCACTCAACTCACACAAACTCATTCTTACAAAAGACAAACACTTAGTGAATTTCTAGAGGCTTCAGGAACGTGTGATATTGAGTCTTATGTCATTTTTTTTTAGCAGAATTGAGACAATGTGATGAAATAAATGTGATTTTATTTTAACTCACAATATAAACATGACTGAGCAGTGACCATCAACGATATTTAAAATCTGTTTGGTTTTATTTTTAATAAATTGGTGTCAATCATACCAGAATTTTTTTCTTCAACCTCTTGTGACTCTTACATCTATGTTTTTGATATTTTTGATTGATAGTTTATATTTTTATCTCTTTATTTCTTTTTCTACACTATTCTAATCTGTTACGTTCATTCAGTCTCCCCCTGGGATCAATAAAGTTTTTCTGATTCTGATTCTGACAGGACGTCCATATAAGGAGCTAAGGGAAAAAAGAAACCGTATCCGGGCGAAAGAGGAAAACTATTTTTAATTTTTATTGTTGTGGAGCAACAAGAGGAAGTCGTATCACTGGTTTCATCCCTTCACTTTTAATTCACTGGTAAAATAGTGAATTAAAACTTTAAATTAAAATAAAATTAATTAACTTATTCATTAATTAAATTAAACAAATTAAAAATTCACTGTATTTGTTTATTTATTTTTTATAAAATCTGCAGTGAAATCAGGTAAATTAGACCTCAACATTTTTTTTTTTTTTTTTTAAAAAGTCCAGAAATCCTGGAGGAAGTGATTTAATTTAAATGTTTGTTGTCTGAAGATGGTTGTAATCTGTGATCTCACCACTAGATGTCACACTCTTATTCAGTCTTCTGAGCATATGTTATATAATAATAATAATAATAATAATAATAATAATAAGAGTGAGAGCACAGTGTCAGTGACCTGTCGCCATGTGACGACTGACTCTGAAAGCTGAGTCACCGTCTCTGCCCCGAGTCGAGAACATTAACAATGTGTGAAAACTGTTTTAGTCTCCGTCTCCTCTCATGCCACCGTCCTTCTCTCTCTCTGTCTCGTCACTTATTAATTAATGCTCCAGATGATCTCGTGTCTCAGCTCAGTCGTGGCCTCCTGCTGATTTCACCCACATTAGATCCCCTTGTATCTGTGTCGTTTCTCCTCCTATTCTCACTACTGCTTCCACAGCTTCGTCCTGTTTACACTCGTCTTCCTTTCACCCTCTCCGACCTCCTTCTTCCGTGTTTAGAGCAGATATTGTGTCATCCCTCTTCACTTGTCGTTGCCCCTGAGCTGACGTCTCACTCCTCCATCATTATATTTCTGACTCTTTCAGCCTTTTAACTGAAGCCTGAGGCGACTGAGAAACAGGTGATTTTTTTTTTAAATATATTTTTTGTCTAAAAGTTTTACAGACATCCATCATTCTTCTAAGTTTTTTTTTTTCATCTGTTAAAAGGTGACGGGAGAATTTTTTTCATTTTTTATCTGCGACAAAAACTCTTTTCAGCTGCTTTTCCAGACAAATGATCTTTTCAAACAGTTTTCTCTCCTCAGGTTCGTCCTTTATCTGTTAGTTTTCATCTGTTTTCACCGTCAGTGACGTAGTGACTGAGACTTAAATACACTGATGACTTGTCTTTTATTTTAACATTAAATCTGAGCTGTGTAACTGATCCAAACCCGTGTTTCAATTACAAAATATAAGCGATCAAAACAAAATTGTTATTAGTATTTTGTAAATATTTTTAAGAGTTTTGTACAAATTTTGGACAAGTGTCACTCTAAGGGTTAGCAGTGTTAAGTGTTAGAGATGCTAAGCATTAGCAATGCTAAATGCTAGCTATATTAGGTGCAAGAAATGCTAAGTGTTAGCAATGTTAAGGGTTAGAGCTGCTAAATGTTAGCAATGCTAAGTGTTAGCTATGCTAAGTGCTAGCAATATCAAGTGCTAGAGATGCTAAGTGCTAGCAATGCTGGTTTTATTTGTATTTATTATTTTATACATTTACTGTTTGTTTTTTGTAATTTGCAATAAATTCCATTTGTTTAGGAGCAGAGGTAAGGTTGTTACAGCGAAGGAGGCTAACGTTAGCTTAGTGCTAACAGAGAAACTTTCCACTGAAGCCTAAAAGGACAGGAGGTTTTTCTGTTCGTTACTTTGGTTTTCAGATTCGTCAAAACAACACAAATGTGGTGGAGACGGTCGTAAATATATTTGAGGATAAATCTGAGACGAGGTCGTGGAGACGCTGGAGTTGAACGTGTTGAATTATTTAACAATGTCATTTAGTGACTGTTTAAAGAAATAAATAGATACTACTGATGTTTCCTTGTTTATTGTTTATTCTCAGCACATAACTGCATCACCCAACATTGTCCTGAGTCTGAATGTAGAGTGTGTGTGTGTGTGTTGTAGTTTTCCATATTTATAAATGTCAGAGAGTATTCATCCTGCAGAGAAACAGACGCTGATAAAGAGTTTTTCTCTTCTCGTCTCAGTGTTGAAAACTGTTTCCTGTGAGTTTTCCAACAACAGATCTTTGTCACTTCACCTTCTGACCTTCATCTACTTCCTGATCCAGACTGAGATGATGGAGTTTCCTCTGCAGGACCACGTCTGTGGCTCATGATCAATAAAACCTACATCTGGATCAATATCAGGACCTCAGCTCTAAATTAAAGAACCTGTGTTTTTACACCGTGTTGGGTTTAATTTCACTACATGAGAACTTAAAGCTCCAGGACTCTGTCATGTGGTTCCCATAGTTACAGATGAGGACCATTTAGAGTGGTGATCCAATAATGGTCGGATCTGGTGATCTTCAGCTGGACCTAAAGGTCTGTTAGGAGGTTCAGGAGGTTCTAAAGGTTTGTTAGGAGGTTCTAAAGGTCTGTTAGGAGGTTCAGGAGGTTCTAAAGGTTTGTTAGGAGGTTCTAAAGGTCTGTTAGGAGGTTCAGGAGGTTCTAAAGGTTTGTTAGGAGGTTCTAAAGGTCTGTTAGGAGGTTCTAAAGGTCTGTTTAGAGGTTCAGGTGGTCACTGAAGTGTTGTTAACGTCCTCCATGAGGTACTACTCGTCTGTCACGTGGGTTCTCTAGATGCTTTAAAACCTGTAGGAGTATTTTTTCACTGAGCGTTCCACTAGAACGTTTATCCAACGGTCCATAACTGTGTTTGTCATCGTTCACCAGCCTCCTCGCCTCAGTTAAACACACTCTCTCCAGTCCAAACTGTGTCTTCCTTGGCCCTGGAGGTTTACTTAAAACAGTAACAGATTCACTCATTCCAATTAATTTACTGGCTGCCTTTAATTAAAAAACTCTTATGCAAATCGAGACACGCTGTGTAACTCTGATTAATCTGGCGTTTTCCTAATCATTATGCTAATGTATTAAAATATGTACTGGTGAACTCGGAGGGAATCAGGAACAACGTTAGTTCATACCTTATTTAGACAGACTGAGGCTCAAAACTACCGATCTCAACAGAAAACCAGTTCATTAAATTACTGCTTAAATGGCTTTAAATGGAAGAAGAAGAAGAAGACGAGGCCTCCGGCACCGTGGAGAAGAAAGAGCACTCGTCTGTGGCGTCATCCCGGATACAACAGAGGATTAGTATTTGTCTCAGACTGACTCCAGGACACTGACGTGCAGTTTTAACGGTGTATGAGCTGGGTGATGGAGCGTTTGTCAGCTGACACATGAAACTGATTTGGATTCTTTCGGTTTCAAAGACCAGAAAAAAAGTAGAGAGCTGAGCGGTAACAAGATAAAAAGGATCAAGCTGAAGGGCCACATTTATCTTGGTATTCAGGACTGGCAGTCAAATAATACGTGTGTGGAAGAGTCTTTGTCACAGTAGAAAGATAATTAGCTTATTCTTCCTCTCAGTGTCGCTGCCGTTGGCTTTCACTTTCTCATGTGGGAGGTTTTTCTTCTTTTTTCCCACCAACTTTCTCTCACCTTTAACTGCTTCAACACTCTGCAGCATCAGCATCAACTACTGCTCATTTCACTGGACGTCCAGTAAAACATCAGACACGTCACGTGACTCCAGGTGAAGTTTCACTGACCAGACTGGATATAAATATAATAGAAACCGACATCACAGGTTCCTTTTCTATTTACCTTGAAGCTCTGTGTTTGAACCAAAGTAGAGCTGCTGTGTCATCATCGTTAAATGAATCCAGACCGTGATCATAACATCCTGCGACTTTAACTCCAGTTGTGTTGTGTGTTGATGAACTTACCCTCGGTTGGTGACGACGGCTTTCTTCAGATGAACGTAGCTGACGGGGAAAACTCCCTGAAGACACGGAGACAGAAACACAAACACAGCTGGTCAAACCTTTGTACAACTACGCAAACAAAGACACAAACCCTCATTAAGGTGGATTCTAGGGTGTGATGAGATCTTGTGAGACTAAAATGTGACAATATTTCTTGTTTAAGTGAGAAGGTGTCTGAGGGAACAGGGCAGAAGCCTATCAGACTGTGAGCTATCCAAACTTCCATTTGTGACCTGTGGGGGGCAGTAATGCGCCTTTGCTACGTCTAGTCTGCCAGAAACTGACAAGGAGGAGGAGGTGAAGCAGCCTCGTCTGTATCTGTAGATACGTAGACACACAGAGTCTTCTCATCTCTGTGGCCTGATCTGCACCTTGGCATGTTTTTCTGTTGAAGCGACGGAGAGCACATGGAGACCGCGGGGCTCTGATTGGTCCACTACAATTACCTCATTTCCAGAACGCTACTCGTCTCCTCTTAACATCTGCGATAAAACGATTTGTTGTTCAACATGGATCAGTTCCAGCTCCACCGTTCGCTGTGTGTGGAGGAACGAGGCCGGTAAATAAACAGCAAGAGTCAATGATCGTAACAGAGAGAAACGTATCGCCCCCTACTGTTCACGTTGCTTTACGACACCTGACGGAGAAGTTTTGAAAGAGAAGCATCAACCAACACGAGCACATATGTAACCACCACAGCTACTGTTAGCGCTGTTGTTCTCTGTACTGACATAGTGCTCTGATTACAGCTCTGCACATATTGTTTGCACTTATTATTATTATTATCTTATTTATTTTGATAATTTAATTTATTTTATCTTTAAATATTTTTAATTTTAGTTTGAATTTGTGGAAAGAAGCCATAAAGTAGGATTTTGTTTTTAAAAGTAATGTTAAAAGAGACCACCATGCTACTGTCAGTCTTCTAGGGGTTAAAGTGGTGTGGAGCAGCGTTCTGACACTATCAATAAATTAATAAATGAATAATAATCTGATTGATTACAGCCTCCATCTCACACACACACACACAGACACACTAACCCCTGTTCTCCCTTCACCACCAGTTCCTTGGCTCTAATAACACGTAACACACGACTCGATTTGTTGGGTTTCATGGTTTGTTTTCGCACCTTCACAAAAGCTCTGAACCAACGGGAGGAAACAGGGAGTTTGTTTTAAATGAAGCAAACGAAGCAGGTGTGAACTCATCCTCAGTCTGGACCAGGTGGTTTTTATATTTATGAGAGAATGAAACTCGTCAAACGTTCGTCAAGATGTTGTAAGAACGACCTGTCGACCTCGTCGCTGTTTTAAATTTCTGCTGCGAGTTAAAGTTGAATTCAGAGTAAAAACTGCTGCTCGACCTGAAACAGAGAAGATGACGTGTCCATTGACTTGTGTCTGAATCTGTTCACTTGTTTTAATTATCACTGACACTACAGCTACAGCAGAGAAGTCACTGACTTCACTTCACCTTCGTGTCTGATCGAGACAAACTGTAAAACTTCATCTCGTATCATTTCTGGGTCACTGCTGTTTAAAAATAACAGGAGCAGAAACTGTCAGTGAGAATATTACGGCTCAGCAAGAAATTTAGGACAGTCTTTTACAAAGTTAATGTTGATAACTTTACCATAAAAGTCGTTTATACTAAACGCTCAACAAAGCTCTGACATGTCGTTCATTTTATCTCAAATTTTACATTTAAACATCAACACAACATTGTGAAACCAGAGCTGCTGCTTCTACATCATCTGTCACAAACCAAAAACGTTAAAATGTAGAAACTGAGCTGATAAGATTTAAAGGTTTGATGTGACGGAGGAAAAGAAAGTGATGTAGAACTAACAAAGTATCTGGTGCTGAGGGAAACGGTCGTTCATATTCACCATCTACAGCAGAGTTCAGACACGAGAGAGAGAGAGAGAGTGTGTGTGTGTGTGTGTGTGTGTGTGTGTGTATAGAAAGATGAGAACGACGACTGAACATATGATTAAAGAAGCGTCTCTTTCCACCGACTGAATTAAAACTAATAAATCCAGATCACATGATGTGATGAATTTCACAGACTTTGTCTAATCTCAAGTGTTTACAAACTTTAATGTTTGAATTGTTTGAAACAACTTTTGTTTATTAAATAAAACTCTGCTTTTGTGTGATTAATAATCAATAATCATAATAATCGTTGCTGCAGCAGTAAAAACCTACATGAAGCAGCTTTAATGAAGTCAGATATTGATCAGTGTGTGTGTGTGTGTGAGTTCAGGTCAATTAGAGCAGCAGAGAACAGACGAGTCCATTATGTTTAAATGATGTGGAGACTTTAATGTGTCTGTTGCTGCTGTAAATTATTCATCAGATCATCCGACTCCTCTAACCTTCATGATCCACAGTTACTAACTTCAACCTTCATCAACACACTGATCCTCACTGTCACTAACTATCAGACTAATGTAATATAACGACTGTCGTGTCAGTGTGGTTGTCTCTTAATAAACTGATATTTGTTTCATATCAAGCTAAACCTCTTTCTTTGTCTTTGTTGGTCCGTTAAATAATTGATGGTCTTTGTAACTTTACAGTCGACAGGAGGTTTAAAGGCTCCAGGAGTCATCAATGATTTAACTCACAGCTCTTTGGACACAGACAGGCAGACGAGAGAAAAGTAAATAAATAAATAAGATGCAGATTCTCGATGCCACTTTAAAGCTGCTGATGTTGATGCAGATGTGTTTCAGTTGGAAACTGGAAACGTGAAAAACCTAAATATCAAATAAAAATCAAGGGTTGAATCAAGGGTCGTTGGTGTGGACAGAGGGAAGATGAACAACTTTGAAACAACTAAACAAATAAATTAGGAAGTTAAAGTGACGGATGGTCTGAAATAACATGAACCAGCGTCTATTTCACCATGAATAGAGTCAAACTCCCCTCAACAGATATGTTACGTTGGTTGAAGTAATATCCAGTTTGACCGTCTTTTGTTTTCACAACCAAATAGTTAACAATGAAAGTAAATGGGGCAGTCAGCCAAACGTATCTAAATTGTCATTTTTTAACCACTAATAAAGCTCAAAATATCACTTCACTTCAGCAGTAGCATGAATAGGGTCCCTACACATAAACTGAAGGACTGATAACTTATAAATTCTTAACTTGCTTCGGTCTTCACGGACACATCGGCCTGTTGTTCAGGAAAATGATGAATCTGCTGATGTGGAACAACCTTCATCCTGGGTTGTTGTGAAAACCAAAGACGGTCAAACTGGATATTACTTCAACCAACGTAACATATCTGTTGAGGGGAGTTTAACTCGTATTCATGGTGAAATAGACTCTGGTTCATGTTACTCTGGACCTAATGATGTCACAATTACTCAATATCACAATTAATCGCGATATTAAAAGCTACGGTTAATCGATCGTAACGTTTCCTGAATACCGCCAGAAAATATAGTTAAGCACAAAGTTCTCCACAGCCGCGTGTTACTGAACGTTTCTCAAACCTGCTTAAGAAGATGCTCAAGAAGAGTTATTTCCACCGAACAAATACATTCAATCAGCCATAAGGAATTATTTTGACTACAAAAACAGAAGACCAGGTCGTCATGGTGAGGCATGGATGAGGCTTGTAAAGCTGTCATAAACATATTCTGGTTCAATATTTGTCAAATATGTTTCCACACCTCCGGGACAACCATCCAAATTTGTCACCAGTAGTAGTTAATACACAGCAACTGGATTAAGTCACTTCAGTGTTTTCTTAACGTAACGTTGAATGATTTGAGCTGGTACGAGTTGGACGAACCTGTGTACAAGAACAACACGGGTTCGTCTTTCAGTCCATCGTGGTTACACCACGTTCACATTATACTGTTGGTATGTAACCACAGCGTGAGGTCGGTGTCAGTAGCATCACCTCTTTTTGTTTTCTGACGTCTGTGAGGAAAAGTTGGGTTTATGCTTCCAGCTCTATGGGATGTTTCATTTCTTACTATTTTTTTGTAATTTAAAGATAAAATAAACAAGGTTTTATAAGTTTTTAAAATTAGACAAATGCTTAAAACGATTAAAATAAACTTAAACATCTGGTATAGATCACAATTTATAACTTAAATAATTTAAACAAACTGTAACAAAACATAACAAAACGTTGTGTTGCTGAACTCAGCTTGATGTTGCTGAACAACAACGTCAAACTATTTCTTGAATTCACCGGAGAAACATGTGGAGAGAAGGTTTGACCTGAACATCCAGACTTTCTGTGCGTCTCAATTCTCAGACTACAAAGTTACTACAGTTACAGAAGTTTGACGTCTGAGAAAAAACAGCTTGATCATTTTAAAACAGTTTAGAAACAACATGTTAGAGTCGTCAGAGCAGAGCTGTGAAGTTATGAACTAAAGTTCAGGAGCAGATTGTTTCTGTTTTAGTTCATTTAACTTCAAAATCAGCGGGTGATGAATCTGTCGCCTCATCAGTGACAAACTCACACCGAGTCCAACAAGATAAAATGTTTTACGTGATTTAAATATTATGTTTCAGTCTCTTCATCACGTAGAGGTCAGAGGTCAGACAGTTTCCTGATGTGGTCTACGTCTGGTATGGGGATGGTCTGGTTACAAAGACTAATGTGGATCCAAAGACTGTTATATGTTAGATCTGATGAAAACCTGTTGACGTGAACCAGAACTTCACAAAAAACCAGATTCATCATCATGAACCAACGATAGCAACAAGGACGAAGAGAAACAAGACGAACTAAGTAAACCTACACAACACGACAACACTGAGAGCATCTGGTCTCTGCTCTATGGTCTAGTCTCTGGTCTCTAGTCTAGTTTAGTCTCTAGTCTAGCCTCTGGTCTTTAGTCTCTAGTCTCTGGTCTAGTGTCTGGTCTCTAATCCGTCGTCGTCTGAGGGAGGAGGATAAAAGACCGTGTGGTTCCCGTAGAGTTCAGTGCAGCTCTGTAATTTCACACAGCGTCTCTGACTCGGTCTGGATGATAAAATAACAGTGATTACATCACCGCTGCAGAACTTCATCTTTTGTTGTTATTTGATTCCTCAACAATGAGCGGTTGGAGACGGAGCAGTAAAGTCTGTGAAGCTGTTTTCACCTCCAGCTGTCGTTCTGCTGTAGGTTGATATTTTTGGACTTTTCACATCTGCTTCAGCTTCATAATGATACAAACTGACAGCAGCATCCAGAAGACACACACGGTCTGAAACGAAACATCAGTTCACACCTGAATCCTTCCTGCTGCTGATGCTTGTCCACGGTTTCCATAACAACGCTCAGATGTTTGGACTCAAACATCAACATCAGTTTCTCTTCATTATTATAACTTTAATGTTTCTATTAAACGAAACAAGTCAGATTCTCACTTATTGTTAGTGACGTTAACCCTAGTTCACACTCGTCGACTTACCAACAATTTCCAGTCGTTCTGTCTTATCGACTTGGTCCGAGGATCATTGGTGAGTCATCAGTTAATGATCATAATGTATGAACAGCTGTTATAGGTAGTCAACAGTCAAAGTCCTCAGGAATATCCACAATGATTGGCTGAATTTGTCTAGTTGTAATTGTAATGTCATTAAATCCTGGAGGATCTGATCAATGAGTAAGAAGATTGTTTTCATGTGTTTTCACATCTAAACGTCTCTACTTCCTGTTTTCTCTGCAGCGTCAGTGTGTCGGTGTCGTTGTCGTCCAGATCGTCATCTCGTTTGTGTCTCGACGTCAGAGGAACGAAACCTGAACTCAGCGGTTTAGTCTGTGTCGGAGGCAGCGTCTTCACCGGTGCTCGTCAACAATAAACGGCTGTAAATCACGGTGAGAAGCAGCGGCTACATCCTGTCTAGTTCACGTGACCAGACGTAGAGTTTGGTGACGTCCCGGTGTGATCGGGAGTCAATCACTGACAAGTCTTGTAGTGTGAACACTACAGGTCTCAGACCAGTTGTTGAGACATCATGGGAACACAAGTCGCCAACGATCACGACAGAGACTGAGACTCACTGATCGATGGTGAAGTCAACTAGTGTGAACTAAAGTGGACTAGTGTGATCTAGTGTGGACTAGACTTAACAACCAGCATCCAAACTTCCTCCACTCTCAACTCACCAGGTCACTTCCAGATCTACATATAAAATACTTTGTCCAACGTGATGCGGTGTAACGTGAGAGAACAGCTGAGCCATATATCCCATCACATGTTAGTGAAGCTGTGTTCCTCTCACAGCGGAATACAAACACTGTTCACAAAATAAAAAAACACTGCTGTCATTGAGTGTGAGCGTCCTCTCTGTGGCCCTGATGGTCGGTGGTGGTGGGTGGGTATGGGTGGTGGGGGGTGCTCTGAATGCTGATGAACCTCGGTGTGAAGTGTGTGTTGGATCAGAGAGCTGCCTCGGATCAGAGACGAGTCGAAGCGCGGAGGCTTTATTTTTCTTTTCGTTTTTTTTTTTCCCCTGAAGGAGACGGAGCGATTCGTTTCGACCAGCGACTTCATTGTAGAGAAACCAGGTGATTAGAGTGGAACTAACAGGATTAGACTGATGCCTCAATGAGACGGAGGAGGAGGAAACACACACGTTCACAGTCTCACACACACCCTATCTGCTGGTCTCCACGTTATCAGAACAACGCTGACTGTGTCTGAACTTCCAGTCAGGACCAGAAGTTGTTTGTTGCTAACTCATGTAATGCTAACCCTAACACTGCTAACTCTCACAATGCTAACCCTCATGATACTAACTCTAACAACACTTTGTTTATTCATGTGCTGCTAACTCTCACAATGCTATGCTAACTCTCCTGATGCTAACTCTCACAAAACGTTTTGTGACATCAGCACAATCTCTTCTGAGTTAGCATAGCACTAGCTAGGCTAGCCTAGCCAACCTAACGTCATTCAAGTCCTGGCTGGAAGCTATAGCTAATAGAAAATGATGACGCTAACATCTGAGCTAGTCAGCTGTTATGAGTCCTGTGTGTCTGTAACCAGATAACATCATTACTAGTAACTCTTGTGATACTAACTCATGTAACTAGTAATCAATAATGGATTACATCTTGGAAATAACTTGACCAACACTGGTCTTAGAAGCATTACATGTAACTCCGGTTGGTACAACTTTTATTAAAAATAATAAGGGTTTTTATCTGGATTTTTATTTTCATTATGTTTGATTCAGTTGAATCTTGTGAGTTTCACAGTTTCAACAAGAATAAAAGAGCTGCAGTTCAGAGGCATGCTGGGTAAATTCCTGCTCTGAAAAGCTCCTTGATATTTGAGTTACAAAGAAAACCTGAGTTTAAACTCTCACTGTGTCTCAATTTGCATCGTTCTGAACACAGTTGCTGTTTTTAAGTGCTGGAGTGTTTTCACACTGACAAGTAAAGAAACACGAACATGTTTAAACACAGTTTATTTCACTCATGTTTTATTTTAGTGTTTCAAGATGAAACATAGAATCTAAACTCCCTGGCTGATCATCTGTCTTGTGTTGCCTGTTTTTCCTAAAACCTGGAGGACTGAACACTGCGGTCTGGACCTAGGAAAGCCTCTTATGAACCTGCAGCAGCAGAATGAAACCTGCAGCATGTGAGCGTGTGATACAGACATGGAGCTTTAAACCAGAGATGGAGACAAAGCTGTTAGTATGACTCATTTCCAGCACAGGGTCAGAGAGTCTGCCTCAATAAAATGTGTGAAGAGACTGATGATTATCTAATCACACTGAGCTGCATTCAACAGACTCAAAGCTTCTGCTGACTCCTGCTGAGTTTAGTCACTAAATGTTACTTTTATTTTAACTAGGACAGAATGAAATTATTTTATAATCAGCTTCTGCAACAAATGTAGATAAATCTACAGACGTGTTTTCTAGGGACCTGGTGTCAGACCAGACCTGGTGTCGGATCCAGAAGAACTGTAACTAACTGTTAATACAAAGGAGATAAAATGAGCCCCCATGTTGTGTTTCATAGGACACAACAGAAGTTGCTGTTAGCATTAGCCTGAGCTAATCAGCTCGTAATGGTCAAACAGGACCGCATGCCACAATAAATGGCAGCTAACATCAGCTAACAAGAGCTAACATCAGCTAACAAGAGCTAACATCAGCTAACAAGAGCTAACATCAGCTAACAAGAGCTAACAAGAGCTAACATCAGCTAACAAGAACCCTGGTGACATTGACACACTAGAGAAGTAAGAACAGAGTGAACATAGTTTACTACATGGTAGGATCAGAATTGCGACACACAATTGGTCTCAGCTGAGGATCAAGCTCCAGAGTCACTGGGGCCTACATTTCCCATAATGCCATTCTGTGGATCTGTGTCCCAGTTACAGTCGTGTATCCTAACATCAGCTAACAAGAGCTAACATTAGCTAAAAATAGCCAGCCAGCCAGCAACAGCAGCTACCAGGAGATAACAGCAGCTAATCCCTCTGAAGACCTTGAGGTTCAAACTGTCTCAATTTGAAAGCTAAGGTCCATGTTTTCATCCACATCCTTTTTGCTGTTGATATTGTGTAAGTCTTCCTCTGTCCATTAATTCAAGTTTGTACCAATAAAATATATTTTTTGTGTTTCAAAACCATAAAATGAAAAGAAAATCTCTTTAAAAACTGCCATTATCAAGAAAGAGTTGTTCAAGGTGTACTGGCTTCATCTGACAGTGGGTATCATCACTGGGAACTACGGGGCATATTTCTAACAAACGAGACTTTCTTTCTGTTCCAGTTATCATCATGTCACATTGTTATCACGGATTCAAACAGCTACAGGCTGTTTAGAGTTGAAGCATCAAACCTTCTGCTGCGGAGCTGAGCTGAGACAAACAACCACGTTACTGTTCAACTCTGAATCAGAGGTTTGAGGTCTGCTATCGACGTTACACTGAACTAAAAAAAAAAAGCGTGATTACAGTCACATCTGAACATCTGGAGGCCATGTTGGCTCTGACAGGACATCACACGCTTTGTCATAGCGTTAACAGTCGACCAACAACATGGGTTGGCGTCATGTTAAATCACGTCACACTCACATAGATTAACCTCCAACATCAGCGGGCTGGAACTTCTTCAGTGTGTCTGAGAGTTTGGTGATTTTAGAAAAATATTCACTCATTAGAAACTCTCAGGTCAATAACTCACAAGAGAAACGTTACAAAAACACCAACAACACATCTTTCTAACAGAGCTTTTCCACTACTCCGTTCTAGCACTATTCTACTCAGGTCTACTCTAATCGTTTTTTGTGGTTTTCCATTAGGGATTGTTCCTGGTGGTACTTACTCTGTTGAGGGACCAATCAAGCTACAACAATAATAAAGTCGATACTAAAGTCTAGTTCGATACTGAATGTGATGAGACGACAGTGGTTGTTTTGTAACTCAATTTCCCAACACTCAAGGAATAAGCCAGCGAGTTGTATGTTAGCTTGATGCTAGCACATAATGGAAAACGGCATAGACGGGCTAACACAATGAGTGATGGTGGTCATTTTAACTCAGCAAATGACTGTTTACCTCAACATGCGTCACATAAAACAACATGACACAACATGTGCACTCGTACTTAAAGTCATATATGTCCTAAACTCTTAGGAAACCAAGTTAGACCCACTAACTTTTCATTGTCGGTCCTGTCATCAGTCTGAACACTGAGACGACAGCAGATGAGACAAATCTGTATTTTGCTAACGGGAAGAAAATATTCCCACACTTTAGGAAACTGTGTTGAAGTTTTCTCTATGAATCCGTTCCTGTGCTGGTACTGGACACTGTTCTGTTGTTTTTATAATTTGAGGCGTCGATGGATTTACATAATCGACGTCTCAGCTCTAGTTCTCTACCATCATCACTTGTATCCTCCATCCTCCACCAGGACGTCGCTGCAGCTGTAGCGACCGGCCTGCATTCTGCCATCTAGTGGCTGCACGATGCACTACAACAAAATCACTTCTGTCGTTTCTGTAAGTTGAATTAAAATGCAGATATTTTTATTTTTGACAATAAACACATTGCCAGTATATTTTCGTACACAACGTTTTCACTATAACTCCCGAGACCAACCACACCTGAAGTTAAATTTGTTTGTTTGTTTGTTTCTTTTGAGACGTTCAAGTTTTCCATTAATACATATCTGGTTTATATTTCCACGTTAAAATGCAATGTTACGTTAAAATAAATCTTTGATTGTGCTAATCGGTATCGGCAGGTCAAACACTTTAAATCTGACGATACGGATCCATGTTTTCACTCTGGATCAATAACACTGAATCATTGTTACATCTCTACCAGTTACATGTTTTCTTTTTTGTTCACATTTTATTACTTAATAACATAAATCCAGTATTTCTCTCCAGTCTGAGTGTCACATTCTCCTGATTTAATCTTATAAAAGTCACATCATGACTCTGGAGTTCACCGTCCGTTCCTCTGAAACTGTGTGAGGTGTAAAGACGAACAGATGGCGTGGAAAGTAAAGCGGAAACGCGGAGGACGGGAGGCTCCGAGATCCAGAGGAGAAAAGTTGAAATGTATTTAAATAAGCCTCCTTCACCACAGTCATGCTGTCAGACATGTTGACTGTATAAATAACACGTTACACAACATCACCACAAACACACGCAGACAAAAGAGAATTAAACATGTGGGAAGAAGAAGCAACAAGAGGGAAAAGGAGAATTTAAGTGTCAGAAACGTCAGTTTCTCTTACCTTCACATTTGGCTTCCTGGTTGAAAATCCTCGGTACCATCCTGGAAGAAAACAAAACAAAAACAAAAACATCAGTGACTGAGACGGACGAGCAGACGATTCACAGAGAAACAGTTTTAATCAGCAGCTTGAGGAAAAAAACAGAAACAAAGTAAAACAATAAAATACATTTAATTCCAATGTAGAGTGAAAATGTTCATGGATGAACAGCACAACTATTGTATTTCTTTTATTAACATGTTATATGGTTCATTTGGTTTGTTTATGATGCAGGAAACATGTGAAAAAAAAAAAAAAAAACTCTCACATTTACCTTCAACATCACTGCTAAGGACCAAGAGAAACAGTATCTGGACTTGACCACAGAGTTCACCACAGTATTTGATACTGTTGAAGATTTTCAGATACTAAAAGTTAGTAGCAATCTGCAATAGTATCAATACTAAAAGTGACGTAATCACCTCCAGTTGACAGACACAACATGTGAATACGGAGCCTTAGAGTCTTTAATCAGGAGAGATCTCTTCTGAGTTAGCATCACGTCAGCTAGCTAGCCTAGCTACGCTAACATCATTCAGGTACTAGCTAGCAACTATGGCTAATAGAAGACAATAGCACTGTCAGTCTCAACTCAGTAGTAATGTAGGGATCATGTAACATTATAATTTAGAGACACTGATATTATAATGTAACTAATCACTTAGCTCGACTCAGCTCTTCTCTCTTTTTTTGGTTTTCCATCAGGGATTGTTCCTTGTACCTGCTGCTCCTTTTGGTTCCTGCTCTGGTGAGGTACTAACCATCATCTACTGGTCTCTACTGAGTTTCTAGTGTTTCCACTTGGTCCTAGTTCCTGGTTCAGCTACTGTTTTAGTTCCTACTCTGTGGAGGAACCAATGGAGCTGAGTCGATACTAAAACGTGACGTGAACAGACGCCGGCCACTGATTGGTCAGAGGGAGTGTCTTCACAAGCTGCCACCAGACGCCAGTTGAGTTGAGAGAGTGTCAACAAAATAATCAAGCTCCATGTTTAAACAGGACAAGAGTGATAGCCATCGTCGTAGCTACCTGGTCGTAAGCTAACCCAGCAACAAGTACAGCATCTCCTCCATGTCCATTAATGTTTACTGATGTTTTAGTGTCGTGACGTCGCAGCAGTTTGACTCCACTCACCACATTCACGTGGAGGAGGAACCAAACTGTGATGGAAAACAATGTGTCTGCTACCAGACTGAGTAGAGTCCAGTAGAGTCCAGTAGAGTCCAGTAGAGTCCAGTAGAGTCCAGTCACAGTGATTTGTTTCATTTTTTAACAACTGTCGTGAACTCAAAAGATTGTAACAGGAGAATATAAGTTCAAATGTGACGGAGTTCCTCTTTAACCAAAACCATGATGTCACTATAAACCACAGACGGGCTCCAGATTCAGATTTAGTCTCAGATTAAGCTTCTTATAAAACATAAATATGATCCGTGTCCAGGGACTAAACGTGTGAGGTGTAGGACATGTAGACGTCCTCTCAGACAGGAGGGACATTGTTTGTCTTCATGCGAGTGGAAATAAAAACCAGTGTGTCTCTTCCTCCTGTCTGACCGTCGTCTATCTGTCAGCGACTCTGAAGGAAAAGTCACATTTACATCAAAATGATGTGTTTTATTGCTTCGACCTTCTCAGATGAGCTGAATATTAAGACTTTTTATCATTTATCTTCAGAAAATGTCAACAAAAATAATCCCAGCTGTGGCGAAACAGTCTATTTCCTGTGTAATCAGACGTAACCTATTTTTTATTTCTCATCTCAATGCCAGATCCATTTCACAGCAGTTCCTCCATATAATCTGATATGAATATGGAGATGGAGGCTTAATTGGCTGGTTAATTAATAACCAATCAGGATTCATTTATCACCCTCGTTAAGACGGCTGTGTTTACTCCCCAGCCTCTCATCTATATGATAATCAGACCGGGGCTGGACCAGCAGTGTCTGGGAAGGTTTGTGACAGTTGAAATGAGGACGAGTGTGTGTGCGATTATTATATATGTGTGAAAGCAGAGCAGGTGTGTGTGTGTCCTCTAAAGAGCAGTAATCATCATCTCACTCACTAAGCAGTTATTAGAATAATCATTTAACACCATTATCAAAATAATTCACAATAATCATCAGTGGAAATTATTTCACTGTCGAGTTCAGACTGAACTCGTTATGAGAGCAACGTTATAGTCGATGGACGCTGATGTGACTGACAGACAGAGCGGTTTGTTGACGCTACGGAGACCAGCGCTACGTCACACTGATCAGTTCACTCTGAAAACATGGAGCAGGCGGCCATCTTTGGTCAATACAAGTTTAGTTTAGTTCACACCAGTGGACTCCACCAGTGGTCTCCAGTGGTGGTGTCTGGTGGACTTAGTCCTCTGATGGTTGGTGAATCATCAGTTATTGATCATAATGTGTGAACAGCCCTAACGACTCCATCAGAGGCCGTTGGGACCTGGTCTGAGGTCCAAATGTTACCCGGTACCGGGGAGGTCTGCTGCTGATTTCAGCTCCACCATGAAAACCAGCGTGTTGCCATGGTGATGTTTACACGCCGGTTCAGCGTCTTCACCGGTGCTCGTCAACAATAAACGGCTGTAAATCACAGTGAGAAGTAGCGGCTACATCCTGTCTAGTTCACGTGACCAGACGTAGAGTTTGGTGACGTCACGGTGTGATCGGGAGTCAATCACTGACAAGTCTTGCAGTGTGAACACTACAGGTCCCAGACCAGATGTTGAGACTCCACATCATGGGAACACAAGTCACCAAGTGTGAACGCTGCAACGATCTACTGTAAGAGTTTTGTTCATGTTGTCTCATTAACAATCATGAGTGAAGAAGAAACTGAAGCTGAACAGACCCAGATTCAGCTGAAATCCTCCACTCTGCACCTTCTAGTTACAGACCATAATTAGTCTGTTCTTCTCTCTCATTCTTATGTTAATGAGTTTTGTTAATGCTGTGAATGTAAGTCACAGTCTTTTTCTTCTTGTTTATCCTGATGTGAAACTATAAAGTTTATTAATAACCGACATGGGATCCAATCAGACTCACTGAGACCTGATCCAGGACTTGATTCATATCATGTCTCTGTAACTGTGTCATAACTGAAAACACAGCCTCATTAAAATCACTGCTATGCTCTTTAATTGAGGCCTAATGCTTCGTCAAGTGTTATGACTGGAACCTAAACTTTAAGAACAGATCTCTAGGATTGTTAGCTGCTGTCTGACCATCACTTAGCTGGTGTTGGACTTCAAACAGTCTCTGAATCACATCACCAAATAATTCAACATGTTAAACTCCAGCTTCTCTCCGAGCTCATCTCAGATAATTATCCTCAAATATATCTGCCACCGTTTCCACCACATTTGTGTCTCTTTTGATGAATTTAAAACCAATTTAAAAACCAAAGTAACAAACAGAAAAACCTTCTTCTTCTTTAAAGCTTCAATGGAAAGTTTCTCTGTTAGCGCTAAGCTAACGTTAGCCTCCTCTGCTGTAACAACCTTATCTCCTGCTGTCTCCACCATCCACCGCCATGTTTAAACACCTCTTCTTCTTCTTCTTCCAGAGACTGGTCACGTGACCTATAAAAGGCTTCTTATAGAGGCTTTGCAGTCATGTGACCTCAGTCTTACGTTCCACCATGTTGCCAGGCAAATTTTCTATTATGGTCTGTTACTGTCTTTAATAAAACGCCCTTCATACCTGGTTAAAGGAGAACTTTGGTGTAAAATGAATTTTGGGTTTGTTAAAACATGTTAATGAGTTGTTATGTTTGCTGAGGAGTGAAACTACACTAGCCTGCTGCATTATGAACACTGTTATTTTTATCATTTTTGTCCAAAAGACTCACCATGCTAGTTATCAGGGCACCAATGTAGCTTGAAGACAGAAGTTACCGGTCGCCGGCATGTTGAAAGTAAGTCCAACATATCAACTGATTAACATGAACCAGAGAACAGGACCTGAACCAACCAGAACAGGAGGAGACCGTCTCCTTCTATTCTGCTTATTGGTTTATTCCTTAATTGATTTGTCTACGGTGACGAACTGGAGCGTTATCAGGCAAAAGTGGCTAAAAGTAGCGGTTGTTTAGGAAAAGTGGAGTTATCGCTGTGGATTTACGTCTTGTAAACAAGACAACAAAGGTAAGGCAGGTTTGATGATCATGTTTATCGATCGCTTGAACGTAATTGATCATTCCGTCGCTGCTGGTTCAATTTCTGACAGCTGTTGGATGACGGACGTCGCTTGTTTGCAAGCATTAATAATCCAGGTTAAAACATTCCTAGACAGCCTAGCTCTAGCCTCTTGTTTCCTGGTGCCCCCGGTACCAGGGCAGAGTGGGTCACATTCGATTTCACGACATGTGAAACTGGCTCCTCCACATACACATCGGCATGTTTAGTATCCTCAGAAACGTCAGAATCAGAAACACAGCTAAAGCAACAAACGGTTAAAAGACGAAGTAAACAATCTCCACAAAAAGACCGAAAAATACAAACCACGACCCCCCATCGTGGTTTGTTACGGTGCTTTGAAAACAAACTAGCGACGTATCGGGTGAGAGTCTTGTAGATTCTAAAACAAGAAGTTTCATCAAGATCCATCAAAAATTGACTGATCCAGCAGCGACAGAATGATCAATAATGCTCAAACAATCATTAAACACGCTCATATAACATGTCCTACCTTTTGTTTTTCACAACAAATCCACAGCGATAACGCTGCATTTCCTACACTTTTGACTATCTGTCTATATGTGAGTTGCTCAACAATATGGTGGACAAACACAAACACAGTGGCCTGGTTTCATGACGTCACGTGAAAAGCCTCTATTGGTTCTCCCACTTCTCAGAAGTTAGCTTAGCTGCTATAAAACTGTATTTTCATGATTAGATTTCAGATAAAGACAGGTGTCTGGGACAAAGTTATCTTTTGTGCTTGTGCGTTACAACTAAAGCTGATGGGCCTCAGATAATCGCCACTGTCTCTCACTATAACCACAAACACAGCTCGATGCTGATTGGACGTCGTAGAGTTGACAAAAAGCTGCAGAAGAACAGGAAGTGGTTCAGAGTTTAGACTGAAGACGACTCACATCATTGTCTCTGTCTAATGGGCGTCCTAAAGACAGAACGGTCCAATCAGCTGCCAGCGCAGCATCGATGGCCACCGCCTGCCCAGCTGTGGCTGATGGAGCACACACACACACACACACACACACACACACACACACACACACACACACACACACACACACACACACACACACACACACACACACACACACACACACACAGACACTCACAGACATACACTGGCTCATTATCTGCTAAAGACAACATTTCCTGGCCTCAGACACATCCTGGCCTCACTCCCTAATTTCTGAGTCAAACCAGGAATAACAATGGGAGAAACGCCGGCTAATAAGTTGGGCTGTGGTCCAAGGACCCGCACCAGGCGATTACAGGCTATTTGCTCTAATTATTCTAGAGAAGTGTGGCTGAAGCAGCAGCAGCCTTCATCATCACCATCATCTCTGTGGTTTCTTTACTGTGTATCATCAGCTGAAGATGTTTCTATCAGTAAAGAAGAAACTGATGTTTAGAAAATATGTCATAACACCAAGCATCAACATCTAATTAATCCTGAGAGATCAACCTGAACTAAAATCACTGTTTACTGGAGGGAATGCTACCAGTACCACAGACCACAGACCAGTTTAGGTCAAGGAGACTTTACAAACCAGATCTGGCATTAAAGTGATAATATCAACCATGAATACGAGTCAAACTCCCCTCAACAGATATGTTACGTTGGTTGAAGTAATATCCAGTTTGACCGTCTTTTGTTTTCACAACCAAATAGTTAACAATGAAAGTAAATGGGGCAGTCAGCCAAATTATCTAAACTGTCATTTTTAACCACTAATAAAGCTCAAAATATCACTTCACTTCAGCAGTAGCATGAATAGGGTCCCTACACATAAACTGAAGTACTGATAACTTAGTAAGTGAACCCAGAGTTTATTAAAAACACTGTTTTACAAGACTTACCCAACGTCTGGTTTTCATGAAGGGTGTCAATCAGCAGATTCATCATTTTAGAGCTGAAACAATTAATCAATTAACTTGAATAATTCGAAAATTTGAAAAAATGATTGAGGCAATTTTTTCCAAAAACATGTTGTTTAATCAGCTGTGTTTGTTTATTTATTTTTTGACTAATTCACATGTGTTTCACACGGACCATTATCGGTGACGCGCCGCTTGTGTTAAACGGAGTAATACCACTGAAAATCACCGGGGCAGTGTTGAGGACAGCTCAAATGTGACCAGCGAGAGGAACAAAGAAGAAGACGACAACAGAAATCTTTGACCACATGTCGTGATGTAACCACGGCCGTCTACTGGGTTACTTTGTTTATCGCTTTCATAGAATGTGATCTCCTTCATCGTCGCCATGTTTGTCAGTATATGAAATTTATGTAGGAGCAACAACATGCCAGGTTAAAAAACAAAAAAAACTGCAAAAGTGGAGTTTATTTTTATTTTGTCTGACTCATTTTAATTCATTTGTTTGACATGGCACTGAAATACACTTTTTTTTACATTTTGACTGTTTTTGTAAGAAGCTAAAATAGAATAGGATAAAACTAAAATCAGTTGTTTATTTTCAGACTTGCTTTTTTGTCATTTTGCAAAGAGGGTTTTTATTAGATTACACGATCAATCAATGAAATAATCGATAGAATACTCGATAACAAAAATAATCGATAGCTGCAGCCCTACGTCATTTATCTCACTCTTCACTGACACATCGGCCTGTTGTTCAGGAAAGTGATGAATCTGCTGATGTGGAACAACCTTCATCACCAGCTGTTATGAAAACAAGACGTTGGGTAAGTGGCATTAAAACATCTCTGATTTGTCTCAGGCTGCATCTGAATACCCCTACTATTCTACTACGTAGCAGCAAAAATGAGTAAGTGACGATCTAGTACGTCTGAATACCTCAGTATCTTTCAGTAGAAGGTGAAAGGTTCCCGGATGGTTTATTACTTCAGTAGGATTTTGCAGTATACAAGCGATGTTCACTACACTAACTACGCTATCCCAGAAGTCACCGGGAGGTTGAAAACCATAGAAGAAGAAACTTCACCCGCTAAAAGTGACATCTGATACTGACTGGGATGAATTAATTACTTATAGTAAACAGTGATGTCAACCACATCTATGTGTTTGTTAGTGAATGTGAATGGAGACAGCAGCCAGGGAGAGATTATTTTGATATTTTTACAATTTTATTCTAAATGTGTTTAGTGATAACAGAGGAACAGCTAAAGAGTCAGATGTCCTGTGATGTAAAACTTCCTTTTCTGACCGTTTCTATACAAACCTTAAAAAGTGATTGAATTAAAACACAAATACAGACTGTTCAGTAAATAAAAACCACGTGTACTTCAGTCAATAAAACATGTCCATAGTCATTCACGTCACCAATGTGAGTAAAAAGTCGCCGCTATGACTGAGATCCTAACTAGCCGTGGTAGCTAACCCTCTGATTCAAGCCACAAACATCCGGGTCACAAAACAGGTGAGATGGTGGTGATGTAGTACGTCTGAATTGTGTCTACTACTGGTTGATATGTAGTAGCTACTACTGTAACGGATTCGGATGCAGCCTTAGAAATATGGACGATAAACCAAGAAAGGAAAAATCTTTCAATCAGTTTGATAAAATATGTAAAAACTAAACGTCTATTTAAAGACAAACACACTTTTAAAAACTTAGAATTAAATCAGTGGATCTTTGATTTATAATTGTATCTGAATATTTAAGTTAACAATGTCTGTCCATTGGATTATTTGCTTCTAATCTTATATACATCAAAAAACAGAAATAATGTCAGATGTGAACATCTGAATTAATCCTGTTCTCCTGAAATGACCCAGAGCAGTTAAGAGGTTTAAATAAACCATCACAGATCAGACCAACGGACAAAATACTCATCTGAAAATATCACAACATCTCTGGTAAAACAGGAAACAGTTAAAAAAAAAAAAAAAAAGGAAAATAACCTATTTTAACAACACATTTCTTACGTTTTTTTGTGTTTTCACCGGAGTTTTGTCGCTTTCGTCGATACCGAGAAACCGTTTAGAACGTTCATTTAAAATTCAAATGAACCGGTTCTCAACTGATGGAGCGCGAGACCAACGGTTCCGCTGCTACCAGGCTCATAGCGACGCTACGTAGCATCAGCTTTGGTTAACTGGCTAATGTCATAGCCGCAGCAAACACACAGTAAAACTCCGTCATGTTATTTAAAATAAATGAGAATGTATATGTCGTATTTCTTCAGAAATAACCAGAGTTGTTTTCTTACCCTCCCGTCGTCTTTAATCCAACAGAAATAACGTTTTAAATCCAAGTCCAACTAGTTTAAAGACGCGTTTCCGGTCCAACATGGCTGCCTCGGTGGTGGATCTGTGATCCCTCGTGTCTCATTTCAAACACACGAGCTCACTGCTGCCACCTACCGTGGCGGTTTATGCTACTACAGCTGATAATCACATGATTTATCTATTTTTAGATGATTTTAACCAGTAAAATATGATCATAAAAGGATAAAATAAACACTAAATTGTGTGTAAACTGACATACTGTTGATACATCTAAATTAACTAAGTGTATTTGTCTTTTTGTGTGATTTTATGAATATTATAAATAGAAATATATCTGTATTCTGCATTTTTTTATTATAAAACTTCACCCAACATTGAACCTAATCCCTCTGAAAACACAGGGAGGACTATAATAAAAGCTAAATGGTTTATTTTATGTATTTGTACTATGCAACTACCAGTTAGTTTGAGCTTTATTCTTAACTTTAACATGAAACACTTCTTTCTGACCCTGACAATGACCACTAGCGTTAAAGTACCATTCCACCAGAGGTGCTGAAACAACAATTATATACTTTGAAGTTCAGTTTCTCTTAAAGTTCGAGGTCTTACCTTCACATTTCTCCAGAATCTGAACCGTCTCTCCGACCTCCAGAGCCAAACCCTGAGTCACTGAGCCCCGGAAGCTGCAGATCACTGTGGAGGGAAAAAAAAATAATAAGATAGTGTTCAACTATCAACAACAACAGGACATTGATTTTATTTCCAACATAGCTCACATTCCACATAAATACTGAGACTGTGGCCTCATCTGCTTTCCTCTCCCTCCTCCCCCCCGGTGACAGTAGCGTGACCGAACACATCCACACTCGCTGCTGTACCAGGCTGTGTTGATGTTAATATTCCTCATGACTGCACCACTGCACCCGGAAAACAACAGACCTCTGAGCTGCTCGTACTGCTACAGCCACTGTAAGTTAGGTCCAATGAAATGTCACAGAGAAAGAGTTTCTGTTCTTCACAGTTAAAGATAAAACATCTGTAGTTGCTGATGTTGCATCAACTGTTGCTACAAACTGTTCACTTTCTGTCTGTGATGGATGATGGATGATGGATGGATGGATGATGAATGATGGATGATGGATGGATGGATGATGATGGATGGATGGATGGATGATGATGGATGGATGGATGATGGATGGATGATGGATGGATGATGGATGGGTGATGGATGATGGATGGGTGATGGATGATGGATGGATGGATGGATGGATGGATGGATGGATGGATGGGTGATGGATGGATGGATGGATGATGGATGGATGGATGGATGATGATGGATGGATGGATGATGGATGGATGATGGATGGATGATGGATGGGTGATGGATGATGGATGGGTGATGGATGATGGATGGATGGATGGATGGATGGATGGATGGATGGATGGGTGATGGATGGATGGATGGATGATGGATGGATGGATGGATGGACTATGACGGTTTCAGTCTTTCAGATAATTTTGTCCATCCTCCTGGTGTCTAGAGCAACAGATACTGCTCTCTGCCATAGACTAGTAGAAGATCTCCAACATCTTACTGGACATGTTGAAGGATCTGAGCTGCTGTGAAACAACCCTAAGCCTGAAAGACCAGACCACCAGACGATCACTAGTGAACTCAACCACAGTTTTTCTATTCTGAGACAAGCTAACAAACCACTGTAAGTCTGGTTTCTCTCCACTGGCACCAATTTACCAAACTAGGGTCAACACAGCTCCCAGGATGAAGGATGCACAGAAACCTCTACCAGGTAAAGGTGGAGACTCTCACCAAGTCTCAGGATCCTCATCAGAAACTAGAAAAATCGCTGCAACCCTTGATGAGCAGCTGAAAGCTGAGTTTAAGAGTTTATATACAAAAAGAGTTTTGCTGGTTTTTAAATGTCCCCCAGTTTTATATCCAACATCTTCTAAAAACGATATTAAACTCTCTGTAAGAACACAATCAGCAGCTGCTGCATGTCTTAGATATAAAATATGAATGTAAACTGCTCAGTGGGAAGTCAGAGATAAAACTCTAGCTTTAAGGCAAAACCAGCTCTTCACTTGTCTGTGTCTACAAGAGTGAAGAGGTGAGTTTAGGTCTCGACTGCTGCTCTGAAACAAGAGACGCGGTATGAACTCCAAGTGTGTCTCAGTTCAGATACTTAGGTTAGTTCACGTCCATGTAGTAAACTACGTTCATCATGTTGTTACGTCGTAGTGTGTGAATGTCAACAGGGTAGTTTAGTCTCAAATGGTTGTTCACTGACTAGAAATGAGGATCAACGTCTTCTTCTTCTTCTCCTTTTTAACGGTGAATCATCACTGGACAGAACGTTAATCATGGATCTGGACCGTGATCGTCTCCACCAACATATCTGTCGGCTTGTTTTCAATTCTAATCAATAATCAAAGTCTCACTAGTGCTGATGTTTGCTTGTGTGGCTCCATGTTTCATGTGAGGTGGAGATTACGCCGCCGTCATCCCTCCTCTTCTGCTACGTAGCCAAGATGGCGTCATTGAGGGTGAGAAGTGTCCGTGGTTATGATGAAACCATCCGGGTGTTAACACTTCACTGTGTTTTACCAGACTGGTCAGAGTCAACACACTGATACACTCTGAATCAGGGGTCCCTAAACTCCTCCTCGAAGGGTCATGTGGCTGCAGGTTTTTGTTCCAACCAAGCAGCAGCATCACACCAGACTTGACTCATTTAATTAACTGATCTCAGTCTTCAGACAGTTGATTGGTCAAACTATGTGATCTTGACTGGTGGGAACAAAAACCTGCAGCCACACAGCTGTTTGTGGAGTAGTTTGATGACCCCTGCTCTAAACAGTAAGTCAGTGTGGAAAGATGCACACTTCCATTCTGATTGAAGACCCTTTCAGTGACAATTCACCATTAAAAAGGAGAAGAAGAAGAAGATGTTGAGATCCTCAATTCTGGTGAAGTGAACAATGATTTGAGACTAAACTACCCTGTTGACATTGGTGAACTGTGGAAGTAAGAACATGATGAACATAGTTGACTACATGGAAGTGTCTTTGTCTTTGAAGTATTTCATTTACTTTCTTGTTTAGTTTGTAGTAACTCAACTTTGCGACTGGGACATACACAGTATGGACATTGTACAACTTCGATAGTTGATAAAAATGTGCAACATATTTATTTTTGCAAAACTACAAGAAGCAGTTGTTCAAATACACCAGACTCCATTGACAAAAACAGTAATTTTAATAATCTGTCAGAGCTCAGAGAAGCTGATGTAAAGTTCAATCAACACTAACACAAACTATTATTACAATCAGATCTCACCTCTATTTATATCTTCTGTATTTTATCTCATTATGAGAAATTATTGAAACTTTGGAAACATTATCTTCACGGCTGCTTCATCTGCATCTAATCACTTTTAATAAAACATATTTACATAAAAGATATTAAGTGAACCAATTACCCCATCATCTTATCTGATCTCATGATTAAAACTCTGAGAACAGCAGCCTGAACTTTATCTGACGTCACAGATGAAAGGTTGAGTTTTTACCTCAAATATTCAAAGAAGTGAGGCTGATGAAAATCTACATTTATTCCACATCTTCCAGATTAAGTTTGATCCGTTCTGGACCATCCCATAATAATCCCAGATCAATCATAAACAAAATCTACGTTTACAAAAAGCAAACAATGTTGCCTTTTTTAATTTTAGTTTCATTTTGGACAAAATTTGTGGATTTTGTTGGTTTGCTTCTTGATTCAGTGAAACTGTCACAAAGCTGAGAAAAGACCACACACACACACACACACACACACACACACACACACACACACACACACACACACACGCACACACACACACACACACACACAGAAGATTAGCATTGCTCTATCCGGCTGGTATTGACATTTAGTTTATCCAGTGGATTTGGTCAATACTCTGACAAATGACTCCCATCTGTTAAACCAGTCACACCATTTAGCCTGTGGCCTTTATGTGTGTGCGTGTTTGTGTGTAAGAGAAAGAAAGGAAACACTAGAGGAGGAAATAATGGATGTGTAATTGTTCATAGTGTGTGTGTGTGTGTGTGTGTGTGTGTGTGTGTATGTGTGTGACAGTCATTTTATGCGACAGGATAATTCAATTTAAGGCCGCGACTTGAAAAGCTTTTGTTTTAATATTTATTCACTGCTCCAGATTTTTATGCTGAAATCCAAACCGAAGACAACGTTTGACACAAATTTAATGTCTGTGAATTATTCAGCAAACAAAGACTTTTTATAAGTAGAACAAAACTTGTACATTTGGAGCGAAGATGCTCAGTGATCGGTCACAAAACCAACCTGGGGTTTGACACAGTTTAGTTTTTCTGTGGATGTTCAGACACCGTCCGTGTGTTTCAATTCACATCGTCCACACTGACTCTGACTGTTCAGACTGTGTCAGTGTGTTGACTCTGACCAGTCTGGTAAAAAACAGTGAAGTGTTAACACCCGGATGGTTTCATCATAACCACGGACACTTCTCACCCTTAGTGACGCCATCTTGGCTACGTAGCAGAAGAGGAGGGACGGCGGTGGCGGCGTAATCTCCACCTCACATGAAACATGGAGCCACACAAGCAAACATCAGCACTAGTAAGACTTTGATTATTGATTAGAATTGAAAACAAGCCGACAGATATGTTGGTGGAGACGATCACGGTCCAGATCCATGATTAACGTTCTGTCCAGTGATGATTCACCGTTAAAAAGGAGAAGAAGAAGAAGACGTTGATCCTCATTTCTGGTCAGTGAACAACCATTTGAGACTAAACTACCCTGTTGACATTCACACACTACGACGTAACAACATAGTCAACATAGTTTACTACATGGACGTGAACTAATGGATCCAAATTATAGACAAGTCCTAATTTACTTTCACTTTCACTTTCTACAACGTAACAAACATGAATCATCTATGAAATGTCCAAACACTAAAATGTTGGTATTTGATTCAAACAGGAAAAAAAATCCAGCCACTACACTAATTTTTCTGTTCTTATCATCTTTTATTGAACGCATCACTGCGCAACGCTATGATGTCAACTCCTAAAAAAGAAATTCCTGTTCCCACAAGTGAATTAAAACTCTGTGTGTGTTTTCATTTCAACAGTTAAAGCAAATCCACCGGGTCTCAATTAGAGGAAGGAGAAGAGAAGAGATCCTCTCCTTCACTGGTCCTCTGTGGGATTTTAAAGTGGAAAGCCTTGATCATTATATGTGTTGATAATGCTATAAGGAAGCATCTATATATTGGTCTGTTACCTACTATAGCCACTCAACTAGAGAGTCCAACGCTCGAAGGAAACAAGTCAGACGATGTGGTTGTGTTGGATTCATCAGACCAAGAACTTCAGCAGCATTTGAGGCCATTTGTGAAGTCGAGTGTGAAAATAAGATTAAGTCTCCACCTTCAAATTGTTTGAGGTCATGGATCTGTGTTAGTGTTTGGGTTGGGGGTGAGTTATCGCCTCAAGTGGAAGAGTTAAGAAGATGAAGTTATCGTATCCGACGTGGTCGAATCTAAAGGAACTCGACTGGTGTAGTTGCTTGAAAATGTTTCACCTTCATCCAAGAGTCTTCTTCAGTTCTGATGGAGAGTTTAACCTCTGTGGGTCGACACCAGAGATCTAATGTTCACATGTGTATTAACAACAATGGTTGAGTACAAGTAGTTTAGATGATGGTCTGAGAAATTCATGTTTCTGGTCCTTAAAGTCACTTGAGGTCAACTGGTCACACTTGTTCCCATCTGAGGCAGGTGACTGGTTAAAAACCACAGTTACAGTCGTTCTAGGTTTATTTTCAGATGATAATGAGTTGATACTTTGTGTTGGTAGAAAAACCACATCAGTCAGATGAATTTAGAGAAAGTTCATGTTTTGTAATTTCAACCTAAAGAGTCATAACGACAGTGTGAGGAACATAGAGTTGAGTGGAGACAAATGTCTATGTTTTAAACCAGTGTCAGACTCAAACTAACATGTGACTTGTGGTAGTGAGGAGAGGAATCCTACAGACAAACCAACGTGTCTCAACTTTGTTGAAAGTCTCTAAAAGTTGATTGTTGAATTCAGAGTCAGACTATGATGTTATTGCAGCTCAACTTTCTATTTCCACAACACTCATCTATATTGACACAAACTGATAAGAAACATCCAGACTTTCCAGACTTTTCCTCCAGATGGCTTCAGGTTGTTGACTTGATCAACAATCTTCTATAGAATCAGTCTGGACATTTACAAAGTTGAGACACGTTGGTTTGTCTGTAGGATCCCTCTCCTCACTACCACAAGTCACATGTTAGTTTGAGTCTGACACTGGTTTAAAACATAGACATTTGTCTATTGTTTTTTGCCAACAGAAAGTATGAACTCATTATCATCTGTAAACAGACCTAGAATGACTTTAAGAGTCTTGGATGAAGGTGAAACATCTTCAGGAAACTACAACAGTCCAGTCCAGGAGTTAAAGTATCTCAGCGTGATGATAAAATAAAGACAAGTTTTGGGATTTTAGTTTTGCTCCTGAAGTCATATGCAGATTCGTCTCCCGGCTGCCTGACCTGAGACTCCACCTCATCCTTCACTTCCCTCCGTCACCCCGCCCTCTGGTCCCGTCACCCAGTCCCTTCACCTTGGTAGTTTGCCATCTTAATATTTTTTTAATCATTTATTATCTCATGTCCAGCCTGCGCGCCATTATTGGTAGTTTTGTTTTTTATTGTTTGTAAGGATTTAGACCTATTTTCACAACTACTTTTATATGCTCTTTTTCTTTCACAAAAGTACATTTTATATTTAAATCCATGTCTGTTATATTTATAAATGTGTATATAATCGTTTTGCACTTCTTACAGGTTACATTTTGTGGTACTTGTTTTCAGTTGTATACATTATAATTTTTACAAGGTTTTTCCTTCTTTACATTTATGTTTATTTTAAAGAAAATACCTCTAATACGTTGTATAGTTTTCACCCAATGTTGTCCCTTTGTGTTGTTGTTCTGTAACAACCTTATGTCTGTTTGTTTCGCTCAAAGAAAATGTATTTTTGTGGTAAACAGTGGCTCTGAGGGAGCATCCATACCTCCACTGTACAGTGACAATAAAGACTATTCTATCCTATTTAATTTTGTATTGTATTATGTTATTTTATTTTGAATAAACTAGAGCTACTAATCTCATTTTGTATTTTTGTTTGGATTTTGTATTCTCCCTCAGTTGAGAACAGCAGCCTCCTCCCTTTGTTCTTATGTTGCACCCAGATTTACCTCAAAATTTAATTTAATTTTCAATTCACCACTTTACACCTGGTTTCTTTATGTTACGTCCTCATCCCCCTACGAGCTGGGCTCAAAACGGCAGCTGCAGCTGGTTTGGTGTCATTCACAAATGTGGAAGTTCTTCAATTTATTACAATATAAAAAGTGAAGTGTCTTCATGTCAAAGAAACCAGGTGTTATCTGATCAGAACGACTCAAAGCAGAGACTATATATTATATATCTGATCTGGTCTGGGAAGCATCAGTCTCAACTATCAACGATCATTTTAATAAAAATAAAAAGTATCTCTAGGTTTTTTTTTCCTGCAGCGATCAGCTCTCGTTTCAGACAGAAAAAAAATAAAAACTTTTCTTTCAAAACTTCTCTCAGATTTCACCTGCGGTCGTTTCCACTCGACTAAAACTCAGAGCCTGTCAGTGTCAGTGTTCACGCTCTCTCTCCTCGTCACCTCCTGATTCACGTTCAGCTGTATCTCCCTCCACCCCTAAACCGCCGCTTCCCCGAGGCCTCTCCACTCGAGTGGTTTCCCAGTTTTCAGACTATTAATAGCAGGGAGCAGATCAGCGGGTTCGCCGTGACACACTGAGCCGTGCGTCCCATCTGTCCCATCGCTACAGTTTATCTCAGCTGTAGTGTGGGTTGGTGTGTGCCGTCTGTGTCGTCTGTGTTGTTCCAGTCACCGCTGTCGGTTTTTAACGGAGGTGTCCCAGTTCTGCTGCTGCTGCTGCTGCTGATGATGATGATCGCTCTGTTTTTATGCTATTTTTTTTCTCATTTCCTCCTCCTCCCCCCTCCTCCTCCTCCTCCTCCTCCTCTTTAGTATGCATTTTTCTGCCTTACATTTCATCTTCCAGTCAATTGTTATGCATTATAAAAGCTTACAGGGAATCTGCTCTCACATGCATGAACAATCACTGCACATGCAAACTGTCTGAACCAATAAAAGACATGCACATGCAAAACAACACAAAATCAGTGTGAATGTGAATTTTTTTCCTCTCTTCTCTCTGTTCCTGCTGATTCTTTTCACCTCATCACACTTATAAAAACTTCATCCTCCCCATCAGCTGTGGAGCGGCAGTTACTGGAGGGTATGGAGGGAAAATCTCTCCTTCTCTCTCTCTCACACACACACACACACACACACACACACACACACACACACACACACACACACTGATACAGACAGAGCCAAACATACTTGCACACAATCCATCTGCTGGAGTGCACCTGAGGGGAATCGAGGAGGATGTTAAAATGACGAGCTTCATGTCTTAATTAGGATGAGGATCTGTTCACGAGGCACAATGACACACACACACACAAACAAACAAACACACACACACACACACACACACACACACACACACACACACACACACACACACACACACACACACACACACACACATCCCTGCCAGCACCATCTTCCCTTTTCTGACCTTTTCTCTCTTTGCAAAATTGTTCTCGCTCTGAAGATCTGCACCTCAAATTGGTTCTCATGCTCAAGCAAACACACACAGACACACACAGACACACACACACACACACACACACACACACACACACACACACACACAAGGGATTCCCATTCATTCCTCTTTCATATGCTTATTGATGAAGCACAGCTAAGGGTAATGTGTGTGTCATGCAGTCTTACACACACAAACACACACACACTCTGCAGCACCAGGCAGATGATGCATAATACATAAGCTCAAGTTCTACAAAATGCAACATAATGTGCATTAGCTGTGGACTGTTTACAGTGGGAGGGAAACCCATTAAAAGGCTTTAAAGAGGAAATATGAGGCAACGTTTGCTCTATTTCTTTTCTGTTTCTTTTCATGTCACATATTGTGGTTTTCATCTGAAGTTAAAGCTCTTGTAAACGTTGCTTATGAGACAACCCTCTTTTTTTCCTTTTTTTTTTCCCTTCGGCCTCACGTGCTTTTCCACGCGACGCTGCGGCACTTCATGTTTCCACAGGATGTGGATTACTACAACCACACCTGTCAGGAACGCTCCAGCAGCTCATCACTTTAGCAAAGACACAATAAGGATTATGTTATTATGTTCACAACAACAAAGATCCAACCAGTTTCAGAATGAGCTGTAACATCAAAACCTAAAATTATAACAATACAACAGTAAAATGTAGCTATCAAAGTCTGGTGTTATTATGAATCACGGCTTTAAAAATGTCCACAGATCTGGAATAAATTCATTATTTCTGTAGTATTTATATTTAGTTAGGAGAGAAAATCTGAACCTCCTGCACAACTGTTTAATATTTACAACTTTCAACTTTTGTACATTTAGCTCCAAAATATTGTAGAAATATTCATTTAAATGGATTAAATCTGCAGCCTGAAGTAAGAAGACAACGGTTCATTATTTAGAGATGCTGTAATACCCTGACAACAACAAGCCCCAACCTGACCAGAGTCATCCACCTCTCTCCAGGTTTAACCAACAGCATTTTCCAGCTCCTCTTGGAGGATCCTGAGATTGTCTCAAGCTCAAAAAGATCTGTAATCTCCTGGTGACCTGAAGTCTCCAACTACTCAGATCTGTCGGTTCAGTTGCTTGTATCTTTGACCTTGATCCTCTGGTCTCAACCACAGGGAAGAATCAGGACGTAGATCAACTTCACTGATCTGCCCACCGACCTTCAACTACAGCCGGTTAAACATCATCCTGAGATACTTCAACTCCTTAAAGTGACGTCCAGAGTAACATGAACCAGAGTCTATTTCACCATGAATACGAGTCAAACTCCCCTCAACAGATATGTTACTTTGGTTGAAGTAATATCCAGTTTGACCGTCTTTTGTTTTCACAACCAAATAGTTAACAATGAAAGTAAATGGGGCAGTCAGCCAAACGTATCTAAATTGTCATTTTTTAACCACTAATAAAGCTCAAAATATCACTTCACTTCAGCAGTAGCATGAATAGGGTCCCTACACATAAACTGAAGTACTGATAACTTAGTAAGTGTAGTGTATTAACAGGTCAAGGTTACCATAAGAAATGTGTTTTTCCGTTTGCCTCTTGGTTTAACTTGTGCTAAATTTAAAGGTGAATGTCAGGTCGGAGGTCATATACCCTCTGGACCAGAGGAACCTCTCGGTCTGGAGGAGGTGAGATTTTGCAGATAAAACCACCAGAGACTCTCTCATATTCAGCTGAGTTTTTTGACACATTTTCTTGTAATAAAGTCTTTTTTAAATACAAGTGAAGATGTGTCAGAGTTGGCCACTTTTTTCTTCAGCACATCAATATACAACAATAAGTGGACCAAGAGACTGCTGATCTGAACTACCCTTCATTTTGTTTCAAATCAGCAGTTTCTTCATTTGATGAATAAAGATTTACCCAGCGGCTTGTTTTCATAACAACTGGTGATGAAGGTTGTTTCAGATCAGCAGATTCATCATTTATCTCACTTTTCACTGACACATCGACCTGTTGTTCAGGAAAATTATGAATCTGCTGATGTGGAACAACCTTCACCACCAGTTGTTATAAAACCAGACGTTGGGTAAGTCTTGTAAAACAGTGTTTTTAATAAACTCTGGGTTCACTTACTAAGTTATCAGTACTTCAGTTTATGTGTAGGGACCCTATTCATGCTACTGCTGAAGTGAAGTGATATTTTGAGCTTTATTAGTGGTTAAAAAATGACAATTTAGATACGTTTGGCTGACTGCCCCATTTACTTTCATTGTTAACTATTTGGTTGTGAAAACAAAAGACGGTCAAACTGGATATTACTTCAACCAACGTAACATATCTGTTGAGGGGGTAAATAGACCCTGGGTTCATGTTACTTTGGACCATCACTTTAAGTTCATAAGTCTGACAACTGATCAGTTTGGTAATGTGGTTAAGAATCTCTGACAGTGTATAAAGACTGAAAGAGAATATGCCTGAATTTGGACGTATTTACCTCGTGATTTGCAGGAAAAACTACCGGTCAAACGCTGCTGATGTGTCAAGGACTAAATCTTAAAATGTCAGCAGATCATTGTGATTATCTATGTGAAGATAAAAGCTTGAGCGCCCACTCATATTCGTCTTTCAACAGGTCTTTATCACGCTGATGATGAAAGGTTTAATCAAGGTAATGGCTTATTGGAAACAGCATTTAATCAGAACATTAAAGTCTGGCAGTCGGTTGAGGACGGTGGCGTTTGGTGTTTTCAAACTAGAGCTGCAAATCATGATTATTTGGTTCAAAATTGAAATCATGATTATTTTAAACAATTACTCATTGACTTCAATTTAAAATGTACATCTAAAAAAAAAGAAACAGTAAATGTATAAAATAATAAATACAGATAAATAAAATCTCTGACGTCGTCACTTCTAGTCTCTAGAAAACAAGTAAAGAACTAAACTGAAAATAAAATGGAAACATAAACATTAAATTACAAAACAAATAATGATTATAACTAATGTTTATCATCACTAGTTTATCATCGCTAACATCACTAACATTTAGCATCGCTAATAGTTAACATCGCTAACACTTAGCATCACTAATACTTAAGATTGCCAATGCTTAGTATTGCTAATACTTATTGTTGCTAATGCTTAGCATCAACAACACTCAGCATCACTAACACTTAACATAAAGTTTATCTAAAGTTTGTATTAAACACTTGAAACGTGTCTGAAGTTCACGTGAACACAACAATACACGTTGAACTAAAAGCACTTCCTGTTTGCGGTGCAACAAAGGACGTTATTCATGTCTTTATCTCAGTGATTTCTGTTTTTATGGACGGACACCAGAGAGAATGATATCATCCTCAGGCTGCGTAACTCACACCGTGTATCGTGTTTATGTTGAACCGAGTCATGATGCAGAAACCAAAGTGACTCATGACTCAAATGATGCTACTGAAGGAGCATCCATTAGCATAGTTAGCATATATTAGCATTGAGAAAGAGTTGCTTTACATGGGTCGTTTCTCTGCTCGTGTTTTCAGCTTCTTTTAAATATTTAACACTGAGTTTATATTTGACTCATGTCTCTGAGCTGTAATAGCTAATGAACATCGCTCAGCTCTACTGGAGCAGATGATGATTTACTCTCAGAGAAATGTAACATACATCCCTCTGGTCACATGTCCACTCTTCTTACTTTGTGTTGACTGTAAAAAGCTTTATTCTGTAAAAAAGCAGTGAAGGCTAAATGTTCCTCAAGGTCATGGCCTGAAAACACTGAACCACAAGCACAAGAAGACCATGGTTTTATATAAACTACACTGATAATAAACCTACAGAACTAGAACAATCTGAAAAATATTGTTTACTAAACCTGAAGTCTTAAAGTTGTTATATGATTTATGATTTATAGACAGAAACATGTGTCATGCATAATTAAATTATGGATTTATGAGGGATTTATTGAATTATTGACTCCAAACAGTTGGGATTATTAAAGTTTGGTGCAGAACATTTGTGTTATTTTATTTCTGTTTGTTTGTTTGGGGTTTGACAGGATTACCTCCTGAGACCAGATTTTAAAATAACAGTTTTTCTTTTTGACAAGATAACTGCTGCAACAGACACATTTAATACTGTACCTGCTGAACCTGATGTAACAAACGTTAAACTGGAAAAAGACAAGTTTTTGCTTTAATATGTCAATATAAAACATTAATCGTACAACATTATGGCTGTTTAATGATGACACTGTTAGTATTTTCCTATTTAGCTTTAGCTATTTAGATTTCATTTGATTTATGACACAAAGCAAGTGTTTCACATAGCCAGTAGCTAACAGGAGCTTTCACTATAAAGGCTAATGTTAGCTTGGTTAGGCTAATGCTAACTTTAGCTTGTTTGGGCTAAAATGGTAATGTTTGAACGATGAAACAGTTTGCGTTTTCCTAATTAGGGACAGTTTAATTTGATTTACAACACAAAACAAGTGTGTTTCCAGCTGCACAAAACAGACGACCACTGTCTTAGCTAGCTAGCTTTCACTATTCACTATTGTACTAGTACTATAACAGTGTTCGCACAGGCTAGCTTTAGCTTGTTTAGGCTAATATGGCTCAAAGGTTAATGTTTGTTGTCTGGGTTAATTGTTGCATGATGAAACTGTTCATTTAACAATTGGCCTCAATCTAACTTGATTTATGACACAAAACATGTGGGTTTACTGTTGCGTAAGAGGCAGAAAGGTATAGCTTAGCTAGCTAGCTTTCACTACAGAAGCTAATGTCAGCTTGGTTAGGCTAATATGATGACTAGCTGTAGTTTATATGGGCTAATAAGACTCAAAAGCTAATGTTAGCTTATTTGGGCTAAAATGATAATGGTTGAATTATGAAACTGTTTCCTAAATAACCTTGATTTAATTTGAGTCACAACATAAAAAAGTGTGTTTACTGCTGTACAAAACAGATAGCCAGCAGCTTTGCTAGCTAGCTTTCACAACATAGGCTAATGTTAGCTTTGTTAGGGTAACCAAGCTTGGTTAGACTTAAAGTGTTCGCATGGGCTAGCTTTAGCTTATTTGGGCTAATATGGCTCAAAAGCTAGTTTAGCTAGCTAGCTTTCACTACAGAAGACAATGTTAGCTTGATTAGGTTGATATTTTAACAGTATTCGCACTAACTGAATGTCCAAATAAGCTAACTTTAACTTATTAATTTATTTATGCTACAAAGCCTTAGCCTGGTTAGGCTAACATGGCTAACAAAAGGCTAATGTTAGCTTGTTTGGGTTAGCATAGCGACAGCTCACAATGTTAGCTTGGTGTCACCTGATTAGTCAGTTTAAATTACTGTTTACGTTCTTTGATTGTGTTTGTGTTTGCTAGCACAATGCTAACTGTAGCATTTGTGGTTTATCTTGTTAAAATATTAAATTTGAAAGTCACAGTGTTTGTTTTTCTGTGAGAGTTGTGAGGCTACAACAGTTGAAGAAGCTATCGAACATCTGTGCAGAGGACATGTTACTGTGAATGTGGTTTAAACACTGAATAATTTATTGACCTTGTAACATCCACAAAGTTCCTCCACTGTGCTTCATGTAATTAACTGCAAGAGACAGATGTTGACATCTGCCCGGCCACTCTCACTAATTCACCACAAACACACACAAACACACAGATATATGTATATATATAAATAAATACACACAGATTCACTTCACATTCACACACAGGCTTCAGGCTCAGAAATAATTCACACACACACACACACACTCATGAAAACACTGTGTGTGTTGATGTTGATGGAGGAAGAGGAGGCAGCTCACTTCCTGTTGTTGCCGCTGCGTCCCAGATGTTTGCGTGTTATTACGTCTCATGATTTTCTGTCTTTTCATCGCACGTAACCGAGAACTGCACTGATTTCTCATGTAAAAATAAAAGGCCTCATGGCTGAGCAGCTCAAAGCTCCACTCAACAGACTCAAGCTGACACAGTAATCCTTCATGTTGGCTTGTTTGTTAGTTTGTTGTCCTTTGAGCTTGATAAACAAACACAGAGCTACAGGGACAGATGTATAACAGTGTCTATAATAACATCACCAACAGACTTTATCTGGAGTCTGAGCCACAGTCTTTATTCAATACAGAAGAATGAGATAGGAGAGTGTTGTTAGACGTTAATCTGATCGTTTATGACTCCTGAGGCTTCAGCTCACATGGAAACGATCATTACAATCATCAGCTTTGATTATATACAACTCATCAACACCGTGGAGCTGTAGGGAGCAACACTGATGAAGACAAAATCAAATAGAGATGTTGTGATAACCGGACTTGTTTATCAGCCAATGATCTGATACTGTTACGTTAAATATATCACAGCTGTTACTACTCTACTTCAGTATGTGTTGGGAGTCTGTAGTCGACCTGTGACTGTTTAGACCATCAACACCATGTCTGAGGGTTGATGGAGGCTCCATCAATAATTAAGATAAATTAGAATAAATAAAATAAACTTTTACTTGAGAATCATTCTAGTCAGTGACATGAACTTCTACCAAAGTCATTTTTTGGCAGGTTTCTAATCATGTGGACGTGATTCAGTTCAACATCTTGTCCTGCAGGTGGTGATGTTATTTCTGGTTCTGCTCAAGTGCAAGTTTAAAGTCTCCAGCAACAGTTAGTATGCTAGCTGTTTAACAGCTAACAACAGGCTGGTTTCATTCATTAATAAATGACGTGGGATCAGATTGGACTCCCTGAGATCTGATCCAGGACTTCAGGAGCATCAGAGGATTCTCTGAGACCAGGATCAGGATCAGAACTGACTCTATAGTCAAAGCAACAAAAGCAGCTGCAGACGAGATGGAGACAAAGATGATTTTTATGCATATTTCTGTCTCTTTACATCTACATCTGAGGTTTGTCTTTGTCTGAATTTGTGTATTTTGTGTGATTCACACGCACACACACACACACACACACACACACACACACACACACACACACACACACACACAGCCGATTTGCCCGAAAGACCTAAGTCACCGTGAAAAAAACAGAAAAGGGACAAAACAATGACACAGAAATAGATAAACAATAAAGTCGTCTGTTTGCTGTTACTGGAGGGTTATTATGGTCTGGACTCATTCGCCTACTTGTGAATAAAAACAACCAAATCAGGATTTGACGGACAGATTTTCCAATAGATTCAAATTCACTCTCTGACTCTGTTTTGTATCTGGAAACATTCAGAGGATTAAAACACATCTGATGCAGGAAGATGTGAGAAGAAATGAATAAAACCTGACGAACACGACGCAGACGGAAAGAAAATGAGGAGGAGAAACATGTCTTCAAACGAGTCGGTGGTTCTTGTGGATGTCACAGAAGAGGTGAAAAAAACAAGCGATGGAGAGATGGAGGAGAAGGACGTTTACTGAGCCAATAATTCTCTAAAACAGAAATAAAATCGAAGTAGAAAGACGAGAGGGAGGAGTTGGATTGAAGAGAGAAAAGATGTTTCCCGGGACGGACACTGAGCTGAGCGATGTCGAGGCTTGAAAACTGGAGGAATTACAGAGGATTTAGACGTTCACAGAGAAGAGACGAGGTGATAAAATGACAGAGGAGTTCAGGCTCAGAAGACGAAGAGGGAGGAACTTATGTGTTGGCCTCAGCTATAAGCCCATGAAAGTTGATATACAGTGACAATATCACTGGGGAATTAGATGCCATCGGGACGAGAGAGTGAGCGATGGACGGGGGAGGAAGGAGGGAGGAGGGGGGTGTATCAGGAATGATGTGTCATTGAGAAAAGGAGGGAGGATTAAAGAGAAGCAGGAAGAAAATCAGGGAAATGGAGGGATATCGGATTAAAGACGTGGAAAGGTCAAGTTCAAACTGAATGACTCGACAAAATAAGAGGACAAATACAGAAAACGGCGGAAGGTTCTGGTCTCTCTTAACATCAGATAAAACGAGCAGGCTCTGTTAACCGGCCTGTTGGTAGTAAACAGCTAGCATGCTAACTGTAGCTGCAGACTGGACCTGGACCAGAACCACTGTCGCCACCTGCAGGACGAGACGTGAAGCTGCATCTCATCTGTGTGATCAGAAACAAAAGGCTAGCGGTTTAACCACTAAACTATCAAATCAAAATACTTAAATATAACAATTAATAAATCACCTACTGACAACACCACAACGCCCATAGCTGCCACAGTCTTAGAGACCTTGGATCCAGTTCTCCACCTGAGAAGAACCAGAACCACTGTTGCCACCTGCAGGACGAGACATGGAGCTATATCTCAGCTGCGTGATGAGAAACAAAAGCCGAGGCTAGCGGTTCAACAGCTGCAAAACTTTCAAATTAAAATACTTTAATATAACAATTAATAAATCAGTAACAAACATCATATCACCCCCTACTGAAACATTACAATTACTACAACCGTCGTCGCCACCTTCAGGACAAAATATGAAGCTGCAGTTGAGACGTAACAAGTCAGAGCTAGCTCGTCAGCAGCCACCGAACTTTCAAATTAAAACACTTAAATATAACAACTACTAAATAAATAACAGCTCTGTCCGAATGTTCAAACATCACATTGCCCACTACTGACAAGTCCCTACTAGGAAACAAGACAACACCTACAGCCACAACAGTCTTGGTAAGTTCAGTCCACCGTCGCCACCTTCAGGACAAAACAAGGAGCTGCAGTCGAGACGTAACGAGACGTAGCTAGCTGGTTCACAGCCTCTAAACTTTCAAAGTAAGTTGATAAATCAATAACAGGTCGGTCCAAACACTCAATACAAACTAAGAAACCTCCTGTCAGGACTATATAGAACAAAATTAAATGGGGAGAGTCACCCTCTACTGTCAAAGTGTAAAATCTGCAGCCACGTCAGTGATAGACGTCATACTACAATGAATCATTCTTTAACACAAACGTCAGATCAGGACTTAGTCTTGGAACATCTCGATTTAGTTTCAGTTTGTGACAGCGACAAATTCAATAAATAAAATGGTTAAAGTGAAACAGTTCTCAGGCTCAGAGAAAGGAGAAAGATATGAAGTATTTTGTGATGTAGAGATGTGCAGTGAAGTATTCAGCTCTGCTGCTGCAGCTGTCATCTGAGAAATGCATCCTCTGACTATCTTGGACAAGGTCATCCACGCTTTTATCGCTTCCCTCAGTAAGAGCGCTGCTCTCTCTCTGTCAAAAGTCACTCGGGATGCAGAGTACAGTCGCTCTGGGGCACAAAACTTCACCGCCATGATGGAAGAAAGATGTTTGGAGTGATTTAAGGAGAGGAAGGTAAGACAGGAGTTGATCGGTGGAGGTAGCAGGCTGGAAGACATGTGTATTTCAGCTTGAAGTAATTGAGCTAATTGAACGTCCCAGACATCAAGATAGATTGTATATCAAGGCAGAGAGGGAATGTAAGATGAGAAGTAAAACATTAGGCTGAAAAGTCACTGATGTGAGGAGATGGAGGCAACAAGAAGAAGATAAATAAAAGGAAAGACCAGAAGAATCAGCCAGGAGGAGGAAGAGGAAGAGGTTGGAGTAAAAGAACGACAAGACAAACTGGTTGTCACTTCAACTGCGCTCGATAAAAACAAATAAAAAGGTCAGTTGGAAAGAAACAACCAACCACAACAGCACTAACAACCATGTCCACCCCCTGCTGCCATGTCCCCCCTCCTCTTCTTTTACAAGAGCCACCACAGAGAAAGAAAAATAAAACCAAAGGGCCAGGATGTTAATCTTCTCAACAGCAGGAGACGGCTAAAACAGCTTCCTACCAAAATGCCAAGCTTGGCCCGGAGGTTGAAAACATTTAGTTTGTACAATAACGAAGTCGAACAAACTCAACATACGAAATAATAATAATAATAAAAAAAAGGTCATTTGTACCGAGTGAACTGACCGAGTGGACGATTTTAGTATAAGACAAGAAAACTCACCGACTGTGAGCAGCTGAGGTCAAACCAACACACACACACAAAAAACACTTATTAGAGCAGAATGTGGGATAATCTCTTTTTGCCTTCGGCAACAGACTGGGGAAGAAGAGACGGACTTCAAACGGAGAATAAAATCAAATTTTTGAGGAAAAGCAGCTTCATGCAGGACTGAACATTTCTTCATAACTAGAAATATTCAAGTAGAGTCAGTTGGTAATTTTCCATTCACACAAACTCTGAAAGTTTGAAACATCACTGTGGTTTTTTTTAATTAAGCTGGACACCTGTGTTCCCAGTTGGATGAAGAAAATTCACGCTACTGGATTTTTATTTTTTTTTATCTTGATGATAATGTTCATTATTAACACAGAGGATGGAAAAACACACGACCTTGTGTCCTGTTTTGCTGATTCCTGTCAACGTGGTTGAGACACGTACATGTAGAGTTGAACCATCAAACATTAAATCCTGCTTCAAACTTTCTTAGTTTCTTTGTTGTTTAATTAAAGATCATGAGAAAGGAGATTTTGCACTATTCTGTATTACTACCTGTGGTTAGCTCAGGCTAATGCTAATAATAGCTTCTTTACTTTCCCAGGAAATCCAACATGGTGGATCATGAGATGGATGATGGATGGATGATAGATGATAATGTACAAGTGTTGTAATTTCTGTCAGTTCTCAGTACCAATTTCTATCAGTTTCTATCAGTTAAAAGTGGAGAACAGGACTTTTCACATGATGAAGGTGAAAGTCTTTGTATTTTTGCGTCAAACTGGACGATGTAAACTGCTGAAAAGCATCGATTTGTTTGGAAAAGTTAAAGAAGAAAACTGATGTAGCCAAAATCAAGATGTCATTGGAGGTTTTCCAAGAACGTCCAACTGGTAGAAGACCTCAGGTCAGATCCAGGACTGACTACAGAGATTATAGATCTCATCTGGTCTCAGAACAAGTCAGGATCCTCCAGGAGGAGCTGGAAATCGTCTCTGAGCAGAGAGACACCTGGACGACCTTGTTCACCTGCTGCTGCTGCAACATGGATGTGTCCTCTAACATCACATAACTTTGTTTACTTTTGCTTAGAAAAATCTTCTTTGGGAGATTTTTATTTTCATCTAAAACATCTGCTGAAAGCTACTCAACTCGATAAAATAAATAGTGTCCGTGTATAATAATATAACATGTAGGAAACGGAAACGTGTTGTAAAAGTGTCTCAGTTCACAGTTTGTCCCTCATGTATCAGTGGCCATTATTTCTAAAGCTCAGAAACGTGTTAATCTGTGTGTTAAAAGTGGGTTATGAGGCCATAAGGTTGTGAAACCTTTAAGCCCTCGGCTCTTTGCCCCGTCCATCTGTCATACATACATCATCTCCAGCCCCTCTATGGGGGGGGCAGGGTGGTCCTGAGGCCCCGCCCACGCTCAACCCTCGTTACACAACCAGGTCAGGTGGGTCACATGAAACGTTTAAACCTGCGTTTAAAGTGATTCCTGGAACAGTTTGAGTGTAAATCAAGTCAAGATGAATAAATCATGAGCAACAACACCAGAGGCTCAAATAAATAACGACGTCCTCCGGGTTAAGAGGCAGAGGGCATTAGGAAAATCAATGACATGAGGATTTATTTCATATTGGACGTTTGGAAAAGTCGGTGAAAGCAGAAACCTGGACGCTGAAGGACCGAAGCCAGAAACTTCATCGTGTTGTGTTTCTGTCGACTGAAGTTTGAACAACAGAAGAAAGTTTAATCACTTCAGCAGTTCAACGCTGCTGAACTGAGAAGGTGCTTTTTCCTTCACACACAGAAACGATAGAGTTAGAAAGTCTTTTGATGACCTGGTTTATATTGAACACAGACGCCGTCGAGTATCGATAGACCAGTAAAGACGTCAAATATCTGCTTGTGAAATATTGATTTGATCTGATCTGATCACAAATTAACATTCACTTTTATATCTTTTATCTTTGAATCTCCACAAACCCAACAGAGTGAGATCTGTTCAAATCGTATCGATAACTATAAGTTTATTAATAAGTTATTAATAAGTTTGTAGACTTTGGGTCAATCACCTTCCTCTGTTTCACTGCTCGTCTCTAGAAACAAAGTGTTGAGGTGAAAACGTTCCTCTACTTCACCGTCACACGTCATCACAAGTCGTCGCTAGTTGCTACGTAAAGACGATGAGACACGTCTCCATGACGACCAAAAACAAAGATGGCGTCTACAGACTCGTTCATGTCCATCAAGTTGGTGACGGATTAAAAACTGACAAGATGTTTGTTACATAATAAAGATTCTGTTATCAGATGAATAGAGAAGAATACGTTAGCTTAACTTTTTTGACAACTGTCCTATAAATTTACAGGTGTCCTATTTTCCTTCGATCTCCATCCTTGTCCTGGTGCATGCTGGGAAATTTCTGGTCCCTGGAATATCTTCGTCTGGAGGTTGTGACCCCTCATCCTTCATCTAGAAGAGGATCCAGGCAGATGGACCTGCTACTGACGTTAACGCAAAACAGTCAATGTTTTGATCATAAAAAAATAAAATGTTAACATTTAATTATGTTCTTTTGTGTTAAAGCACCAGTGGATTAATGGATTAACTAGAAACAATGTGATGAAATGTCTTAAATCTATTTTATGTGTTAAAGATCACATGCTTAGTTCTGGAGTTAATCAGTGTGTGTGTGTGTGTGTGTGTGTGTGTGTGTGTGTGTGTGTGTGTGTGTCAGAGGGCTTCATCGTGATATGAAATGGCTTCATAATCTCTGTTCCAGACAAAGACGTTCAGTCAATCGCAGTTCACACACTCTAATAAAATTTAGTCGGCGGCTAAAAAAAGAAAAAAAAAATCAAATACGGTTACACAAAAACCACTTTGGGAAATAAAAGTCGGAAGATTGAATTCTTTAGTTTTGCTCCAGCAGCAGAGAATCAGTTTGTCCCCAGAGAGACAGAGGAGGAGGATTGATGAAGCAGTGGACATGAACAGAAACACGGAGGAGACGAGGGAGGAAGTGGACGGAGGTAATAAAATATAAACAGGTCGGAAACATCATCACATCTAAACTGACAAAGAAACTGACACGAGTATAAAGAGACGATGATGAACTGATGCTTGTTGAGAAAATTATAAAAACTAAAAAAAAGGTTTGGTGAAGTTGATACAGAAACACAGGTGACTAAAGATGGCCGACGCCTCCACTTCTTACAACAGTGAAGCCGAAATATCACAACATTGAGAGAAATCATGTCCCGTGTCTCAGTTCACATCGTCCACACTGACTCTGACTGTTCAGACTGTGTCAGTGTGTTGACTCTGACCAGTCTGGTAAAACACAGTGAAGTGTTAACACCCGGATGGTTTCATCATAACCACGGACACTTCTCACCCTCAATGACTCCATCTTGGCTACGTAGCAGAAGAGGAGGGACGGCGGCGGCGGCGTAATCTCCACCTCACATGAAACATGGAGCCACACAAGCAAACATCAGCACTAGTGAGACTTTGATTATTGATTAGAATTGAAAACAAGCCGCAGATATGTTGGTGGAGACGATCACGGTCCAGATCCATGATTAACGTTCTGTCCAGTGATGATTCACCGTTAAAAAGGAGAAGAAGAAGAAGACGTTGATCCTCATTTCTGGTCAGTGAACAACCATTTGAGACTAAACTACCCTGTTGACATTCACACACTATGACGTAACAACATAGTCAACATAGTTTACTACATGGACGTGAACTAATTAAAGTATCTGATTTGAGACACACCTGTGATCACCATAGAGGCCATGTTGGATCAGAGACTGGTTTCATCGTCATAAACTGAGCGGAGCTGAGCTCATGTGGGTGTTCGCTCCTCCAATCCACCGCTCACCGACAATTTCATCCTGCTCAAGTGAAACTGCTCTGTTCTATTGCTTGAAGTGGGCAACAGTTTTGTTAATTGTTGAATTGTTGGCCAAGTGAAGTCCAGGTAGATTTGTGAACGTGTTAGACTTGTGGGCTGAGCGGTGGAACCGGAGCGAGACAGAGCGACCGCTTCAGCCTGTGGATAAAAACCTGCTCCTCGCTCCGCTCACATGTACACCAACGTTTGTTATAGTTTTTTCCTCTGTGGTTAGCTCAGGCTAATGCTAACAGTAGCATCTTTAGTTTCCTAGGAAATCCAACATGGCGGATCATGAGATGGACGGACAGACAGATCTGATCTGGTTCTGGACTTGGTACCAGGTCCAAGAGGAGGACAAGGAGGATGAGGATGATGAAGAGGTGGACGACAGGATTAAAATCAAAGGTACGGTGACTGGATGGCCGAGCAGCTAAGGCGCACCATGCTGGTGTATATGTGCTGGTGTATATGCCGTGCAGATGTTTGCCGGTTTGAATCCCAATTGAGTCGACCTTCCCCCACTCTGTTTCCTGTCTCTCTGATTAAAGACAAAAATGCCCCAAAAATAATTAAAAATAGGTATGAAATTATTAAAAAGACAGAAGACAGCATGTAGGAACATCAGCGTTACGTTCTGTTCAACAAACTCCTTTAAAAAAACACTTTCTTATTAATATCTAAATTTATGCAGCAGACGTTTTTTAAAGTCTAATTAAATTTTAAACCTCTACGGGAAGAAACAGAGTTTGTTTGTGAGGTGATTCAGAGTTGATGTTTATGTTCACACACGGATAAGATGAGGAAGAGGACGAAGCATCATCGTTGCCACGGTAACGTCACCAGAAACACAACGATCTGACAGGAAACAGGAAGTGGATTCGGTCTTTGTGTTTGTTGTAAAGATTCTCATCGTGTTAAATCAAATGTGTTGTGATTCAGAAACGTTTGATATATTTAGGTTCTTTTCATTTTTATTTTTCTATTTTTATAAAAAGTCGCGTTCTGTTTCCTTTCATCTAAACTAATCCTTTAATTACATTAACGTCTCAGTTAAATGAGAGGAAATAATCACAGCCGCGTTGATGCAGCGTGTTTATTAATCATCTGAGACGATTAGAGACACGTTTTTTTATCACAACTGTGCGTTTAAAGTTTCCAACAAAAAGTAACAAGTTATAATTCTGTTTCCAAAAGTTTCCAAAAATTAAAAAAAATAAAACTTTTTTTTTTTAAACTTTAATTTTGTCCCTAATCGTTCTCCGTAGCAGTAAAGTGAATTTTGTGCAGAAACTCAAAGTTTTAATAATCTTTTCCTGCTGGTGAACAAAGTAGCGCCGAGCTTCACGGCGTGTTAGAAAACTATAAAATAAATGGCTCGTGGCTCCGTCTACATGATGAAGAACACCGAGGCGTGTAATTGAAACGCGTGTTTCTTCGCTCCGTCGACCTTCAGACCGGTTGATGGAGACGACTGACTCAGCACTTTGACTAAAACAATGAAGGACACATCCTCTCCGTCTCTGACCTCTGACCTCCACATGTGGAGGGATAATCTCCTTTCACTGGATCAATAAAGTATCACGTTGTTATTATCAAAGCAGGAAACTATCGATGGATTCAGGCTCCTGATATCAATGAGAAGATGTCGTTTCTCTATTTAACATGTTCAGTTCATATCAACTAAAATATGATGTGATCATTTTATTTCTTCTCTTCCAGATTCTAAATGTTTTTTTACTAAAAAGAATCAAACTAGACGTTGTGTTGATCAGCTGTGATACTCAGAGTCTTCTAGAGTTGTAGCTCAGTTTTAGTGGAAAATAACTGGTCAGAGCTGATGAGCAGGTATCTGACACGTTAACGTGTTAACGTGTTAACGTGTTAACACATTAACACGTTAACACGAGTCAACGTCCTGCTGCTTCTTCTTCAGGTCCCAAACACATTGGTCCTTGTTTCCTGACTATTTTACCTCCTACTGAGTTTTGTCTGTTAGCTAACGTTAGCTTGTTTTATAGTAACTAATATTAGCTTGGTTTTTAACTAGCTGACGCTGGCTTGGTTTACAACTGAACTAATGTTAGCTTGGTTTATAACTAGCTGTGTTAGCTTGGTGTCTAATTATCTAACATTAGCTTGGTTTATAATTAGCCAACGTTAGCATGTTTTATAACTAGCTGACGTTAGCTCGGTTTATAACTAGCTAATGTTAGTTTGGTTTTTAGCTAACATTAGCTTGGTTTATAACTAGCTAATGTTAGCTTGGTTACATGCTAACATCGGCTAGTTAAAAACCAAGCTAACATTAACTAGTTTTAGACGTTAACGTGTTTTATAACTAACTAACCGTTAGGATTTTAACATAATAGAACCTAATATCATTTTCAGCAGCAGTGTAGCATCAATCGATATCATGGTCCCAGAACCACGGAAACACAAGATGATTTCATCCATCTTCCTCAAAGTGTCTCGTGGGACTAGACTTCATGAGAATTACAGCTCAACACTGTTCAGTGGAAACACCTAAAAGAAGGAATTTCAGAAATGTCACATCAACACAAGACTCAACGTAACATCTGAGGGGAAAGATTATCAGTCCTATTAGTCTTATCAAATATTCCTTTTGTAAAAGCAGAATATTACATTGACATCAGGTGTTACTGGTCATAATTTAACTTTACTGTTTGTGTAGTGAGATCAGATCATCTCTGCTTCAGACCGTTTTCATCTGAGTCATCATGTGATGTGATGTGATAAAGACTCTGACGACGTTTCACATTAAGTGTCAGAAACCTGAAGATCCCTGAGATAAACGACGCTGGAGTGTTATCATCAGTGAGAAAGACGACTTGCTCACATGATTTTAAATAGGTTTTCTTCTTCATTATCTGTTTTTTCTGTTTAACAGGATGTTGATTCATATCAACCATCACACCGATGCAGTGATATGTGACGTAGAGGAGCTGAAAACACCGTGAGGGTTGATTTTATTCTTATTCATTTTTAACCAAAAGACAGAACACAATCACCCATCTGAAGTGTTTAGTTCAACCGGTCGCCGCTGGTGTTGTTTTGAATCATTCATCAGCTTCTAAATTTGCTGCTACTGTAACCTACGGCCGGGCGGCTGCAGGCTTTGTCGTTTCCATTTGGGTCAGAGTGAAACCTTTTCATTATGCAACCGCAGCTACAGACATTTCCTACTGCAGGGGAGTGATGACCCTCGTTACTCTGCAGCAGCTACGTTAAGATTTAATATTTTTAACTTTCACTTTTGTGTCATAAAGTGTCTGGTCAATGTGTAGTGAAATATAAAAACAGTCTAATAAATAAATAAAAAGAGTTGTTCTGTTTTATGACCCAAAATAAATACTTTAACATGTTTTATCACAAAACTACAGAGAAATCAATTTCTCTACAATTAGTACAATAGTTACATAATGTTCAGTGTGAGGATTGTGGGTAAACTGGGTTTAATAGGCTGATAATTTTCTTTTTTAAAAAAAGTTTGATAATTTTATTTAATTTACTGAGAGAAAGTTATTATAAACTAAAGTTTAACTCAACAGTGCTTAATGTCTGCTTTAGTGGACACATTTTTTTTTTTCATTTTTTTGACTTCATAAAATCAATATTTGAAAAATGTAACATTAATCAGACTTTCCGGGATTTCACAGTTGTGAAAACAACTATTAACACTAATTCAACCAATCATTCCTGAGGTCTTTGACTGGTGACTACCTATAACCAGCTATGGTTCAGGAAACATAAAATAACAAAGTAACAGGTTGTTACATAAATGTTTCAATCACAAATATTATCACAAATCCAGCCAATCCCTGTTAATTCTGCATAAACCTTCTCATTTTTGACCAATCATCATTGTCGTCATGTTTCCAGTGAAGCATCTTTTAGAAGAAGCAGGAAAAGTGAGATAACAATTAATTAATTGTTGAAGTAGAATTCAAAATAATAATAATAAAAAAAAATCACAACTTTGATTTGCTCCTGCAACTTTTTTGTAACAAAATGACTGAAAACATCACAACTTTCTTTGCAACTTTTACAAGAAAAGCTGCCGAGAAATCAGACAAATTTGGACAAAACTATCTGAAAAAATTATAATTTTTCTTTACGTTACTTGTTATTATGTTTTATTCTCTTGTCTGAAACTTCTACAGAAAGTCTGATGCACTTCCTTGTTGTTGCAGCTAGGTGTCTCTCTCCCTGTGGTTCATTTAAGGACCGTTGACATTAATCAACAGCTGCATCGTCTGAACCCAGACACACACATACTGACCGGTCTAACGTCCGTCTGCAGGTATCAAACAGTAAAATCCAGGTGAAACAGATTCAGTGTGATGGATGAAGTGAGTCAGTCACAGTTACATAAGAGCATTAAGACACTGAAGCCTCAGGACCAAGAACAGAATAAAACACTGAGCTTCATTGTGTCTAAAAAAAAAAAAAAAAAACATGACTTTTCTGATGCGTCTCGTCTGCTCGAAGCTTCTTAGAAAAATAAAACTGGTGGAAGTTGTTTCTACTGGAGTAGAAACGACTTCCTGAAACTGCTCAAACACCAAATATCAGCACATTTCCAAGAAGAACCGTTTACATCTGTGATATCGACTTTTCTGATGAAGAGATTTGTCTTCGTTTGACACTAAAACAACACGAAGAACAAGCAACCTGCTACCAAAGTAACACAATAACAGTAAAGTTTCACTTCTCGTTTTAAACCATCAGCACCACCGAGACCTCTGGAACAGGAAGAACGACTTGTATTTCTTGTTGGTGGAAGTCGATGGTTGGAGACGTCAGAGGAGAGAACGTTAAGTACGAGAAAAAACTCTCAGTATCTTCAGTTAATCAGAGAGAAGAACAAGAACATAAGAGTCAAGTTCAATCTGTGTAAAACAGAAATAAACTCTCTACATCGAGAAACAACACGAGTAATTTAGATTTCTAGAATCCTGGAGCATCTTTTCCACAGTTGTTTTAATCAGAAGTAATTTAACACGTTACAGTTCAGAGACAGTAAAATTATAATGTAACTAATTACTGTGAAATAACAGTAACCAGTCATCTATAACAGATTATATTTAGAAAATAACGTGTCCGTCTTCTCATTACGATCTTCAGAATAAAACTTTATTAATAAATAAATAAATAAAGCTTTATTTTGCTTCATTTTGCTACAGTTTCCTGATTTGGTCACAACATTATTCAGTGATCTTCAACAGTCTTTAGAAGTAGTTTTCTTCCGTTTGTTCGGCGTATTTAAGGAGATACCCACCTATTTAAAAAGACGTGGTCAGTAACAGGAAGTTCAGCTCCTCTGTTTCTGTTGAATTAAACGTTTTCATACGTGTCGTGAACCTTGAACTCAGCCTGAGTTCAGGATGCTCTGAGACTGTAGGAGGAGCTTCATAGAGAAAAAAGCATCCAGACTTGTAGAGTGAAACTTATTCCCGAGGTCTTTGACTGGTGACTACCTAGAGCAGCTACCGTTAAAAAATAACCCCAGAGTGTCGGATATGTTTAAAAACAGAATAAAGCTCAGTGTTTCTTGTCCGTTACAAAGCTTTAAAACAAAGTGACGAGTCGCTGTAATGAAAGTTTGTTCTCTGACACAGAAAGCAGATGGTCCTACGGGAACAGGAACAACTCAGATCATTAATTATTAGTCGTGTGCAAATGGTCCAACAGCTGAGCTGAGGAAGAGAAACAGGACTACTGTTCCTTCAACAACAGAGGGACATAAAAAAACATGAAATGAAATAAATAAAAACAACAAGCAGATGTCGTTTTGTTCTGTTGCTCTGTGGATGAAGCCGTTCTTTGATGAATCTGACAATTTGTTAATCGACTGTGGTGAAATGATGAGCACATATGGACCAGGAAATAGTCTGTGACAGCAGAGCTGTCAGTAGTTAGTGAGGCAGCATGTTTCTAACTTATTTCCTGTCACCTCCACCTCCTCCACCCACGAGAGCTGGTCTCCAGCAGCAGCAGCAGCAGCAGCGTTGTAGCGTCATCCTGCAGTAATTGATTCATTTGAAGTGAAACGGGAGGAAACTGAAGCCTCGACGCTGCTGCTGCTGCTGGTGATGATGTGTCTTTGGACAAAAGAAGCATTAGTGAGGATTAATGAGGATTAACGAGGAGAAATTCTGACGGACGGGGACCTCCTCCTCCTCCATCCGACACCCCAACCCCAGACTCACTGTGCTGTGATCAGCAGGTGGAGGCGACAGACCGGCTTGTGTGTGTGTGTGTGTGTGTGTGTGTGTGTGTGTGTGTGTGTGTGTGTGTGTGTGTCCTGTCACTGATCATCTGTTTGTGTGTGTAGATCCAGAGGGAGGAGGCCTCCACTCCCAGCCCTCTGTCCAAATGTTGAGTCACTCTGCTTCATGTAACTTTCTATCAAATCTTTTTAAATATTCTGGTTTTAGAATCTGAACAAACCAAGAAACTAGTTTTAATGTCCTGGATGTGGATATTTCCTGGTTTTATTTGTTTTGTTTTATAATCAAACCCTCCAGGATTTAACAATGTTACAATTAAAACTATGAAAGTTTCACCAAGTAAGTTAATGTATCATCTTCATAGTCAGTGTGACGGTTAAATGACTTGTTACATTTACGTTTTGCTACATTTTGCTACAGTTTCCTGATTTAACGACATGTTTGGTTACAATGTAGCGCAACAATTTGCAACAGTCTTTCGAAGTCGTTTTCTCCCATTTGGTCGATGTGTTTGAGGATTAAACCAATCAGAGCCAGCGTGTATATAAACCCCGCCCATTTAAAAAGACGTCGTCAGTAGTCGTAAGGTGTCATGTGACAGGACGTTCAGCTCCTCTGGTTCTGTTGAATTAAATATTTTGGTACGTATTGAACTTGGCCTTACTCTGTAGAGAAAAAGACCAGACTTGTAGAGTGAAACTTTAACTCAAATTCAACCAATCATTGTGGATATTCCTGAGGTCTTTGACTGGTGACTACCTATAACCAACTGGAGTCCAGGAAACTGGACTTACACATTAAAAAATAACAAAATAACACCAGAGTGTCAGATCCTCCAGGACTTCATGAAGTTGTGATCACAACTATTGATGCAAATTCAACCAACCATTGTGAAATCTGCTCAACCATCATCATCATCACCATGGTTACCAGTCAAACACTGATCCAAACGTCAATGAATCACGTCCTTGTTTCTTTTAGAAGAAGCAGGAAACATGTGATGATAAAAAGTCACATTTACCTTGAACATCACTGTTAAGGACCAAGAGAAACAGTATCTGGGCAGATTTCACCACAGAGGAGGAAACTGTTTCAGCAACAAGAGGAAGTCGTCTGTTCAGAAACAACTTTGTCACCGAGAAACAGACAGAGAAAGTAAGAAACACATGGAGGACGTTAATTAAGTTAATTACTAGGTAAAGTAGAATTATAAAGGGAAAAATGGCAACATTATGGCAACAAAACACCTAAAAACAACAACTTTAATTGCATATTTTTAAAAAAGTTGGCCCTATATCAATTATAGGACACATAAAAAAAACAAAACAAATCAAAAAAAAAAAAAACACATAATTTCTTCTCTTAATATCATGTACCTATACGAGTATATTCTCTGCTCACGCCTGCAGGAAGTCATGTGACGTGTAACTGAACCTGATTAATGAAGCCGTGAAGTTATTTCAAACACTGATTTCACCACATAGATGATGTAAAAATGATGAAATTAAATCAAACGTTTTTCCTCACATCAGATCCTGATTATTGTTTGTAGCTCAACAACATTAATACGTCAAAATGTTTACGTCGAGATTCAAACTAATTAGGAAAAACGTCCATCTCCTCCTGAACGATGTAACAGGTAGAAAAAAACAAAGATAAACAACATGAAGGTACAGTAAGGATTTATATACGGCTTCTACTGACAATCTCTAATCTCACTGTGACCATCTCAATCCCACCATTAGTTAAATTAACGAGAGAGAGAGACAGAGAGAGAGAGAGACAGAGAGAGAGAGAGAGAGAGAGAGAGACAGAGAGACAGACAGAAAGAGAGAGAGAGAGAGAGAGACAGAGAGAGAGAGAGAGAGAGAGAGAGAGAGAGAGAGAGAGAGAGAGACAGAAAGGGTTGAATGAAGAATAAAAAGACAGATTGAGAAAGAGGAGAACAGACAGAGAGAGTGGAGGATAAATCAGAGGGAAAAGAGAGAGAAACTGAGGTGAGAAGCCAAAGAGAGAGAGAGAGAGAGAGATGGGTGAGGGATGGTTGGGAGGTATGGGGGAGGTGGGGGAGGTGGGGGAGGTGGGGGAGGTGGGGGGAGCCCCACAGGCGACTGTTAAACTGACTTAATCAGATCAACTTACTGACCTGGATAAACTCTGGTTGAGTGAAAAACACAATGACTCAAATAACAAACCGCCTCCTGACATCATGGATACAAACTGTGTGTGTGTGTGTGTGTGTGTGTGTTTTATGTGTGTGTGTGTGTGTGTGTTTATGTGTGTGTGTGTGTGTGTTATTCAAACGTGGTGAAACGTTGGTGGTTTATTCTTCTTGGATTGTTGAAAAAATAAAACGATGAGAAAATAAGTGGGTCAATTTAAACTTTGATTTTTTATTAATTTACCTTTAATAATACTTCAATTAAATGTCCAATAAATTGTACGTTATGATCCAGATGATTAGATTTTCAGTTTCAATTACATTTCTGAGTTTGAAACATCGAAACAACATCTGTTACAGATGATTTTACAATTCAGATTTTTTTATGTCACTTTTATACGTTAAAACGTTTAAATCTCCAGCTGCGTTTCAACCGACATTAAACGCTAACGAGCTACGTAGCTCCACAACGATGAGGAGACGTCGTTAGTTTTAGTTCATTTTTACATCCGTGAAATTTCCTTTTACTTTATTACATTTCAGCAATGAAGTAGTGTTGTAGCTTCATGAGAATAAGTCATAAATAAACTAAATAAATTCATAGACTCAAATATTTACGACTTCTATTTTTGTAAATTTTACGTTTTTTATTCTTGTATATTTTTGACTTTTATTTTTGTAAATTAGCGACTTATTTTTGGAAATTTATGATTCTTATCCTCGTAAATTTTTTCTTATTCTCACAAATTTGCGACTTTTATTCTCATAAATACTACGACTTTTAGTTTCGTAAATTTTATGTCTTATTCTGGTAAATTACGATTTTTATTCTGGTAAATTTAAGAATATTTTTTTTTCTCATCGTGGTCGTAATACTCCGTCATAGTTAAGTTGTTTCAGTCCAAAACATTTTTTTTCTTATAAATCGACAAATGTTTAAATAATTTCTGTCGTCTCCGTAGAGAAGCTTGTTGATCGACATGAATCTGAACTCACAGGTTCAAATTCGTGACGCTGGCGTCTGCTCTCGTCTCTTCACCTCTTCATCAACTCAACTTGTCAAATAATAATCTGAGTTTCGAAGTTTCCTGCTGATTCCTTTAGCATCAGAGCAGAGGAGGAACTGATGTTTCACTGGAAAAAAAAAAAACAAAAACAAAAAGAAAACGCCTGTGACCTTGAGTCAAATCGTGCCTGAAAATTAAAAAAAAAAAAAAAAAACGAAAACATGTTAAAAATGGAGGAGAGAGGACGTGAGGAGGAGGACGAGCTTCAGTTCACTGAGTTCGCTCTTCGTCCTCTGCAGCTCACATACGTGGTCATGAGCTTTTATGGATCAGTGCACACTCGTGTGTGTGTGTAGGTGTGTGTGTGTGTGTAGGTGTGAGGTTGTGTGTGTGTGTCAGTGAACACATGGAGGGTGAGTAAAGGGGGAGGGGGGGTGGGGGCGTCAGGGGAATGTGCAGCCTCAGCAGTTGTTTCGTTTTCAGGATTTTTTTTCTTTGTCCTGAAACAAACTATTTATATAAAAAAAACAAAACAGCAGATTGTTGTGTTAGGGTCATGTGACAACCGGCCAATAACATCATCATCATCATCACACACTAACACACACTAACTGCTTCAAGCTGCTACAGCAGCGTTTCTGTGTGTGTGTGTGTGTGTGTGTGTGTGTAACATCACAATGACGTCGGTTTAAAGCACAAACTGCTTTTCTTCATCTCCCACTGAGACTTTAGTTGTGAAATCCACAGTTTTATATAAAGAACAAATGAGCACTGCTCCACCCAGAGAAACTAATATCACATGTTTCTTTCTTTTCTTTTCCCTCAGTGTGATGATAAAACAAGAGAAAGACGAGAACTCGCTGTGCAAAGTTTACCAGAGAAAAAAAAAAGGCAGCAAAAACCAGAGTCTCTGAAATCCATGAGTTGACAAACTAAAACCAAACTAATCATTAAAAATATAAAGTGTTTGATCTTTTGGATGTAAAACGAAATACAGAGAGAAAAATGGTCAGAATCTGTTGAAGGTGTCTGGTTTTGATCAGATTTGGCTTGATGGATGATGATGATGATGATGGATGATGATGGATGATGATGGATGATGATGGATGATGGATGGATGATGGATGGATGATGATGGATGGATGATGGATGGATGATGGATGGATGATGGATGATGATGATGGATGGATGATGATGGATGATGGATGGATGATGATGGATGATGGATGATGATGGATGATGATGGATGATGATGGATGATGATGGATGATGATGGATGATGATGGATGATGATGGATGGATGATGGATGATGGATGTTTCAGCATTTAAATAAGATGGTTTTCTTCCTTTGATTAAAAACGTGTTCACATCAGTCCAATCAACAATTTCATTGATTTGGTCCAGAGTTCACCTGAGATCAATCTGAAACCACAAGGAGGACCGGTTCAGTCCAGTTCAGTCTGGTTCAGTTCAGTTCGGTTCAGTTCGGTTCAGTCAGAGCTGAGTCATCTGCTTCAAATGAAATGTTGCCGTACGCTGTTGAAAAGCTGTAGTTTTGTTGTTAAATATCACTCGGTATTAAAACATACAAAGATATTTGATATAAATGTATAAGATGTGATTATTTCATCAGCTCGACGACCTGATGATATGTGAGGACAGGATGTTTTTCAGTGACTCAGTCGTCCATCTGGTAGAAACAACGACTCAGACAGAAGCAGGTTCAGTGTTTCACCTGATGCAGACTGAAGCTGATGTTGGAGCAACGTCATGTGACTTATTACAAGACAACGAAAGTAATTTGTTTGTGTTTGTGTTTGTGAAGCAGAACAAAACAAACTCTCTGCAGTAGAAACGTTGTCGTCATTTCTCTTTATGAAGCTCTAATACGTCTTCTTCTCCCACCTCCTTCCTGTGTGTGGGCATCGACTCTGACTCTCTCCATCATCTCCTCCCTCCTCCTCATCTCTGTCTCTAACACACTCGTAGGCTTGTTAATGCACACGTAACGTGGTAAACTCAAGGGGACTCCCTCTAATAGAATCTGCTGTCAAGAATATCCGAGAAGAAAATTTGTAATAAAGACTCAGAGGAACACAAACAAATGTACATCCATATGTGTGTGAGAGGAAAAAACTAAACAAAAAAAAAAAAAAAAAAAAAATTAGCAGCAAAGACAAAGTAATTTAATTCAGAGACTGAGGTTGATGGTGAGGATGTGGAGCGCGTTGCCCAACGTGATTCACACAAATGTAATTGGCACTAAAATGGCAGCAAACAGTGGGGGCTGCAGCTGTTGCGTACGCCCCCGAGCTGGAAAAACACGGGATGCAGCTAGCATGGAAACACACACACACACACACACACACACACACACACACACACACACACACACACACACACACAGCAGCGTGCTCTCTCAAGTACAAAGAATTTCAGATGGATTTGTGTCAGTGGGGAGTTTTGTTGGCGATGAGCTTTGATGAGGCAAAGTGAAACGACGACATCATCGTGGACGTGACGTGACTCAGCAGCAGCAGCGTTATATAAGACGCCGTGAAGAGGAGTGAAACGTGAGGAGGTTTGTAACAGTGAAGACAACAAACATTATGTGTTCGACGCTGCTTAAACCAGACGATATCATAACGTTGATTTACAACAGAAACAGTTACAATCTTCACTTCGCTGTGAGAAGAAATGACTGGTAGAAGTTTAAGTATCTAGTGTTCACTGTATGTAAATGACAACTAATCTACAATTAAATTTACATTAAAGTAAAAACCACAGTCACAGTCATTCTAGGTTTATTTCCAGATGATAATGAGTTGATTCTTTCTGTTGGTAGAAAAATCACATCAGTCAGATGAGTTTAGAGAAAGTTGATGTTTTGTAATTTCAACCTAAAGAGTCATAACGACAGTGTGAGGAACATAGAGTTGAGTGGAGACAAATGTCTATGTTTTAAACCAGTGTCAGACTCAAACTAACATGTGACTTGTGGTAGTGAGGAGAGGGATCCTACAGACAAACCAACGTGTCTCAACTTTGTAAATGTCCAGACTGATTCTATAGAAGATTGTTGATCAAGTCGCTATGTTACCTGACGTTGTTTTACTGTCGACGTCGTCTGGAGGAAAAGTCTGGAAATGTCGACTGTTGAAAATAGATTGATCAAAACTCTCTGTAGGAGAGTATTTACATGGAAATGTACAAATTATTTTTCAGGCTTTTCCTTAAGATGACGTCGACCGGAAAGTAATGAAAGTAAAAGTACATGTTTGACATTTCATGGATGGTAGAAAACCACATCAAGCCAGGGTGATCTTCACTACAAACCAGTTGTTATATAAAGTAGATGAAAGTCTCACTAGAGTAGAAGTGAAAACAAATACTTGGAGTGCACTACTCATGGGCGTGGTGGCCAAGTGGTAAGGCGTTGGTCTTGTAAACCAAAGATCATGGGTTCAATCCCCATCCATGCCTTTAATTACTTAATTTAATTAATCTACAGAACATTGTCTCCTTTTCCCTTCAACTGCAACTGTCACATTATCTTTGTTCGCGACATCAGATTTAGTGACGTAGAAAATACAAAGATACTAGAAGTATAGTAGAAGTACAGACACTAAAATCGTGAACAAAACACAAGAACCTCTTTGGGGCCATACAGGGGTAGGTATTCTTGGTCCGCAAAAGTTCCTGAGCAGGTTTTTAGGCTGACTCAGTGGTGACTGGTTGTAACTCAAGATGATTCATGACTCAGTCAACAAAGAAGAGAGGTTTTTAAAACTCAGCAGCAGAAGAGAATCAATAAATAGTTTCTATAAACAAAATTGAAGAAGCGAACGGAGTGATGCTGTTACAATTTAAGACGGCTCTGTGACGAAGTGGTCGCAGAGTCCCGCCCCCCGTCCCATCAGTGATCAGGTCTGACCCACGGTGGAGACACAGACGCTACAAGGACCAAGTGAGACGATGTTCCTGAAAAGTGCCCTGCCCCTAAACATTACCGTGAACTTATTAGTAAAAAGACGACTTTAGAATGAACCGGAGCGCTAAAGAAAACACCACATTTACTTTCATCACTGAACATTGAAAAAGGTTTAAGAGTAAAAGTGTCATTAAGTCAGGAAAAGTAATGAAGTCAAAGAGAAAGTTGACAGAATTAAAACAACTTGATTAAAATACAGATACTTACAAAACACACTGAAGAACAGTAGTGAATTAGTACTTGTGTGTGTTTGTAAAGTAAAATCAACCTGCTACATGACGGAGAATCATCCGTGTGCAAACTCCCTCAAATAATCCAAGATGGCGTTTGTATGGAAGTGAGCAACTGAGCGAGCGGTCGGGGTCGTATCCGTGACATCTGCCAGCGGCTGAAACTAACAGCAGGAAGAACAAACACAGCTTCCTGTGGCTCCTCCTGAAGGTTATCGACGCTGCATGGAGGCTGCGCTCGGTTTGTGGAAAATAGGAGGTAGTTTCCAAACACACACACACACACACACACACACACACACACACGGACACTGAGGTGGATAAATCTGAGCATTTTCATCCTTGACAGAGAAAAATAACAGTGTTTTTCTAAAATAAAGACACATGCCTTCACAGACGAACACAGGTGGTGAGTGGAAACAAAATGGAGAAAAGCTCTCGCTGTGAACTCTGACTCTGAAGGTCTTCACACAGACTCTCTGGCTGGAAACAGAGTTTTCCAACCGGTCATGGTCAAGTCCAACAACTGATGAATTCACACAGGTGTTTGATCTTTTACAAGCATAAATATGGCCGACATGTTTCCACTTCCTCCTGCTGCACAAAAATGAAGCCAAAAATATAACAGACACAAGCGCAGGTGATGTCATTTGATACAATGTCCCGAACAATCACAAGTTTCAACCCATTTACAGCAAAAGACTAAAGACTTAACTAAACTTAATTCAATCAAACAAACTTAAAATTTAACTAGTTTTGCAAAAAAATTAAAGTGACGGTCCAGAGTAACATGAACCAGAGTCTATTTCACCATGAATACGAGTCAAACTCCTCCTCAACAGATATGTTACGTTGGTTGAAGTAATATCCAGTTTAACCGTCTTTTGTTTTCACAACCAAATAGTTAACAATGAAAGTAAATGGGGCAGTCAGCCAAACGTATCTAAACTGTCATTTTTTAACCACTAATAAAGCTCAAAATATCACTTCACTTCAGCAGTAGCATGAATAGGGTCCCTACACATAAACTGAAGTACTGATAACTGATAAATTCATCATTTTTCTTGCTCTGTACAGACACATTGGTCTGTTGTTCAGTAAAATGATGAATCTGCTGATGTGGAACAACCTTTATCACCAGTTGTTATAAAACCAGACGTTGGGTAAGTCTTGTAAAACAGTGTTTTTAATAAATTCTGGGTTCACTTACTAAGTTATCAGTACTTCAGTGAAGTGATATTTTGAGCTTTATTAGTGGTTAAAAAATGACAATTTAGATACGTTTGGCTGACTGCCCCATTTACTTTCATTGTTAACTATTTGGTTGTGAAAACAAAAGATGGTCAAACTCAACATTACTTCAACCAATGTAAAATATCTCTTGAGGGAGAGTTTAACTCGTGTTCATGGTGAAATAGACTCTGGTTCATGTTGCTCTGGACGTCACTTTAATTAAAACCAAACTGACCAGAAACGTGAAGTGTGATAACAATTAAATGGAGGTAATGACACATACATCAGCCAGTCATTAGGTGGTGATCATGGCTGAACTTTTTAAGGATCAATCAAATCATTGTTTAAGACGCCTTCAGAGAGGTTTTGTAACCACTACATAGCGTGTGTTAGCATTAGCATCTGTTTACTGATCAGCCTAGAGGAAATGTTGTAAATTCAAACTAGTTTATTATGAAAAAGTGAGGGACAGTTATTTAGTTGTTTCCCACACGAGGACATTCAGTCATTCAGTGTGTTTTTATGTGAACACAAAGTTTCACAGTGACAAACCTGAGAAGACTGACGTCATGTGCTCATCTGGTTATTTAGCTGAAGTTGTCGTTTCACAGCTGAATGTTTCTGCTCTGAACGCTGACACACAAGGTCAGGACTCTGTTTTGTTGTGTTCAGTTTATGTGACTTTTATATTCAGATTTCAGCTGCTGAGCACTCAGGATCCTTCCTGTCATGCTTCATTGTTGTTCTTTACTTCTGTTCCAACTCTTGACTCCGTGTTAAGACTGCACAGCTTATAAATATTAAATAGAAATGAAAGAAAATAGAAGAAGTGCACATTGCTCTTGGTCACAATTAAAGAGAACGCTGCTTCTCGTTACAGTTGCATTTCTATGTTTGTAAGTTCATCATTTATTTACAAAGACAACAACACCACTGACACAGAACTAATGTGACATTATCTCTACCACAGGTCTTGACCTGGTTTGTGGGTAAAACTACAAATGAAGAAGACGTCCATTTAAAAGACTGTGGTGATGTTTCAGAGCAGCTACCTGGTGGTGCAGAACTTCATCTTCCTTCTCAGATATTAAAATCATTAGAGGCCAAATTTGACCCAATAGCCCGTTTCACACTGCCGGGCCAAGCCGGGCCAGGACCATGTGGGGGCCACCTAGGTGCTAGTGTCCCAGATCTACTAACCCCGTAGATAGTCAGACCACCAGCCTCTGGATCAGCCTTCAACCAGCCTCCGTTTGTTAAAACGTCACCACCACCGTCCATTTTCAAACAGGATGGAGGTTCAAGCAAAAACAAGCGACTATCAGCAAGTAAACGATCAATTCTGTCTGTTTTTAATTCTAGTTGTATCAGATCTACATGGGTCTGCTGGAAGATGTTAGCTTGATAACTGCTGCTAGCGTAGCTGATACTGCGCTGTAGTTTCTTAAGTTCTTCTCAGACTTGGAGGGCAGCTCTCTCTGCCACCATGTGTTTCAAGAGCAGAGCACCAACATCATCATGAGACCAGAAGTGTTGGTCCATCGTTCTCCGTAGCAGCTAAAATCATAAATACATTTCTGTGCTGCCGTCTTCATTACCTCTACCTGCTGTCTCCACACCTGCAGCAACGGTGGTTTGGTCGGGACCAGAAATCTGGATCTAGTGGCTCTGAGACGGTCCAGAGGTGGACCAGTTAGCACTGGCTCCAGACAGTGATAAAATAGTCAGCCCCAGCACGCCTGGGTTGGCCCGGCTTTGGCCCGACAGTGTAAAGCTGCTAATGTTGTCAAAGTTTCAGAAGGATGTACGGCCTCTATATGGACCAACTAACAGGTGCAAAAGAAAAAACAAGACACCAAAACTTGCCCAAAACATCATTTTTAAGTAGTGTGTTAAACCATAACTATGATATAGTCAAACCAAAGACCTTCACCTGCTTCCTCTGAGACTGAATGAACCAACAATGACCAACGTCTGTTACACTACAACCACAGTCTTTGATATGTGGGTTCAGAGGAAATAACATGAAAAACAAACGGGGCTACTGCTCTGTTTTATGATGCAGTCTTCATGTCAACCACTAAGTGATGACAGTAGAACGATCCTTTGCTTTGGTTCTGGTTTGTCTCCATTTTGATTTTTATAATAACTCAAAGTGGCAAACAAGTTAAATACAACCACAGTTGAAGAGTGAACCGTCCTAGCTTGTCAAAAAAATGCTGCCCCCTAGTGGCAAAAACCTCAAAACTGGTGGTGAAGGCTCCAGATCAGCAGATTCATCATTTTCCTGAACAACAGGTCGATGTTTCCGTGAAGAGCGAGATAAATGATGAATCTGCTGATGTGGAACAACCTTCATCACCAGTTGTTATAAAACCAGACGTTGGGTAAGTCTTGTAAAACAGTGTTTTTAATAAACTCTGGGTTCACTTACTAAGTTATCAGTACTTCAGTTTATGTGTAGGGACCCTATTCATGCTACTGCTGAAGTGAAGTGATATTTTGAGCTTTATTAGTGGTTAAAAAATGACAATTTAGATACGTTTGGCTGACTGCCCCATTTACTTTCATTGTTAACTATTTGGTTGTGAAAACAAAAGACGGTCAAACTGGATATTACTACAACCAACGTAACATATCTGTTGAGGGGAGTTTGACTCGTATTCATGGTGAAATAGACTCTGGTTCATGTTGCTCTGGACCGTCACTTTAAGTTTTCTTGCAAAACTAGTTGAATTTAATGTTTGATTGCAGAAGAAATTTCTACTCTAGTTGGTTTTGTTTTATTTAACCGTGGATTTATTCAATAAATCTAATCTAATGTTGGATAAAATGATAAAACAAGCAACAATAGAAGAGAATGTAGAGAATAAAACTCTCAGGCTGAAGACAGTGACCTGTATTTACTTCCTCCCCCATGATGTCGTGCCGTCCTGTTCCCTGTTAGCATCTCATCATTCTCGCCACAATCTGTCGACTCGGTCGTCCACGTAACAAGACGAAGTGAAGTCAGCAGGGGTGCGGACGGGAGGATGGGGCAGTAATGAGGTCAGTGGCACTTATCTGCAGAGGCCAAACGAGGGATGAAGAGGAAGCTCTGTCACACTTTCCCTGTTTTAAATTCTCTCCACCTCATTTCCCTCAGCTCCGTTTCTGTCGCCTCACGTTACCTCACGTCTCCGCTCTGTTGTTTTTTTTTTTTTTACTCTCTCTGACACATTTGGGAAACAATTTTCATCCTGTCTGGCCTCCATATTTCATCTTTAACTCTAAAACGTCCACTGCAGCTCCTTCCTCTAATGTTTCATGTCCTTTTCTGTCTCTTTCTTCTTCATCTTTATTTTGCTGATTCTACATCTTGAGCCTTCGTCCTCCTCCTCTCCTTCTCCTGTCTCTGTTTTAACCTCCTTCATCCCTCTTCTGTCCTCCTCTATTCTCTTGTCAGTCCTGGTCCTCTCCTCCCTCCTTGTTCTCCAAGGTCATAGCATATTGATTTTCAATTGCCTTGATCTGAAGCTTAAATCGAAGCTGCGATTCACAAGCAGCAGCAGCAGCAGCAGCAGCAGCAGAAGAAGAAGAAGTCTGAGGTTGTTTTTCTTTTAATCAACGTCCTGAATCAGCTGCATTTAAATTAAAAACTATTTCTATGACTATCCAACTGTCAGGGGCGTTTTTGTGCAAACTTCTTAAAATGTCAAGAAAAATCAAATGTGAATTAGACGCGTTTCTACCGGCTGAGCTGAAACGAATAAATCAAGTTCTGCTAAATGTCAAAAAGCTTATTCAGGAAGAGGAGAAAGAAAAGGGGTGACAATATTTCCCAGAATTCATTGGGCCACTTGTGGTTGTTGTTGTTGTGAGTCAGATCGTGTTGGCTGGACTTGGTGTTTTTACCCTGAGGGAGAAAACAAATGTTGTGATAAAACAGCCTCTGAGCAGCGCTGCCGTGTAACCACATTGGACTATTTTCTTCCACGTTACAGGAACGTCTCTGTGGGTCCATGTGCAGCGGAGGTTAAAGGTCAAATTCAGACACTAACACACGAAGCGCTCAGGGACTCAGTCCGCTGATTGAGCCGTTTTACAAGTCCAACACTTCCTCTTTCAATCTCATTTTATTCTGAAAGTCCTGACAGGAAGTTGCTTAGTTCATATGAAGTCAGAGCTGTAACTGATTTAATTTGAAAAGTTTATCAGATGCTAACGAGCTAGCACCGACTCATCTCGCCTTAACTACAGCTCCACATCTCATCCTGCAGGTGGCGACGGTGGTTCAGGTGCAGAACCAGGACTCCAGTCTGCAGCTAACAGTTAGCATGCTAGCTGTTTGCCAGCTAACAACAGGCTGGTTAACAGAGACTGGATGTTTATAAATAAACTTACTGAGGGTCTGAGAACTTTCTGAGACCAGGATCAAGATCATAACTGACTGATGATAACTGACTAACAAGGGGAAACATGTAACATTAAATAATAAAAACCTTTCTGATGCTAATCTGTAGAAAAGTTTTAAATCTATAGTTAATGTTACACAGCTCCTTCACTTCTTTATAAACACACACACACACACAGACACACACACACACAGTCTTGTTTCCATGCATTAAGGGGACATTTCATTGACTTCATTCATTTCCTGGAGACTTTCCTGGAAACACTAGAGATCTGAACTGTCGGCACCACTTGTCTAACCTTTATCTAAACGTGACCTTAACCTTATGGGGACCTGGTTTTTGTCCCCGTAAGGGAGACAGGTCCCCATAATGTAAGTGTGTAGACAGGTTTAAGTCCCCACACACAGCAGCAGCAGCAGATGTGAGGTGACAGGCCGAGGACCATACAAACACTTCCAAGGTCAGAGTTTCTGGTTTGAGTGTGTGTGTGTGTGTGTGTGTGTGTGTGTGTGTGTGTGTGTGTGTGTGTGTCCACAAAACCTAAGATGTTGTCACATGTTGGCACAGTACCCCTAATGTCTCATGGCACGTGGACACACACCCCCTCCCTCACTCCCTCGTCCTCCTCACCCGTTCACAGTGTGATGGTAATAATGTGGAGCAGCAGAGCAGCCAGATGTTTGTTGGTCCATCTCAGCACGTTACCGTGTGTGTGTGTGTGTGTGTGTGTGTGTGTGTGTGTGTGTGTGACTGTGAGAGCAGGTGCATCATCTACTGTACATCCACTCATGCATAAATAAAGATACGTGTCCTTCTGTTGAAGCCACATCAGACAGGAAGCTTGTTGTGTTTCATCAGACTCTGGGTCTCTGGGTTTGACAGGATCCTGGACTCTAGACTCTGGACTCAGATCCTTTACTCTCCATCGCAGTCTCTGTGTGCTGTGTTTTTTTTTTTTTTTTTTTTTTTTACAGTGACCCAGCATCCAGATGGCCCGGACCCTGAAAGTGGAGCACTGGGCTAAGCTTCCATTACACAGGCTTAAAAACACACTAATCACCCAACAGCACGCTGCTTTTAGAGGACGCAGCTCTAATCTTAGAACAAGAACGACAAACACTGACTGTTACAGTAAATACTCCTACTCAATAAAAACTTCTTTTGAACACATAAGGGAAAATATTATTTTATCATTTATAACATCTCACTGGTCGCTTTCACTGGGACATAACATTCTTCTGTTTTATTAACATGTACTTGTACTTTTACTTTCTACACTTAACTACATTTACTTATAGATTACTGTCATACTGAAGTACAGTAAATACTAGATACTTTAAGACTTTTACTGGAGAATCATTCTAGTGACGACTTGAACTTCTACCAAAGTTATTTTATTCTACTCTAGTGTCTCTACTTCTACTCTAGTGTCTCTACTTCTACTCTAGTGTCTCTACTTCTACTCTAGTGTCTCTACTTCTACTCTAGTGTCTCTACTTCTACTCTACTTTAACACTTGTGACATTTCCACATCACGTCAGTGAGAACACGGTGTACAGACATTTTTTACTTAATTTAATTAGCTTTAGTTTTTCATCTCTATATCTTCTGTTTGGAGCCAAACTTCCTGTTTTCTGGTAAACAATGATTCATTAACTTAAGACGTTTTTGGTCAAAAATACATTTGCTTCCTGGCGCGAAGCTGATTTGCTGAGTGTGTCGAGAGTCACGGCGACTGGCTGTGATTTAAGACGTTGAATCCAGTCCAGCACTTTAGTTTTTAAAGTTATTAAGTGACTGTCTGAAGCCGTCAGGTCTTTTTGGCAACGCGTCTGCGTCTGCACACATCAATTAACACGTTAATGAGCGAGTGAAGCTGCGGGTCAGAGTGGAAAAAACGCTGCCACGGGGAAACACTGCTGGCACAGGAGGAGGAGGCTGGCGCCGCCAACACTCGTCTGCCATCCAACACAGTGTGTGTGTGTGTGTGTGTGTGTGTGTGTGTGTGTGCAGGGCGATCCCCAGGTGCCAGGCCCGGCCTTGATATCTTGGCCCGGTGCAGCAGTTTCACCGCACCAATTCTCCGTTGGGTCCCTGAGCTCCTGCACAGACGGCTTCGTATCACACGCTACATTTGTTAGAAAACAGGAAAGAACTAATTTATTTTTTTGTTCAAACACCACATTAAAGAACTGATTTAAAAGTTAATTAAACTTGTCGCTGGATCAAATGAAGCGTTTAAAGCTGTAGCTGTTTGTCGTTGGTGTGACTCTCCACCAGGAGGCGATCTGACCAAACTTTCTGTGATGCTAACGGCTAACAACAGGCTGGTTAGCAAGTTTATCAATAAATAAAGTCAGATCAGATCCTGATCTGAGGATTTCAGGAGCTTTAATTCAAACTAGAGCTGCTTTGATTATGTAAAAAAATATCACAATTATTTGGTTCAATATTGGAACTGTGATTAGTTAAAGCAATTATTCGTTGAGTTGAACTAAAAAACAAACAGTAAATGTATAAAATAATAAATAAAATCACTTCTAGTCTCTAGAAATACCAACATTTAGCATGATAATGTTTTGCATTGCTAAGTCTTAGAGTTTCTAATACTTAGCATCACTAACACTAAGCATTGCTAACACTTAGCATCTTTAAGTCCTAGAAGTGATAATGTTTACCATCTCTAACATTTAGCATCTCTAATGCCTAGCAACGCTAATGCTTAGCATCGCTAACACTTAGCTTCGCTAAAACTTAGCATTGCTAACATTTAGCATCACGCTTGTCCAAAGTTTGTACTATACATTAAATGGTGAATTCAACCTGCTGGAACAGGACGTTTAATTGAAATCGAAACACAAGTTTCTATTAATTACACAGGTTTAGTACAAACCATGTTACACCTGTTCTCTCCTCTGATTCAGCAGCTTCACACCTCATGTCAGCTGACACACACCAGTCACACACACTCAGGAAAACACAAAGACCAGAGACTGAATGTATGATGAAGTCTGCAGCACCTGTTCTCACCTACAGCTGTCTCCAGGGCTTCGACTGTCCTCAGCTCCGTCGGTGTTTGTTCATCTGTCAACTTCATCCAACTCTCTCACAAACTTCTCCTCCTCTCACTTTAAAGACGCTATAATCAATGTTTTTCATAAAGAACAGATCAAACAAATCTCAGTCTGACAACAGCTGCACAGACACGTAACCTCTGCTCCTGTTTTAGCCTCTTTCAGCTCGTTGTAAATTCAACTTTACAGGACCAGTTTGTTTCTCTCTCGTTTCCATCAGTAAAACCTCTTTTAATCCTGCTGCTTCAGCAGAAAAAGACCCTCATATTTCCCCTGGGGGGTGGAGACCAAACAACAAAAACAACAACATCACCTCTGACTTCACCAAACTTGATGGTCAACATGTTTTATTCTTCTACAAAACCATCTTCTTCTATTATGAAGTTTATCCAGCTCTGACTCAGTAGAGTCAGTTTTGTCAGTACAAAGCTTCACTGCTCATACAGTAAAACATCAGCCATGAGGATACTTGGACTCTACCTTTTGTAGGCGTGGTGGCCAAGTGGTAAGGCGTTGGTCTCGTAAACCAAAGATCATGGGTTCAATCCCCATCCATGCCTTCAATTATTTAATTTAATTCATCTACAGAAAATTGTCTCCATTTCCCTAAAACTGTAACTATCACATTGGAACTGTCTCAAATCGTATACTTTGGAAGTACGTGATATGCTATATATACTTCCATTAGTGCCCGACTGCCTGTACTTCACTAGTGTGGTGGTTTGTGGCCAAGTTTCTGTTCAGTTTCCTAAACTGAGTCGAACTAAACTGAACCAAGACCAGAAAATGATAAATGATGACCAGACCTGTAGATACAGGCCGTTAGGTGAACACTGAAACTGAAACGCTTCCATTGCGTTCAGATGGAAGTGGTCCAAGACCACCTCTAATAAGTGGACTGGAGCGCAGTTGTTGGGTCTGGACCGGAGTTCGATCCACAAGCTCCAGGGTTCGATTCAGTCGGACTAAACGAGGTCGGTGTGAACAAACCCTGTGATTTAACTATGTCAGCTACGTCAGACAAACCAAATCGCAGCTTAAAAAGACTTAAAGAATCTTCAGAGTCCAGTTCTTGATGGATCAGGACTGTTTTGGACACCTGACCTAACTTTGATGATTAGATGTTCCTTCCTGTTGCAGATCCACTAGTTAGATTTGTGTGTTTTTACTTCCAGTAAATGATTTATGATCTTTTTCTTCATCAACACCGGTTTGTTCGACCCTCCATCTCCTCGCCGTGTTGTTGGACACCACAGGTTTAATATTCTCCTGGTGTCTCATCCCACAGAGGCCGACAGAGAAAAGCTGAGTCAGCACAGCGCCGTGATGTCACCTTCCATTCGTCCTTTTTTTTTTTTTCCCACAAGTCACCACAGCTGCCTCACGCTTCTTAGGGGAAAGGATGGGTGTCGGGTTGCACATCTCATCGATCACTTAACGGTCACAGTTGAGTCAGCTAACACCACCTGGATCACTGTGGCTTTTCAAAATAAAGGCCTGGATGTAAACGGTGTGTCTGATTGATGTTTGATGAACATAGAGGCCACGTTGACCCGTTTGATGATGAAGTGATGTCTGAGTGATGTGAAAAAAAACGTCCTCTTTAACCTGACGGAGATAAATCATCATGTGACGTCATTAACGTCATGTTGAAGGACGACAGCAGGAAGTTTGTCAACTGAAAGATCTTTGATGTTTCATTGGTGGTAGAAGACCAGGTCAAACCAGGTTGAGCTTTACTACAAACCAGTTGTTGTAAAAAGTCAGTAAAGTCCCATTAGAGTAGAAGAATAAATACTAGAGTAGAAGTAGAGACACTAGAGTAGAAGTAGAGACACTAGAGTAGAATATAATAACTTTGGTAGAAGTTCAAGTCGTCACTAGAATGATTCTCCAGTAAAAGTCTTAAAGTATCTAGTATTTACTGTACTTCAGTATGACAGTAATCTATAAGTAAATGTAGTTAAGTGTAGAAAGTAAAAGTACAAGTACATGTTAATAAAACAGAAGAATATTATGAAGTTTATCCAGCACTTTAAAACATGGAGCTACAACAATCTTCATAGACAATGAATGAGTCTGAACTAAAGAACTAAAGTTGTTCTTTTTTCACTACATTTGTGTTTGATATGGATATTGTTGAAGTTTCTCCATCATCCACCTTTAAGATGGAGCCTCCATCAACCCTCAAACATGGTGGTGATGGTCTAAACAGTCACAGGTCGACTTAGAGTCAAAACACCACATTTACTGAGTCAAAGCGTCTTTAAGTTAAAATGTAGTGAAGTTAAAGAGAAAGTTGACAGAGAAAACGAGGCTTCGGGACTTAAATCAAACGTTAAGTAGCGGTTAGTGTTCACCACTAGAGAGACTCTAGGAATGTATAATTTTTAACCATCCTTCTATAAATCAGTCTTTAATGGAGCTGGAGTTCATTTTAAGTGTGTTTAGTGTGATGAGCGTCTTCGCTCTGATGGATCCAACCGAACACGTCGTCTCTGCTCGGCTCATAAAGACGACACTCACAATAACTGTCTGCCCGTTTACTTTTACAGTAAAAGGAGGTGTAATGTCTACGGCATAAAATATTAGCACCTCCATGATCTGGTGGAGGAGGTTTTATGTTCACATTTCACCGCAGCTCTTCTCTCTGAGGTAACAGTGGATATAGTGAGTGTTTTTGTTGCAACTCTTGTGGTTTTATTGCGTAAGTATTTAGTCCAGTGACAACCACAGGGTCTGAGGAGTGATTACAAACACGGCGCCAACACTAAAAGACTCGAAATGAAGCCAGAAAAAAAACTTAACAACTTCTTCCCTCGATTCCAATAAAGTTGAGTTTGAATTAAACACAAACATAACAGAGTTGTGCACCTGAACGCTGCTACGAATGTGATTCTGTCTCTTTATTTCTCCTTTTTTTGGTTTAAATTATTAAAAACTTGCCAAAAAAAAAAAAGCTGAAATAATAAAAACCCAGAGATAGTTGGAGCTGTAATAATCCCACTGACAATCTTTATCTCTTAAGAAGTTACAGAGACGATTGAGTCATCGCTGCAGGAACCATCTGCTCCGAACCGACGACGCTGAATTAAAAAAACACACGAGGACGTCAACGTTACACCTTTAATGTAATAAAAACAAATAAATAAATCATCAAACTGTAAAACATTAGTCTCAGTATTTCTGCCTGAAACTCAGTAGGATGATGTTTTATTCTTGAATGTTTTTTTTTCTTAAATCTTCATAGATTTTTAATCACGTTGCTTCTCGATCCTGCACCAAACCAAAACCTTAAAGGTCCATGTGGATTATTTATTGGTGGTTTACGAGAAGCAAATATAAACACAAAATATTCATTTGAGCCAAAGAAAAAACAAAGCAAATGTCAGAGACTTTACTTCACTTTCACAACATAAATAAACAAATGATCTGACATTTCACAGGATTGTGGGGTCGAACCGACAGACACAGGAAATAACAGCTGGAAAATTTAATTTTTCTATTGATTGAAAAAAAAAATTGCTATATTGCAATTTGAATTTTTTTCTTTTTCTGATTTTATATATTTTTCATGATTTATGATTTTATAGTATTTTCATTATTTAATTTTATTTTATTTGATACATTTATCATTATGATAAGATAAACAACCAAGACACTGTTGTATTAATTTAATACAGTTATATCAATAAAAGGTCAAACTTGTCAAGAGTAAAACTCTAAAATCAGGATAAAACTATTATGAACAAATATTTAAAATAGAGCAACAACAACTAATTGATTAAAATTGGTTATTAAATTAGTTGCAAGCTACTTTAATACTCGATTAGTTGTGGTTACGTTATTAAACACAGAAGTACAGTGGCTACAATAGCCTCAGCTAAGCTAACAGCTAAGCTAGCTACTGAGAAGTAGAAGAACCAATGAGAAGCCTTGTGTAGGTCACATGACCAGTCTCTGGAAGAAGAAGAAGTGTTTAAACATGGCGGTGGATGGTGGAGACAGTAGAAGATACAGAGGCTAACGTTAGCTTAGCGCTAATGGGGAAACTTTCCATTGAAGCTTCAAAGAACAGAAGGTTTTTCTGTTTGTTACTTTGGTTTTTAAATTGGTTTTAAATTCATCAAAACAGACACAACGGTCGTAGATATATTTGAGAATAAATATGTTAGATGAGGTCGTAGAGACGCTGGAGTTTAACGTGTTGAAATATTTAACGACGTCATTCAGAGACTGTTTAAAGTGAATCTGCAGCTTTAGGTTATTGTCATATACAAGGATGTTTTTGGACTTTAACACGAAGCAGATTCTCTATTCTCCACCTGATGCAGAACATCACTGTGCACACACATCGTCACACCCCCGTAGGGTGAGATAACCAGAGGTGGGGGTGTGTGGGGGGTAAATCCAGCTCAGCGGCAGACAAACAGGTCGTCTGTCAGGTTTCACACACACTTCACACACCGTCACACTCAACCGCAACAATTACTGCTCATGTGTGTGAAACGGTGTGTGTGAGTCATAGAGGACATCTGTGTGTATAGATGCGGGGGAGGGTAGATGATGAGGGGAGGAGGGGGGAGGATAGTGTGTGAATGTGATATCACATCAACGTGAATGAGATTTATCGATTCGCACATGAAACCAGATTCACGGCTCAAGTTTGATTTAAATTCAGCTTCAAGGTTTTTAAAGGCACAAAGAAAGTGTGACGACGCCGTTGCCTTCAGTTTGTCGTTGTTTGTGTTTGTGTTGTTGTTGTTTACTGCGGTTTATTTATTTATTTGTTGAGAATATGAAGATGCTGATGACACTGAAACCAGGAAAACAGCTGATGCTTGAACATGTCACAGCTCAGAGGTAAACACTAACACTGACCCATCCAACGGATAAAACACTACGAGCTACAATAGCCAGTTTTTAGCCAAAATGCTAATGTTAGCATGAGATTGTATTGCAACATTTCTCAAAACACTATCACTACAAGCTAATGTTAGCATTATAAGCTAATGTTACAATCAGTGTTTTTTAAACACTTCAATTAATGAATTTAAATGCTAATGTTAGCATGAGGTTAGATTCTACTTTTTGTTAAAATCCAAACGTTAGCTAGTTATAAACCGAGCTAATGTCAGTTAGTTATAAACAAAGCTAACGTTAGCGAGATATAAACTGAGCTAATAACATAAAGATGAAGTCTTGTAAAATCAAATTAAATCTACTCAAAGTTTCAGCTAATTTGATTAATCATAAACTGTAACAAAATCAGACAATTTGTACGACTTCACACCATAAATACGTCTGATTTTAACTCAATATCAATCAATTATTTCCTAAGAAACGTTACACAGTTTCCATCATGTCTGGATCTTTCACACGTCCGTCACAACAACATTATTTTCTGGATCTAGAAAGTGACTGAGCTCCTCGTCAGCCACTGATGTTGGTACAAATAGATTTACTAGTTTTCTCCATTGTCCTTCTGTCAAACAAACAAATAAACAAACAAACAAACAAACAAACAAACACAAGCTTCCTGTTGGACATAATAAATCCAGTCTCTGACCTGCAGGTTTCGTATTTATAGTCCAGTCAGATGTAATGAAGGTTTCACTGTGGTGAACTGTACATGACCTGCTGTGATGACAGCTGTCAACGCAATGAAATCACACACACACACACACACACACACAAACACACAAACACACAAACACACAAACACGCACAATGAATAAAGGAGGAAACATGATGTGGTTAAACCGTCAGACTTCAAACTGATACAAACACTTGATGATGAACTCGGTCACAAAGTTCAGGTCTCAGGTTCTGAAACAGAGATGAGACTATTTACTGAGACGAAGTTAAAAACCTCCACAACTTCGTCCTGAAAACACTTTTCTTCCTTATGAAACTAAAACAAAACAACATGAATCTTCACTGACTGAGACGCAACATTTGTTACATTATTACTCCTGTGTTTACTGAATGAAACACAAATGAAAAATAAAAAATAAGAACATATATATATATATATATAAAACTTAAATACAGTAACACAAATAAGAGCCTTCAAAATAAGAGTCCCCTACTCCTCTCTTTGCTTTCAAAATTAAAATCCTCGTAAAATGATGTAAATTTGTTGAGCAAAAAGGAAATAAATGACCTGTAATAAATGATAAATCTCCTGAATGGAGCTGAGATTTTTCTGTTTTAATTTAGACAAACATAACAAACATAAACCGATGTGACTGAGAGTTTAGTTTATGTGTAATAGAGCTGTGTAATTAATGGAAACCCCCAAATATGCTAGGTGTTAGCGATGCTAAGTGTTAGCTATAAGAGTTATTTGTTTTATAATTTAACGTTCATGTTTGTGTTATATTTAAATTTCAGTTCTTTACTAGTTTTCTAGAGACTAGAAGTGACGACATGAGTGATTTGATTTATTTGTATTTATTAATTTATACATTTAAATAATCAATCATTTATAGTTCTTCAGTAGGTTCATGAAGGATGTATCAAGGTAAAAGCTTTTTTGTTCAAGTTGATGAGCAGTCATTTGAAATCATTGTGATTATTATATTTTCCATCATTGACCAGCTCGAGTTTCCACCAACAAACATGAATCAAGTTGAGACTTTAGTTTAGAAACAAGAGACTGTGAGTAAAGATGCTGGTAAAGAGGAAACGAGTTTTGCTCCAGATTAATGAACATTTGCATATTTTGTAGCGATGTAACGTTATTTTAATCTTTATTTTGGTATTTTTATGCGTTAACAGGTTCAACAAGTCAAATTTTAATCTGTAGTCTGACGACCAGCAACCATCACGAGTCTGACAAGATGCTGCTTTAAAAAAAAACATGTAGTTTCATCCAGTAAATGACAGACGAGGTAGGAGACGAGGTAGGAGACGAGGTAGGAGACGAGGTAGGAGATGAGGTAGGAGACAAGGTAGGAGACGAGGTAGGAGGTTAGTGTTGAGGAGGTTCAGTTTGAAAAAGTTAATCGTGACTCGTCTTCAGTGTTAATCTGGAGATAAAAACCAAATGAGACGACACACGCAGGAAGAGAGAGAGAAATGTGTGTGTGTCATTAAGACACACACACATTTCTCACACACACACACTCACCACAGCCATTACTGGCAGATAGGCTGAGCCTAATCAGGTCAATGGAAATGTCCATCAACTGGAATTAAATAGGAAGAGGCAGGGATGAAGGGAGGGTGGAGGGGGAGGTGGGTGAGGAGGAAATGTGTGATGGGGCGAGAGAGAGAGAGAGAGAGAGAGAGAGAGAGAAATGGTAGAGTGAAAGAGAGAGAGTGAAGGTCAGAGGTCAGAGAGAGAGATATGACGTGAGGGATGAAAGATTTAAACCTGGAGCTCCATAATTTATGTTAATTGATGTTAATTCTGACCGCGGCCTGCAGGGCGCGCTGATACACACTCCTCGCTCTAAATAACACACACACACACACACACACACACACACACACACAGCAGACAAACACACACCAACACAATCAGTGCGTCTGTCTCCATTAGAAGTGATAAACATCAGTTGTGATGATACGAAGAGATGTCATTACTTTCTAAAATATTTATCAGCATCGCAGCCTTTAAATGAGTTTATAAAGTCGTTTTAAATGTATTAAATGTCTGTTTATAGTGTGTGGATCCGACTCTAACTTGTTCCTCACTCCACTGGACCTGCTATTTGCTGACTCCAAGAAAAACCTCAGACTTTCAGAGAAGCCAATTTTTTCCGCCCGACGCGTCCAGTTTAAGTCCCAGTCCACTAAAGTGGAACAGCTATTTCTGATAAAGCTTCTTTTTTTCCACCATTAGCGTGTTGATGGTCTCATGAACCCGTCTGACCCCTCACACTGTAAAAAAACAAAACAAAACAAAAAAAACCTGCAGAGCTCAACACCGACCTCGCAGCCTGTCCCTCATCCACTCAGGCCCATTACCAGCACATTATAGTAATTCAATGAGATGCTGTTCACACGGTGGCCTGCAGCTACATACACACACACACACACACACACACACGAATACAATACACGAATACAATGACTAAAATATAACTGCACCTACAACAACAAAGACAACAAAAGGCAGGTGATATCAAATATCCTCCATTTGTTGCTGTTTTTCCTGTAATTCAATGAGATTATTATGATTTTATGTTCATGTTTACATATATGGTGTTAACAGCTAATGTTAGCATTAGCTCATTAGTGTTAGCATCTAGCTCAAGTGTTAATTGATAAACAAGTTATATGTTGACGACAGAATCACTTATATTTATGATGTAATGTCAAGTTTTAATTAACAGTAGAAATATTCTCTCATTCAGAGACTAAATTAGTTTGTATAATTAGAGGGAAGAGCTTTTTTATTTCATTGAATAAAAAAAAGTTCCCATCACCATTAAAAACAGACATCGTTATAATAGATTAATTAAGATTAATTATGATTAATTTAGATTAAAAGCTGCAGCGCTTGCATCAGTTAATTGTTTACAAGAGCCTGAACGTCGCGTTTGAAGCTCGACAATAAAATGAAGGAAAGATGAAAAACATCAGCAGACACACACACACACACACACACACACACACACACACACACCCAAATCAAAACCAATATTTATCTTTTGTTCTACGCCACAAAAAAAAATATTCTGCTGTTTCTTTAGATTTCATCAGCGACATCTCAGAGGTGCAATTTTATCTGTGTTAGCGGCAACACACACACACACACACACACACACACACACACACACACACACACACACACACACACACGCTCTCTCCACGGTCAAGTGTGCGTCCAACACCACCATCCAATTTATGTGACTGAATGAGCAGGCAGTGGGCTGAATACACTTTAATAGGTTAAAGGGGTGAGTTGGGGGGAGGTGGGGGAGGGTGTTGATGGTGGTTGAGACGTGTGAAGAAGAAGCTCAGCGACGCCGAGGTTTTAACCGTTTCAGTTACCAAGTTTACAGCCTGTTCTCTGCTCACAATTTAAAAAAAAAAGAAATCTCATTTAACCAACATGATGACGGTTTGGTGTCAAACACAGATTGATCCAAACTCTCGGCTGACGTCAGTACAGGACAGTATTAACACGGACATGAACAAATTCTTATCAGTTCGTGTCAATATAGACGAGTGTTGAAGTGGAAATAGAACGGGAGTCGCAAATAACATCTCATGCTGTGTTCCCGTTGTACTCAAAAGTTGGAATTTCTGAGTTTCAAATTGGAAATTTCAACTGGAAGTTGGAAAATCGGAGAATCCTCAGCAACCCCGAGTTGACTGGAGTTGAATAAAGATGGCTGCCCCGAGTGTAAACAGTAGTAGAAGCTCCTGTGATATTCAGTTAATTGTCACTTCTGACTAGTTTTTGTCGTACATATAGTGTTGTTCGCCGTATATATATATGGAAATGCTGCGATAGTGTAATTTACATTTTTCATGTTGTATATATGAACTATGACGCAGGACGTTCTAACAATGACTAACAGTATCCTGGTAGATCGGTGCCTGTTGATATGATTAAAATGCTCTGAGTGTTGGTGACTAGAGGCTTCTGATGATCGGTGATGTTGTTGTTTGTTTTGCCAACACACACACACACACACACACTGCTACAGCTGTGCAGCCACACCCACTGTGCTCTGGCAACTTTTCCGACTTTGTAACTGGAACGTTAATAACTCGGCTGTGATGTCATTCCCAGCTCCGAGTTCCCACTCACAAAGGAAATGGAACGCAGCAATAGCCTCATCTAATAACAGTAATCATAGTCTCTTCTCCACCACATGGTTGTGTCTCTACTCTACTGGACTCTACTGGACTCTACTGGACTCTACTCAGTCTGGTAGCAGACACGTTGTTTTCCATCACAGTTTGGTTCCTCCTCCACGTGAATGTGGTGAGTGGAGTCAAACTGCTGCGACGTCACGACACTAAAACATCAGTAAACATTAATGGACATGGAGGAGATGCTGTACTTGTTGCTGGGTTAGCTTACGACCAGGTAGCTACGACGATGGCTATCACTCTTGTCCTGTTTAAAAATGGAGCTTGATTATTTTGTTGACTCTCTCTCAACTCAACTGGCGTCTGGTGGCAGCTTGTGAAGACACTCCCTCTGACCAATCAGTGGCCGGCGTCTGTTCACGTCACGTTTTAGTATCGACTCAGATCCATTGGTTCCTCCACAGAGTAGGAACTAAAACAGTAGCTGGAACCAGGAACTAGAACCAAGTGGAAAACCATCTTTTCCTCCAGACAGCGTCGACAGTAAAACAATGTCAGGTAACTTAGTGACTTCATCAACAATCTTCTATAGAATCTGTACATTTACAAAGTTAACGACACATAACAACACTAATTATCATCTGTAAATCAACCTGGAATGACTGTAACTAAAGTAGAAGAAACTACAGTCGACACCACAACGTCATCACACTCTTGTAAAAATAGGATGTAATTCTGGTTTATGGACCAGAATCTGATCATGAACTGACTTTTATTTGTGGTTGGATCCAGAGAGAAGATTTTTTAAGACGCCAACAAACCCTGGAGCTCAAACAATCAAGTAGAATTAAATCTATAATTTTCCATGAGTTTATGTGGAAAGTAAAACTCTATGAAGCAATATGTAACTTTTAGAGTTTTAGTTGTTGGATGTCTTGACGTTCAGGAAACACCAAACTTAACATGAAACTGCTTCATTTTGTGTTTTTACTGATTTTAATCACCCGATCTTTGTTTTAAAGAAGAGGAAACGTCTGTCGATGATTCATCCTGTTGTAAAAACCTGCTGAGTGAAGCTAAACGCGATGACGTCAACGAACATTAACTATTTTACTGATCTCGACCCGAGATTGTCAGGGAAACCTCAGAAACTTCAAATATCATCAAATCAAACCAAATCATGTTGGTTCGTTTCACCGCTGTGACAAAAACATTAAAAACAGATCAGATGTTTTAGCGTCTGAAAGATAAATGTCTTCATGGTCGAGAGACGACCACGATCGAATCGAACGTGACATGAAACTGAAAAAAACGACAGAACAAGACGACGAGAAGACGAGAAAACTGAGCTTGATGGATGAAAACAGAGGAACCGTGTCACGTCTATAAATAGAAGTTCTATGTGAAATATTCATGAGGTTAAGAGAAGGATGGATGGGAAGGGTGGAGGAGGGAGGTGGGGGAGTGGAGGGTGATGGTTGTAGGGTGTAGTCAAGGATAGAAAGTGGAGGGGCAAAGGTGGAGGCTGTAGAGTGGAGGGTAGAAGATGGAGGTGGGAGGGTCGAGAGCAGAGGGTGAAAGGTGGAGGGTGGAGGGCCAAGGATGGAGGTTGGAGGGATGAAGGTGGAGGTTAGAGGTTTATTGGTGAAACATGAACAAAAACTTCTACAGACGAAGGTGAAAACTCAGGTCGATTGTAAAGAAATAGAAACAAGTGAGTGAAAACAGAGATAATCGGGCCGTGGTATCTGCCACCACCTAGCTACCCCACCCACCTACCTAGCTACCCCACCCATCCAACTAGCTACCCCACCCAGCTACCTAGCTACCCCACCCACCTACCTAGCTACCCCACCCATCCAACTAGCTACCCCACCCACCAACTAGCTACCCCACCCACCTACCTAGCTACCCCACCCACCTACCTAGCTACCCCACCCATCCAACTAGCTACCCCACCCACCTACCTAGCTACCCCACCCATCCAACTAGCTACCCCACCCACCTACCTAGCTACCCCACCCATCCAACTAGCTACCCCACCCATCCAACTAGCTACCCCACCCACCTACCTAGCTACCCCACCCACCCACCTAGCTACCCCACCCATCCAACTAGCTAGCCCACCTGACGATGTCAGCCACCATTTGACTCCTGTTCAGCCACCAGGGGGGTGGGGGTATTCTCCGTCTGCAGCGGTGCAGTAAATACTAAACTAGAATAAATGAGGAGCCATTCAACTTTCTTCACTGCCTGAATAAGTAATTGTTTTTTTTTTCACCTCGAGGTTCGGGCTCATTAAAACGTGGCCTCGGCTCCGTCAGCGGAGACACCGTCAGGAATGAGTCATCGTGAACACACGGTGGGCAGCCGACCGAGCTCCACGTACAGTAGGCGGCGGGTCACGGATCATCTGTCCTACAGCGAAGTTTCAGCTGAATAGAAAACTATTAAACTAATATTCGTCTTGACATTTACATTTTATTCTAAACTTAACTCCTGCTGGTGATTTAACTCAGGTCTGATTACAGACAGGCAGGACTGATCACGTTAACTGACTAGCAAAGATATTAATGTTATTGTTCTCTGTTAGCTATAGCCGCTAGCCACTACCTGAATGATGTTAGCTTGTCTAGGCTAGGTTAGCCGACAAGATGCTAACTCAGAAGAGATTTTGCAAGGTTTGTTAGTTAGCATCGCGTGAGTTAGCACCGTACAAGTTGGCATCATGCGAGTTTGCATGGTGTGAGTTAGTGTCATGAGAGTTAGCATCTTGTGAGTTAGCACCTTGTGAGTTAGCATTGGCAGTGTTACCACTGTGCGAGTTACCATGGCAACTCTTAGCATCGTGTGAGTTAGCCCTGCAAGAGTTAGCACTGCGAGAGTTAGCATCATGAAAGTTAGCATCATGGGAGTTAGCATGGCATGAGTTAGTGTTACGTAGGTTAGCTTAGATTTTAAAATATCACATTACAGGACTTTAAGTCTCTGTATTCACGTGTTCAGCAGCTAGCTGCTAGCTTGAAGTCTTGTTTGTCAACTGGAGACGATGACGTCACTTTTAGTATTGATACAATGCTAATTTTAGCATTGATTAGTGTCTGAAAATTGATTTTCTTGTCAACAATAGTTGTCAGACAGTTGTCCCGCAGAGTCGACTGTTTTCATGGGTCTGAACTGTTCCAGTGTTGTGAGACAAATGTTTCACTCAGGTTCTGGTCCAGAACTTTAACTCTGAGTCAAGTCCTGCCTCAGGTTCTGATCGATACTTTCAGGAGTAGGAATTTGTTGACATTTAAAAAAAAAAGTGTAACTCTCCTGAACTGACTGTGGATCGAGCTGCAGCGCCGCAGACCCATCGAGCCAGCGGAGCCTCTTTTTAAAGCTCTAATCAATAAGTAGAGAGACAGGCGGGCTGGCTGGCGTCGCATTTCAGGAAACTACAGCGCTCAGAGATGTGGAGAACAGCTGACAACTCGTTTGTGCTCTGATCTCAGGACAGAACGAGAGAGAGATGAGATGACTGGTAGGAAAGTTAGAAAGATAAAAGAAGATGTAAATTATCACAGTCACAACAGAGCTCAGGTTGATTTGTTTTTCTGTTGTTTCAGACTCATTAGGTTGTTTCCTCTCAACTGCATTAAAATTTAAACTTGAAGATGAAAATATGACAATTCTAAAACACGAGAGAAGCGATTATAATTACACAACAACAATCAGAGAAATCTGAATAGAAACGTCTTTCATGTTTAAAAAATGAAAAAGTCTAAAAAAAAACAAAAAACGACATGACTTGTTTCGATTTCGATTACGGCCCCAAATGATTACACAAACGAAGAAATCGAAACAAAACGAGTACAAACTTCAGACAAGCATTATGTTAAACATTAACGATATTAAGTGTGAAGCTAAACATTAGTGATGCTAAGTCTTAGCAATGTTAAGCGATCAATAAAGTACATCTATCCATCTATCTATCTATCTATCTATCTATCTATGCTAAGTGTTAGTGATGTTAAGGGTTAGAGACGCTAAATGTTAGTGATTCAAAGCATTAGCAATATTAAGCATTAGAGTTGATAAATGTTTGAGATGCTAAGCGTTAGCGATGTGAAGCATTAGTGACATTAAGTAGAGATGCTAAATGTGAGTGATGCTAAGCGTTAATGACATTAAGTGTTAGAGATGCTGAACGTCAGTGATGCTAAGTGCTAGCTAAGAGTGTTACATTGTTTTGTAATTTAATGTCTGATGTTTGCATTTTATTTTAGTAGTTTATTTGTTTTCTAGAGACTGAAAGTAACTACAAGCAATTAGTGTAATAAAATTTGTTTCAAGTTTAACTCAATGAGTATAAGTTTGATTCTGAGCCAAATAATCGTGATTGGTAATTTTCACCATAATCCCACGTAGATAAAAGTTATTGGCCAAGTTCAAGAAACACGATATGTTGCAAAAAGTTTAACTCAGCAGAAACGGAGGTGTTGAACATAAATTAATGCTTTCTTATCAAACTCAAATATCACAAATGTGTCGTTCCATCAGGACAACGTAACAAAACGTTGCAACGTTGAACTCATTCCTGGTTATAGTGACAGTTCAGGTCCTGGACCTTCCTTTAGTTCAGCTGCTACAGGATCAGACTCCGGGGAAACTCCCATGATGCATCGAGAACTCCTCTCTTTCCTTCTTTTTCATCGTCACCATGTTCTATTTTTCTGTTCTATGATATTGTAAAAGTTCCTTCATATAAATGTTGTTTATGATTTGACTCTAAAAACCAATCAGGATCAATACTGACAGTGTTTCCTGCTGTTTGACCTCAGGTTCATTTGATAAAAGACATCTGGTCACTGGTGATGATGATGATGATGATGAAGTCTAACTTTAATATGTTTGTGTTGTGAGTTTGAGGCATCGATCTTCCTCCTCTTCTTCCTCTGTTGTTATGGCGATAGTGAAACCAGTCTTTGCCAGGGTGTCTGCGGAAACCGAGCGTAACCATAACAACAACGGAACTCTCCTCTAGAACGCCGTTGTGTTTAAAAGACCCTCGAGACGCTCACTCACACTCACACACACACACACACACACACACACACACACACACACACACACACACACACACACACACACACACACACTGGCCGACCGCCAGCCAGAGATGCAGCCCACATCCAAAACTCAAACTACACACACACACTGACAGAAACACAGAAAAGTTTTTCTGCAGCACAAATTAAAATTCATGATTCTTATTCTCTTTATAACTTTTTTTTTCTCTTTATAACTTTGTAAATCTTCACGGTTCGAAGCTTGAGTCGTTGTCTTTATGCAGATAAACTAGATGACAAGTTAATAAAATAAATAAATAAAATAAATAAGACTGGCAGAGTTGCTGCTGTTTCCTAAAGTGTGTCACAGTTACAGAGAAATATGATGTGGACTGACTGAACTTTGAGACACGTAGTGTAAAGAAAGTCTCTGAGTGACTGAAAGAATGAGATCATGGATACAAACAATAGAGGACAGACTCATCAATAGGAAAATAATGATCCAACATTATTGATCCGGAGTGAAAACATGGATCCATATTGTCACATTTAAAATAAATTCCCATGACACATCTGTGAAAAACACAGTACGATGTAAAAACCAAAACAGTCACATGACGAACTAAACCTTCGAAACATTAATACTAATGTCAGAATAAAACTAAATTCTGCGTTTTAGCTAAAATGCTAATGTTAGCATGAGGTTGGATCACACCATTTCTTCAAGTACTGTCACTACAAGCTAATGTTAGCATCTTAAACAAGTGTTCCAGTCAGTGTTCTCTACACACTTTAATTGATGAATTAAAATGCTATTGTTAGCTAGTTCTAAACATTTAATGCTAACATTAGCATGAGATTAGATTCTACTTTTCATTCAAATCTTAACATCAGCTAGTTATAAACCAAGCTAACGTTAGTTTTGTTGTGAGTTGATATGAACTGGTTGTGTTAAACAGAAAGATGATATCTTCTTGATCTCAGGAACCTGAATCCATCTAATCCAAATCGTATCGTGACTTTTTGATATCATTGTGATATTGTTGTGATATCGCTCTACTCATCAACCTGTCATGTTTCAGACGTTGACCTGCAGCTGAAAATCTTCCCTCACCTGTAAACAACTAAGCTGGTTGTTGTGTTTCCTGCTGAGTCTGTGACGTTATTTTAAATAAAAACCATTGGACTAAAATCTGAAAGGACGTGTGTGTTGGAGTGACAGGTGTGTAAAACGTGGTGTGTGTTTTCAGATGAAGACAGGAGGAGCTGCAGATGGAAGCAGCAGACTGAGATCCAGAGAGACGAGGCAGCGACAGCGATGGAGATTAACGTCTCTAAGAGAAGACGTATGAATGTCAGGACTCATGATAACGATGTGTTTACCTTCAACACAAACGCTGCAGCTGAATAATGACAGGACGGTTTAAATAATGTACGGGTCATCGTGGAGAACTGCAGCCAATGTAAACTCTTCCCATAATCCTCCTCTGCTCTTTCCCTGCTGTTCAATGTGCAGCTTTCATTTTCTCCAGCGGGGGCCTCAGGGGCTCGTTTTCAGGCTTTAGTGATTGTTTCAAGACGTGATGCAGCGTTCAACGTCGGTGGAGACGAAAACTCACAAGTCACATATGAACTTCCTGCCCATGGTTTTAAAAAGCCTCAGAGGCGTCGTCATCGTATCGCAACTAAACGTCAAACTTCACCGGAGGAGAAAGGAAATTAAGATGGAACGATGGAGTCTGGAGCTCTGGTTAACGTAGCACGTTTACTAACATAAATAACTAACATTTAAGATCTGTCACCTCACATGATGCATCACGTGATCACTGACTGTCACTATACATTCAGCCAAAATGAGAAAACAACCATTTCCTGGTTTATATACAAGAAGAAGCCATGTTTAGTTCATCACCTGAGGACTGGGCTGAGTTCAAAATGCACGATACGTTGCAAAATGTTTCATTCAACAAAAACGGAGGTGTTGAACGCCCTGTTGCATGACTGCAACTGCTGAGAAGCTGAAACAGTTCAATGCTTTCTTATCAAGCTCTGCATAAATATCACAAACGTATCTTCTTATATCCTCCACTGAGGTGAAGAGAAAACCACACTGACCTCATTTATAAACACCCCAGTGAGAGGACATTATTATGTACTGTCTTTTTAAATGGGTGGTGTTTGTATATATGTTGGCTCTGATTGGGTAACTCCTTGAACAAACTGACCAAACAGGAAAAAACTACATCCAAAGACTGTTGAAGATCGTTGGACAACACGTTGTTCAATCAGGAAACTGCAGCGAAACGTTGCAACTGTTGACTCAAGAGAGAAAGTAAAATTAAAGTTGAATGTCTGTGGTATTGAAGTGGGAGGGGCCAATAAATGGGAGGGTCTAAACAAGTGGGAGGGGCTAAACCTTTAAAAGAGGGCATCTTGGCCTGGTTCAGAGGGAGTTGGAGTTTGTTGGAGAGAGATGTAGGTCAGCAGTTACCAGATGAACTCTACTTTGTGTTTCCTTGTTGTCTTTGTTTGTTTGATATATATTTTTGCAGACTGCAGACGTTGCACCTTGGGAAGTAGAAATAAATTGGAGGAAAACAACCATCAACCCTTCAACTTGATCCGTCAGTGGTAGTGAAGATTCACCGCTGACTGACTGAATTAGATTTTATATACAACAAATAAAGTGTAGCTGAATTCCTTCTTGTAACGGTGACATAAACATATGAACCAACAGTCTGTCGGGTTGTTCAGGCGTCCAGTCCATTAATAGACTGATCTACGTCAGTCAGGTCTTCGTAGACCAGGTCCCTGAAGGAAGCAGCTCTGAGATGAAGACACATCTCTACACTGTGTTTGTGTGCAATTTATTTTTTCTACAGTCAGTCATAATTTATATCCATTTAAGTGCAAATTCTACTGGATAAATAATTCATGTAAAGTCTGTTTTGATTGTGTGTGGTGAGGCGTTGAGTTTGGTTACACACACACACACACACACACACAAGCTTTAAACAGAAAAAACAACACACGAAGCAGCTCGATGACGCTGAACCTGTGCTTCTCGTTAACGTCTCATCACAGACTTTATCGACTCTGATTGGGCCTGTTTTTAAAAATGAACAGCTTTGTGCACAGATCTGACAGGAGTTTTATTAAAGTGTTACTCACTGAAAAGTCAGATAATAGCTGCAGCTGAGCAGCAGCTAAAGTTCACTTTAGTTTTAAACATTCATCTGTCAAGAAACACAAAGAAAACTACTATCGTTTCTCTCAGACCGTTAACTTCACCATCGACTTTCTGTTCTTTTCTCTCCATTTATTCAAAACAGATCTGATTGGTTAGTGACGGATTCATCGACTCGTGAATCGTACGACTCGTGGGATCGTACCGTACGTTCGTCATGGCAACAGTAAGATGCACGATCCTCCGCCAAAGCCGCACAGTCCCACACACACACACACGTCTGTCACATCCAGATTGTTTCATGGATCTGAACTGTAACAAACTCACAGACCAACGGCATAAATATGTTCGATTTCTTCACATTAACATCAAACACCTTTGATTTGTTCCAACTCAGACACAAGAACAGAGAACAAAACAGATTTTAGCAGATTTTACATCCTACAGGGCAAATGTTACCTCACCTGGTGGAGATAATAAAGTTTAAAGTCATGATTTAGTTTGTTTCCTGAACAAAAACTGAAATAAACATCTCAGCTGGTGTTAACCAGACCCTACAGGATTTAATGATGCTCGGATCTCAACTATTAATACAAATTCAATTGTTTCTTTTAGAAGACGCAGGAAACGTGAGATAAAAAAAAAAAAAAAAAAAATGTCACATTTACCTTCAACATCAACATCTGTTGAGAAACAACTTTGTTGTCGAGAAACAGACAGAGAAAGTTAGAAACACATGGAGGACGTCGCTAACACACTGGTTTATACCTTCACTGTTAATTTAGTGGTAAAATACAAGTATAAAGACTTTAAAATCAAACTGTTAATGCATTTTTTCCTTTTAAAGGGAAACAAATAGCAACTCTGTCTGTTCCTGCAACTTTTTTGCAACAAAATGCTTAAAAAGGTACAAATTAGGTACAAAGGGCTGGTTAAATTAGTTCCTCTTTAAGGTTAGACATCGTTTGTCACCATGGTCACAGTAACGAAAAAACATTTTTTGTTGTGAAAGTCGGTGATTGTTTTCAATACTCTACAACCAAACAACAAACTGCAGCTTCACCGTCGTTCTTATCCTACGAACTCCAACGTATAAGAACATGTGTCAGCATCTTTATAAAATTTGCATGGTATATTATGCAGCTGTTGACCTCGTTCTCTCTGCATCGTGGATGTAAATGCACCAGTTCCACAGTGACCTGAATCCATTCATGGTGAACCGGTGTTATATATGTTGCATTAACATTATATTCAACTGTCAGCTGTTTCCACTGCAGAGAGACTGACCTGCTTAGACTCCGGTGTCTGGGGAAACGAGCTGGATCGCCTCCAAATTAGATGTTTTTATTTATTTATTTTCATTTCCTTCTCTGAGAAAAGCTTTTATTTTAAAGAGGCTGTATGATTAAAGCTACAAATCTGGGTCAGTTCACCCTCGAGAGGATGAGACAATGTGTCGGTAAATGGCGTTTTGCTGTGTTTTACTGTTTTTTTTTTTTTTTTACACAGTGTGTGGCGACCGTCAGCAACGACTGATATTTACACCCAAATCCCAACATATGACTTTATACGATTTGGAAATGTTAATATGTTGTTCCGAAGTATTTCTTATTTCGGTTCCAAAGGACGTAATCAAAACAAAACAATTATTAGTATTTTGACATTTTCCACTTTGTGACTGTGATTTATTTTGGGTTTTGTTCCCAGTGACACGAGGACTTGGGTCATTTCAACAGGTTGAACTCACATTTCAAGTGTTTCATCCAAACTTTGGACAAGAGTTATGCTAAGAGATAGCGATGCTAAACATTAGTGATGCTAAGTAGTAGAGATGCTATACATTAACGATGTTATGCATTAGCAATGCTAAACATTAGCTATGCTAATAGTTAGCGATGCTAAATATTAGTGATGCTAAGTGGTAGAGACGTTAATATTAATGATGTTAAGTGTTAGCAATGCTAAACATTAGCTATGCTTAACGTTAGAGATGCTAAACATTAGCTATAATCATTACTTTATTTTATAATCTGATGTGTTTGTATTTTATTTTCAGTTCAGTAGTTTACTTGTTTTCAAGAGACTAGAAGTGACGACACCAGTGATTTCATTCATTTGTGCTCATTATTTTATACCATCACTGTTTTATTTGACAATAACATAAATAAATTCAATTTGTTTCAACTTCTAGTCAACGAGTAATCATTTAAAATAATCACGATTATTATTTTTTCCATAATAAAGCAGCTCTACTGTGTCAGTTAGCCCTGTTGCTAGTTCAGCATCCTGCCCAGGTTGTTCCTGACTCTCTGGACCAGGGTCGTGACAGGTTTTAGACCTCAGCCCCCATGAGACCATAAGCAGGATAAGAGGTTTAGAGAGAGCAGCTGAATCGGGAGCTGAACAGAGGCTCGGCTGCCTGAGGGATCGTTGATACTTTATAACAGCTATAATTTCATCTTAATAGCGACATCACAGCACAGATCTGTAGAAAAACCCAGTCTGAAAAGACTCTGTGACTCTGTGAAGAGAATTACTGTATAATACAACACACAAACCGGACAAAAAAAGAACTAAATTAGCAAAGAAAATCTGTGTGATATGAGCTTGTTAACTCGTCGCTCTGAGATGTGATTAGAAGGCCAAGCTGAGCACCCTGAGGAGACGAAGAGGAGGAGGGATGGGAGATGGCAGTGATGAAGGAGTGCGGGTGGGGTGGGAGCTGAAGTAATCAACGTGATTTGCTGTCAGCTTCCATAGGCGATGTGGATATTTCAGCGTGCGGGGACTCGGGAATTCTTCTCGGCCTTAATCGCTTGGCAGTGGAGAGTCACGAGAGAGAGAAGAAATAACTCTTCAGAGACGTCACCGCTTCAGTGTAAAGATAAACATTCAGAGAGGGAGGATCGAGATGGTGAGGGGGGGGAAAAATCAGCTCAAACACAAGTTGAATTATTTAAATCAAACTTCATCATTGATTAAAACGTTGCCAAAATAAGAGCCGATAGTTTTTAAGATTCAGAAAAGATCCAACAGATAAATCCTGAATTAAAGTCTGGACAAATTCAGTCCAGGTTACATGAGATCTTCAGGTTTAGATAAAAATAGACGCTGGGTTCAAAACGCAGCGTCTATTTCACCATGAATACAAGTCAAACTCCCCCTCTAGAGATATTTTACGTTGGTTGAAGTAATATCCAGTTTGACCGTCTTTTGTTTTCATAACCAAACTGTAAACACAGTTTGGCAGTCACTTTCCTCACTCTTCACAGACACATCAACCTGTTGTTCAGGAAAATGATGAATCTGCTGATGTGGAACAACCTTCATCACCAGTTGTTATAAAACCAGACGTTGGGTAAGTCTTGTAAAACAGTGTTTTTAATAAACTCTGTACTGATAACTCTAAGTTATCAGTACTTCAGTTTATGTGTAGGGACCCTATTCATGCTACTGCTGAAGTGAAGTGATATTTTGAGCTTTATTAGTGGTTAAAAAATGACAGTTTAGATACGTTTGGCTGACTGCCCCATTTACTTTCATTGTTAACTATTTGGTTGTGAAAACAAAAGACGGTCAAACTGGATATTACTTCAACCAACGTAACATATCTGTTGAGGGGAGTTTGACTCGTGTTCATTACTCCAGACCATCACTTTAAGAGTAAGTGAACAGTCTGGGTTTTTCTACGTTTCTTCCGCTGCCTTTTGATGAAATGTTTCCTCTGTGTTCATCCAATGAAATCATCAGTATCAAATCATCAGATCAACCCTGGAGAGAGTTTGTACTTGCTGTGCCGTCACAAAGAGGTTTGTTTTTTTCACCATGTAAATGAGTTCCTGTTTGTCTAAAACACTTAATCACTGACTGAGTTTTGACTTTGTCAAACCAGATACGTCTGAACTCCACATCCATCTAAGTAACTTTTAATTGAGTTGGATTTATTTATGAGCTTATCAGCGTTAAGATTGACTGAACAGATTTTTGTCATCAAACATTAAAGTTGCCATTACATAAAACACAAGTTTAGCCTTGTGAACTTCTCCAGTTAAATCCAGCAAATGTGGAATATAAAAGTTCAAGACCGGTTGTGGCTGAACTGATCTGAATTTCATGGTTAATGGTCAAGGTCAATGTGTTTAATGTGTTTGAACAAAGCAAACGTGTCACTGTCCAAATACTCAACAGGCCAGAGGGAAAAGGTCATTAAAGAGTGTTTAAAGGAGCCTGACAGGTGATTCATCATCATCTGAGAGAAGAGTCGACACAGCGTTTTTCAACTGAATGAGAAGATGCGACAGAAACGAGCAGTTTGAGGATAAATCAGGTCAGAAGAAACAGAAAAGAGACGGACAAAACAAAAAGTAAAAGTGTTGTTGTTGTTGGACACGAAGGATGTTGTTTACACATCTGTCACTTCCTCTGTGACCCAGATTTATCTCTGCAGACGTGTGTGAGAGATACAGGGCGACGTGTGTGTGTGTCCGGTTTGTCAGTTTGACTTTCTCACCTGCCATTAATCAGCCTGACATCTTAACAAGAATCAGCCTGACGGAGACGATCTCATTTATTTTTTGGATTGACAGTCTCGTGGTGTATTTCATAGAGAGTTTGTCTGGGACGTGTTGGTTTATCCGTTCGTGTGTGTGTGTGTGTGTGTGTCCTGTGTTATCTGCAAGTGTGAGAACTGAGTGCTGTGCTGTGCAGCCCCCGGGGGAGGTGAAGCTGTATTCAGGAGCCTCTATGGGCGCCACAAAGCTGCATTCATCCAACTGAATAGCTGTTTTTCTACAACCAGGCACTGGTCATCCCAACTCCATTGAAACGCCTCAGTGAGTTACCACTCTCCCAGCCTTGGTATGCAAAGCCTCATCCAACAAAAAAACACAAATGGTTGGATTAATGAAAAAAAACATATACTTACATGAAAACACTGAAGGTATACGTGATTCAGTTTCAAAGATGATGGAAGATTTAATGGAAGATTAAACATTTCCTGTTCTTTGTTTGCACCTCATCAGTCGTTAGTTGACTGAAATGTTTAAATTAAGGGAGTTTAAAGTAAAAACCCAGTGTTACAGTCATTCTAGGTCTATTTACAGATGATAATGACTTCATAATGAGTTTTGACTAATCGACTTTCACACCTTCAACTGACTTGATCAACAATCTTCTATAGAATCAGTTTGGACATTTACAAAGTTGAGACACGTTGGTTTGTCTGTAGGATCCCTCTCCTCACTACCACAAGTCACATGTTAGTTTGAGTCTGACACTGGTTTAAAACATAGACATTTGTCTCCACTCAACTCTATGTCCCTCACACTGTTGTTATGACTGTTTCTAATAACTCAAACATAAAATGCTTGTAATATCTTCACATTAAGGTACAAAAAGATGTCAAACTTATTTAATATCAGGTCTTTAGAGACAGTCCGAAACATACGTTGTCTTTTTAAGTGAATAACTACTGATTTAAAACACAGATGAGGGTAAATGACAGTAAATAAATGGGTGTTGGGTGATGCAGCCATGTGCTGAGAATAAACAGGATTTATTTCAGGTATTTATTTCTTTAAACAGTCTCTGAATTCTTCATTTTAGATAATTATCCTAAATATATCTACGACCGTTTCCACCAGATTTGTGTCATTTTGACAAATTTAAAACCCAATTTAAAAACCAAAGTAATGAACAGAAAAACCTTCTGTTCTTTGAATGATTTAATGGAAAGTTTCTCCATTAGCACTAAGCTAACATTAGCCTCCTACACCGTAACAACCTCATCCTCTGCTGTCTCCACCATCCACCGCCATGTTTAAACACCTCTTCTTCTTCTTCTTCCAGAGATTGGTCATGTGACTTACACAAGGCTTCTCATTGGTTCTCTTCTTCTTCTACTTCTCCATCTCACTGGCTAGCTTAGCTGCTAGCAGCCACCACAACATTGGTCACTTCTCTTCCTCCACATTAAGAAATGTTGCAACTGTACATCTGTGTATAATAACATAGACACAACTAAAATAGACTATTAAAATAGTTGGACACTAATTTAATAATCAATTGAAATGATTAGTTGAAGCAGCTCTAGTTGAGTGCGAGTGTCCCGACTGGTACCAGACGTCTGGGTTAAACACAGAACAAGATGATTGCAGCTAAATCAAAATATTTTTTGAGGTCAAGTTTTTGTGACAAATCACCACCCTGCAGAGTGATGGGCATCGGCGTGCATCACGCTCTGATTGTGATGGTGTCGAGTCTTCGTGTTCTGTCTTTCGCCGCCGCTGTGAAAAACCTCGTAACCTCTCGATGTGGGTTCTGATTTTAAAGTTTAAAAAGAGTAAATCAAGAAGACGCAGCGTGAAGTCACAGAAGGAGTCGACTGATGGGGGGAAAAAAAACAAGCGCAGCCGCTCATTTACATTCAGGTAATGTTTCTTTCCAATTAACAGAGTAGGGGAGTCATGATTCCCTTCATTGACTTCCTGTCAGCAGGGCCCCCCCACTCCCCCCCACCGCAGACCTGGCTGTTGAGTTTGGTGTGATGGGTCAGTGGGAGAAGCTGTCAGCTGACATCCCCAACTGTCAATGGAACGGAGGGTCTGGCACCATGTTGGAAAAGCGTATGCTAATGTTGTTGGAGTGTGTAGTTTGGGATTGTTTCTCACACTGCTGTGGTGGTCTCAGAGGCCTATTAATCAAAACTGTTGTACAAGAGAGTGTTAATTAAAGTGTTTTATAAAAGCAACAGGAGCAGAGATTAGACCGTATCACAAAAGGGTATTAACCCAATAAAAGGAGACAAGGAACTGTTGGCTAATTGTGTAAATGAGCTATAATGACCAACCTGGACTGATCAGACAGTGATGGATTTCTACTGAGGAGCTCGTTGATAACAACAAATATCCTGAAATGAGGTGAATATCAGAAAATAAGGTGAATATTATGCAAATTAAAAGATGATAGAAAAGCAGATTAGATCCGGATGAGTCACAAACTGGACTGTAACAGATACAAAGGGAGGTGAGACAGAGGGAGTAAGTGAACAGTGGATCATTGGCTAATGGACCTTTAACCACCAACTCTAATTTAAAAACATTCCCTCCTATTATACTGCAATATATTATTGGTTGATAAATCACTGCTGCTGCTGAGCAGGAGAGACGCTGGTACCTGTAAAATCCATTAACACAGAGTCACACATCTTCTGTCTCACTGTTGTTCAGGTTCTGTTTTCAGAAACCACACAGCCACTGATTTCACAAAGACCAGGAGATGAACAGTTTCTCCTTAAGACTGAGAGATAACACTGATACAACACATCCAAACTGTACCAATCCAACCAGCACTGGATTATAAGACATAAAACATCGATACTAGATTGTTGGAGGTGACTCTTCATGTTATATATATATATATATATATACACACACACACACACACACAGAGTAAATACAGTATAGGATAGGTTCTATGAGGCAATGAGGACACCATTTCAAAACTGCCAGAAGCATATTTTTCATATCAGCACATATGAATCAATATAAATATCAATACTGATCTGTTATGGGTCAATATACAGAGGGGCTATGGGTAGTTTAGTTGCTTTAATGTTTGAATGTTTATTAGTTCTAGATTTGTTGGATCTAATGGACAATGAGGCCATTCAGGAAGTTTTAGGGGTTGTTATGAGGATTTGGAGGCAATGAGGAAGCTCTGTGGTTCCAGGAAAGTTTAAGGACGTGTTTCTATAGATCCTTGAGGAGGTTTACAAGGATCACTGATAATGTTCTAGAGGTCCTTCAACAGGTGCTGGGGGTCTGTGGTGCCCTATTCAAGGTTTTAGGGTTAAATAGGAAAGAATAATGAGATTTTAAGAGTAGTTTAAGTGTTTTGAGACAGTTCTAGGTTCTTTTTGAAGGTTTTAATAGGAAATTTAGCCAGTCAAGTCAAGGTCAATGAATTGTTTAGAAAGTAGAATTCTTCACAAGGTTCTAGTGGTTATTGAAGAAGTTCAATTGACTTTAAAGATCCTTTGAAGGATGTTTAATGATTACTGAAGTGGTTGAACAGCTACAGGATATATAGACTGATAAATCTCAGTCCAAAAGTATCACATTACAGGCAACTCATGTCAAAAGTCAATGAGTCGTTAGAATCGTTTGGAAAGTAGAATTCTCCATGAGGTTCTAGTGATTATTGAAGAGGTTCAACTGACTTTAAAGATCCTTTTGAATGATGTTCATTGATTACTGAAGTGATTGAACTGCCATAGGATACATACACTGATATATCCCAGTCTATAAATCTCATAATACAGACAGACTCATGTCAAAGTCGTTGGAGTCTCTACTGTTCCTTCGGAAAGTAGAATTCTTCATGAGGTTCGAGTGGTTATTGAAGAGGTTCATTGATCTTTAAAGATATTTTTGAAGGTTGTTTATGGATTATTGAAGTGGTTGACCAGCCCCAGGACATTTACATTGTTATACCTCAGTCCAAAACTCTGATAATACAGACAGACTCATGTCAACTCAGTCAAGGAGGAATCACTGAATTCATCGGAGGAATTTATGTGAAAACTGGAGACAGAGCATAAAGAAAACAACATGAAGTCCTGTGAACCAACATCCTCCCCCTTCACTAGTGTTCACAAGAGCTTCTCTGTTCACTGCGATTCAGCAACCTCGTGAACCTCAACCACAGCGATCAGCGTTTGACGAGGACAAACTTAACAAACGTGAAGCGTCATCTTCAGAGAGAGCATCACCCTTCATCATCATCCACCCTCATCATCACCAAACACACAGCAGCAGGAGATAACAGACAAACATCTCTGATAGACTCACCCACTCCGATCTTCTCGTCTTCTGTCGGCGTCCACATGATCACAAACAGCAAAAAAATCCCAGAGATAAAGTAAAATCACCGGCTGCGTCGCTTCATGGATCCTACAGAGGTTTCACCACAGAGAGACCAGAGACCAGAGAGGAAAAGTTACTTCAGCTGTTCAGGAATAGTGGAGAGGAAACTGTCCTCAGGTGTCCAGGATAATAAAAAAATATGTACAATTATGCGTTTCCTTTTTAGAAGCAGAGAATAAAAACACGTGTTTCATAAAATCCAGTCAGTTTGACGCATGGCGCAATGTGAGTGTCCATCTCTGCTCCGCGGCTCCTGCGCTCCGAGGAGGAGGGTGGAGGGAGGGGTATGGGGTTAGAGGGGGGTAAGGGGGGCAGGACCAGCCGGTGCGGCACCACCGGGTCTGTAAAGATGCTGCACAAGCGTCACGACACCGGTATCCGGTTTCTGTCGGGGTCCGGAAAGTGCCGAGAGGTCGGCGCAGCGGATGAGACGGTGCCGAGAGAGAAACGGCAGAAAAAATATAAATAAATAAAACAACAGAAGATGAAAACAGAAACGAGAGTGAAATCACAGCTACGGCAGCGTCACGCACAGAAACACGGTCCGTCCGTTAACATGATCAGATCATCATCACCGGACAAGTTGAGCCGCTGCAGCATCTCAGCGTCTCCGTGGTTTGACTTGTTGTCTTGTTTATTTCTACGCATGCGTTTATGTCTCTGTTGTCTCTTCTTCTTGTCCTCCTCCTCCTCTGGCTGCAGATCTCAAACTTGTTGTAAACATATGAAGAAAATAAAATAATAAAGTCTATAATATAAATCTGTGGATCGGTGTCGGTGGAGACACAACGAGAAAGAGCCGGAGAGAAAAGAGAGGAGACCGGAGAGACGTGCGCAGCGGCGGGGAATCCTCCATCAGTTTAAGAGGATCAGGATGGAGAGAGAGCAGGGGGTAGTGTGTGTGTGTGTGTGTGTGTGTGTGTGTGTGTGTGTGTGTGTGTGTGTGTGTGTGTGTGTGTGTGTGTGTGTGTGTTGGTCCGCTGCGCCATCCGATCATTAAAGGTCACGCAGGGAACAGAACAACAGCTGATCGCTCTTTGCGTTTGGGACAAAAATCAACAATAACAAGAGGAAAAAAACGTCTCGCACTCAAACAACAGCTGCTATAAACTCTGAGCTGCTCATCTACAACATACCAAACACACACACACACACACACACACACACACACTGTTAATAGTCCAGATACATGGTCTCCACGCGTTTACGCACAGACGTGACTCATTGACTCTTTCATCCTCCACAACATGACACTGACATTATTTCTGTCACTAAGTGAGAGTGATTTACAGTGTGTGTGTGTGTGTGTGTGTGTGTGTACATCCAACAGAGTAGGGAGTGGGAGGTATTCGTTGTGTCTATTGTGCCCCCATGTGGTTCAGAGGACACAGTGACCCAGAGGAACCTTAGATCCTCCTCATAAGCCCCTAAAACCTCCAGACCACCACCTGAACCATGATGGTTAAAATGTCTAAAATCTAAAATACCTCAGTGACCAGCAGAACCTCAAAGAGTACTCCACAACCCCATGATAACAACTAAAAACACATAAACTACATCAGGAAGCTCTTCAAAGTACCATGAGACCCTGAGACCTTCCTTAACAACAAGGAAACCTTCCTGAAGGACCAACAAAACCATTAGGACCTTCACTGGAGGGCTAATCTAACAGGAAACTGTTAATTCATACTAAAAATATCTAAATTACCTATAAAACCTAAAATACCCCCCAGACCCTCCTAATGGACGCTAAAAGGACTGAACCCTCTCACTGAACTGCCAGATCTCCTTTCAAGAGACCTTCTTAAAGACCTGTCATATATAATATTATCAGTGATCTCTGAAACTAACTAAACTAAACTAAACAATACACTCCCTTCAGTTACCACCAGAACCATTTAAAAGACCCATAAAACTCTGGAAGACTTTCCAAAAGAAGCCTAAAGTTTCCTCACTGGCCCCAAACCTCCTGACGACTTCTTGAACTCAGACTTCTTCAACTCTAAAGTACCTTTAGGCCATCCAATAGGAACTTTACACACTTTTTAATATGGACATAAAACACTTAAACCACCTTCAGTGACCTCCAGAACCTCTTAAAGTCTGCACAGAGTCTACAAGTCTACAAGCAGGTTCTCTTAAATCCTGCAATCAGATTCCTGGAAAATCTCCAGATGACTCCTTCAGCTTTCATCGCTGAAACTGTCTCAGATCTGTAAGAACATTATTCTCAAAAATGGTCAAACCACAACCTCTAAAAAGAATCCTACAAACTTCTTAATGACAAATAAAACATCCAAACCACCCATAGAAACACCAGATCCTCCTTATTCGCTCCAAAATCTTCTATGGGACTCCAGAAACATCCTCAGTGGCAATGAGTTCATTGAGAACCATCTGAAGGACCACAGGAACCTTCTTGGTGCCAAACCCACACAAGGACCCAGTTGAACTTATTAATGTCTGATAAACATAAAAAACTTTCTAAAGGAACAACAGAGCCTTCTCAAGGCCCCTAAAACCTCAGAGGCCTCCAGGATCCTCCTCAGTGATCAGCAGAACCTCCTAAACACTCTTGACCAACTAGTATGTTCTCATAAACAGTGAGTACACACCTGGAGGACGATGTGCTGCAGAGAAACATCTAAATAAAAGTCAAATTACTCAGACCAAAGCAGCCAGATAAACAACAGTTGTTCTTTCAAACGATTCCTGAAACAAAATGTGATGAATGTCATGACAATGTTAATATTAATCCACTTGTTGCTGCTTTTAAACCTTTAATTAGTCTGAACACTGAAATCCACATTCATTGTTTTTATGCTCCTCTTGTCGTGAACTTGTAGCAGGGGTTTTTATTTGTTTTGTTCGTATTTTGTCTTGTTTTTGTTTTTATTGACATCCTGTGATTTCAGTTATTGTTTCACAGCTGCTCTTGTTGTTGTGAGGAAAACTAACAGTCACTCTGAGGAAGCTCAAAAAAACAAGTGTATATTTAAAAAGTGTATATTTCCGAGCAGCAGTTTTTACCTGCAGTGTTATTATGTGGTGGGCAGACAGTCCTGCTCACACTTAACTGGTTCACAAGGTAACCATGGTGATCTCCAGGGAACCTCATGAAGTCTGGTCATTAGATAAAAATACTTTACAGATGAAAGGACCTGTCTTTGTTATTAATGTGAGCCGTGTCTCTGTTGTGAGGTTCTCAGCAGCACGAGGCCGAGGACAAAGTAATTAAACCAACAACATGAACACAAGAGTTCAGTGATTGCTTTTATATTAAGGTTCAAGAGTGTCGACTGTTCCTCCTTTGTTTGTTGTTAGAGAACAATACAACCTCCTTAAGAGCTCTTGAACCAATTAAAACCAATTAAAAAGATCAGTAGAACCACTTCAAAGAGCAATGGAATCACCTAAAGAACCTCTAGAACTCTATCAAACCTTCTTACTGTCAATTAAACTAAAATTAGAACATGTTTGATGAACACAAGGATCCCTGGACCTTCAAACTTCTGATCTCTGAATCTATTAAACCTTTTCACTAAAAGATAAAAAAAAGGACCAGTAGAGTCTCTTCAATAAACATTAATGCACATAAATTATCTATCTATCTATCTATCTATCTATCTATCTATCTATCTATCTATCTTTCTATCTATCTTACTATCTATGTAACTAACTTTGACTGAACTAACTTTGACTAAACTACCTATAAATCGTACTCAAGGTCTCTCCTGAAGGACTAGTAAATCCACTTAAAGTTGAACTCCGGGACATTTGACTCTTTTAGACTTTAACGTGTCAGAAACCATCAGAGGTGTGTGACAGTCTGATTAAACACTTGTTTTCTACTGTTTCTTCACCACTACTGAGTCAAACAGACATAGTGTTATGTTGCTGAGGCTCCTGGTTGTTGTTGACTTAGAAAGAGATGTTCAGCCTCTTTAGTGACACAACAACACTGTTTACTTTGACGTTAGAAATCTGCCCTGATCACTTAGTTTATCAGCTGCCTGGTCAGACTCACCACTACCACCACATCTACACTAACGTAGACACTGTTTGATTCATTTATTGACAACTGACATTAACTCAGAGACTCTGACAGTAAGATATAGGTTCACATGTGACAGAGGGGGTGGGGGTTGCAGTTTGTGTTTGTTTTGTGTTTTAGAAATAGTTTATGAGATTCTGGTTTATGAATGGATAAGATTCTGACATTTCTGAGGATAATAAACATGCTGATGTTCATGGAGCAGAGGTGGAATTACTCCCGTAAAATCGGATGTGACCCACTTTGCCCCTGGTACCGGGGCTCAGGGAACAAATGGTTAACACATTGTACATAATATTTGTTTCTTCTCTCTATCGCTATCTTTCTTTTGTGGCATCTTTTTTGTGCCAGGGAAATGTGTGGGGTGTGAGGGCGCCAGACGAGTGTGGCTCCTTTAAGTGATGAGCTAAATAATATCATGTCATGAGCAAATTGAGCAAATTCAAAATTTATTGACAGCGAAGCTTCTTCACCGTATTGGACAACTTGATTGCTTTGGTCGCTTTCAGTGTGAACGCACAGTGAGGACGGTGGTGACCTTTAAGGACAGTTTACCACCAACCCGAGGAACTGGAGCTTTTCTAACCCTGTTGGATCAGTTAGGCCGTTTCCACCGCAGGAACCTCTGGGTTGTATTTCAAGAACTCAGCCGTTGGTGGATGTCTCCACCAGAGGAACAGTTCCTGTGAGGCAAAACTCAGGAAGTTAGTCTTTAGTCTTTAGTGCCTGAAAAAGTTCCTGCCCAGCGGTGGATAATCTGTTTGCCTGAAAAGTTCTTGGGCGGGGTTTTAGGTCGCTCAGTGGTGATTGGTTGTAACTCGAGACGGTTCAGGACACAGTCAATAAAGAAGTGCCATTTTTAAAACCCAGTGGCAGAAGCAAATCAATAAATAGTTTCTATAAACAGAAGCGAAGACGCGAACAAAACTACACAAGTTGAAACCATCAAAAAATTATCGCAGGGTTTCACATTTAATGATCAATGTGTGGCGGATCGGCACAGTATCAACACTGACCGCTACAAATTTATTAATTTATTTTTTCCAACGCGAAACACAACTTTAAAAACAAACGAATGGTCTCTCTCTCTCTGCAACGTGTAGTTTATTTATAGTAACAAGATGAAGAAGACGATGGGCCCAGTCCGTCATCGGGGCTTTACCCTCGGTGGAGACACAGACATTCAAGGTCCACGTGAGGGGACTTTTCTGAAAAGTTCCCGGCCCCTAAACGTTACAAGGAAGTTCCTCAGTGGAAACACGACTAGTATCATAAAAACCTGATGCTGTTTTAGAGCAAAATAAAGAACTAACACTTTATTATTAGTGTTCCTAATAAAGTGCTCACTTACTAGGGTTAATTCCTAAGGCGAGCAGCCGATTCGTTGTAACGTTAGTTGATCTGAATTCATTGACTGAAGTAGCTCATAACGAGGTTTTGTATGTATTTAACATTAATGCTTCGTTCTCTATGATTTAATTATTGAAAGTATTGAAGTCCCTTCAGTCGTCTTTACTGTTTGAAGAAGACGATGTGCTGCGGACGAGGAACACGACCAACTTGATATTCTGGTCCAGAAGAAGGAAACTAAAAGCTGTAAAAAGCAGGAAGGGACGAACAAATGAAACAGAAAAAGGAGGAAATAACAGGAGGTTGGGACTGAACGCTGCTGCAGAGCCAGGGACCTTTTCCTAAAGAGTAATAACTCAGACATTTTGACATTTTCTTCACTTCTTCACTTTGTGACTTGGAGGTGATTCATCAAACAGAAGAGAAGTGGTCTTCAAACTGAACCAGAACCAAGAGCAAAAACTAAACCACCTACAGTTTCTCTGTCTGAACATCTGTTTCTCTGAATCATTATAATTGTGCTGCTGTTGATCAAACTCATCATCCTCATTAGATTTCACATGTTCTGTTCGAACTACCGAGTAAAAACAGACGTTCACTCTCTGAGAGAAGAAGCATCTGAGTGAAAATAATGAGAAGTATCTTGTGTTAGTCGCTGCTGTGGACCGACCTCGGTGAGTGTCCTCGTCCTTCTCCCACACGTTTCATATCAAACGAATATGATACAAACACAAGATGACAGATGAGTAGAGGTGAGAAATTTAAAAAAAAAAAAAAAAAAAAAAGAGTTACTCACACTTCCTGCTGGTTCACCAGCTCTTAGTGACGTCATTTTAAAAAAAATTTTAGAATTCTAAGATTTTTCTTAGTCAGAGATAAATAAAAGTTATTCACATCGTATGAGGGAGGAGAACTTTCACATCCCAAGAGTCTTAAATAGGCTGGAGAAGACAGAGAGGAAGCAGAGATGTTCTCCGTGGTGATTTAATACGACGCTACCGTCTTTCTCCTTTTTTTTCCTCCATTTCGTTCGTTGTTTTGGTCGTTCTGACAAATCAACCCTCTTTTTACGCAGCAGCCACAGTAACTGTTGACAGTCTGGTTCACCATTAATATCAAACAGATGAAGTAGTAAAATCACCAGCATGGAGAGTAAACATGACGATAAATAAATCAATATAATAATGGTCATGTGACTGAGGTTTGTTCAAACATTTTGAAGCTGTAAATTCACTTAATTTTGTTTCATCTCAGTTTCATCACAGTCTAAGTTCTACGATCACTTGTTGTGACTGTCCACTCATCACTATGGAACATTTGTTTTGTTTTTCCTTTTTGTAACAACCAATCACAGCTTTTAGAAGACTGCGTCACCTAGCAACAGCGTCGACCACACCTCCTCACTATAAAAGTTTCTGTCCTTTATCAGTTGATCTCACAAACTTCCTGCTAAGATTCCTTCTAGGATGTTTTCATGAGTTATGAGTCTGAGACTCTCAGACTTTGTGAATACGGGAGCTGGTGGTTGCTGAGGACGTTGTTCTTGGGATTGTTTAGGTTCTTTAAAGGGTTTAAGTGTCACTGAAGAGGTTGTACAGATTATTTAGGAGGTTTTAGTGTCGTTATAAATGTTCTAGTGGAGCTTTAGAAGGTCATAGTGATCAATGAGGAGGATGTAAGTTCTCCTTTTGTCCTCGTAGAACTGGTATAATAAGTATAATGTCACCAAGACCTTTAAGAACTTTTTATGAACTCTGAAATAACTGGAAAGGTTTTAGTATCTTTAAGAAGTTATCTTTAAGATGTGTTAGCTCTCTACTGGTTATTGATGAGATTTTAGGAAGATGTGGACAATAATAATAAGGTGACTCTACAAGATAGTGGATAAATCTTAAAATCAAATAAATAATAATAAAAATATAAAATCATAGAACATGTTAGTACACAAACTACCCATGAAGCTGGACCATCACTTAATAAAATAATAAAATATAAAAGAGAATAAATAAATAAATAACTTACCATTGATGGATTAAACAGGAACAACGTTGCTGATCATCCTGTTTTAAAATCTGGGTCATTTTAGTTTAGTTGAACTTCACAGGACAAAGTTCAATAGTTGATCAGTTTGTTGGTTTTGTTTCAACATCAACATCTTCTGGATTTTTGAAAACTTTTGTCTCAGTGAGACATAAAATATGTCCAACATCACTGAGTCAACAACAGGATGAGCCCGGATCCTCCAGTAGTTAACTAGTCAACTAGTTTCCTTAAGTTGACAAGTTTCTTTCTGCGTTTTAATGGTTTGTTTTGAGAACAAAGTCGACTTGATGTTAAAGTCTTGAACGTTTGGATACAGATCAGATCACAAAGGAGTTGAATCAGATAAAAATCATCGGTTCAGTCAAATGTTTGTTAAAAATCCAACTTTTCTTCTTCTTCTTCTTGTTAAAGGTGATGAGCAGGTGAAGATCAGATCAAGAGAAGAAGAGTTGACTTGTAGAGTTGTAAAGCTCCATCTAGTGGTAGTAATTAATAATCACAAGGGAAAAAAAAAACAAAATTCTGAATTCTATAAGTGTTTATTATATGTAAATATAATATCTCTGGTATTTGATGTAACTAAATATAATTTACCCTGAAAGCTCCTAGAAGACCTCTAGACCCGTCCTACGTGTCTTCTAGTGTTTAATATTTTATCTAAATATCTTTTATTTTATTTATTATATTTAGATACTTGGTTCATTTCATTCGTGTTAATACATCGTTGAAAAGATCTAAACAAGCTTCAACAGGTGGTTTAAAAAGTCCTGGTGGTTGTTGACGAGGTTCTCGGGACCGTTTAGGTTCTTTAATCAGTTTATTTGTTCACTGATCAGGTTCAGGTTATTAAACACTACAACCTGTCAGACGCTTGTGTTGGACCTTCAGGAAGTTCTGACTGTAACTGAGGTCATTCAACATGTAGGTGGTCAGAGACGCATGTACAGGATCTGACAGAGAAAAAAGGGGGAAAAGAAAAGTCCTGAATTGTTCAGGTTGTGTTAAACAGCAGCTGTTTTATAAAGATGTGTTTGTGGTCTGTTATGACACTTATGACACCTTCAGATCTAGACACATTTGTGAAGCGTTTTGTCACGACAGCGTCATGTTGTAATCGTTGATGAACCTTTAAAAAGCTTTGACCTGATGCAGATACATGTGTGTGTGAATGATGTAGACAAGTACTCAGCGAGTGAGGGATGAACCTTGTTGTCGTGACACATTTATCTGCACATGATTCATCCAGCTCAGTCCATGAGATCATCACAGGTAAGTTTTTATTCAGTAGTTTCTTTTCTGGACAAATTCAGCCTCAGATGCTGCAGAAATACTTTACTAAATATCAAAAACTCAGATTTTCTCCCATCACACCATGAATATTTCTACAGGTCCTGTAGAAAGTTCAATGAATCTCTGAAGATGTTTGGAACAACAGTATCAACCAGGTTTAGCAGATCTTATATCTTAAGTCCTTCAGGATGTTTCTGGTGTTTATTTAAGGTATTATAGTGGTTTTTTGATAAGTCCTTCAGGAGGTTTCTGGTGGGGCTGCAGGAGATTTTCCGGTTATTTGTTGGACAGTTTGTTGGTCCCAATGAATATCAACAAAACACCAACTGAGGGAACATTATCTGGAAGAACGATGGTTCTTTTTCCTTTAATTCGTCCCATCGCTCTACATCCTGACGAGGTGTGATGTTTAATCACAGTGTAATTCTGCCCTCGAGTGTCAGTATCAAGTAACAACAAACAAAAGCAATTATTTAGACGAAGATTTAAAGTTTCAGACTGAAAATTAAGTCCATTCACATGCTACATACTACTTGATATTTTTAACCACTAATAAATGATGTTCCAGATCAGCAGATTCATCATTTTCCAGAACAACAGAAGGAGGAAACATGATGAATCTGCTGATGTGGAACAACCTTCATCACCAGTTGTTATAAAACCAGACGTTGGGTAAGTCTTGTAAAACAGTGTTTTTAATAAACTCTGGGTTCACTTACTAAGTTATCAGTACTTCAGTTTATGTGTAGGGACCCTATTCATGCTACTGCTGAAGTGAAGTGATATTTTGAGCTTTATTAGTGGTTAAAAAATGACAGTTTAGATACGTTTGGCTGACTGCCCCATTTACTTTCATTGTTAACTATTTGGTTGTGAAAACAAAAGACGGTCAAACTGGATATTACTTCAACCAACGTAACATATCTGTTGAGGGGAGTTTGACTCTATTCATGGTGAAATAGACTCTGGTTCATGTTACTCTTCTACATCATGGGACAAATCAGTTATAAAGATTTGGGATAAAACGTCTTTTATTATTAAAGTTGATCAACACATTCACACTGTTGTAAACTAGATTTTATGGCTTTGACATGAACGTTTTCATCCAACAGCAGCGTCGACTCTTCAGACTGATTCACCGTCGAGTCGTCGCTTCGTTTCGTTTCAGCAAAAAATCACTGACATCAATGACGTGTCGTCGTTTACACGTTGATTTAATCACATTTAGAGGAACGTTGTTGTTGTTGAGACTTTTAACAAAACAGCTCCTTCAACTTTTCTCCCAAAAGATTAAAAGAAAATCTTAAATTAATGTCTGACGCCGACCAGTCAAAAAACTGTTTGAAATTCGACTCATTCAACAAACAATAATCACCTTGTGATTATTTACAAAACACTGTTTTTTATTTAGTGCATAGAAACATGAAGATTTGAGACCAAACACTTCGATGTTTGTTTTCATCTCAACGTTCATTTACATCTTTTAGACTTTGATCGTCTGAACATTCACTGGGTTCTGAAGCTGTGAAATGATGAAAAAAGACCAAAATAAAACCCGGCAGCTCTAACGTGAATATAAGTTAATAACTTCAGTAAAATAAAAATAATAATAAACAAAAAGTCCAGGTACAGAAGCTGCACAATGTTTCAATGTAAATTCAATTTTCACTCGTTAGCGTGAAACAAACCAAAACCTGAATAAGTTAAACGACAACAGAAACACTTTTCTTTAAACATTCAGGTCACAGTATTTTCATCCGAGTCCCCGAGTTGCTGTAGAGAAATATTTATTTATCGTTTCTCTGAAGTTTAAAATATATTATGTAAATATTCATTAAACCGGGAACATTTGAGTTCACCGTCGACCTGTTTGATGAAACTGAGACATGATGATTTAAGAAGAAAAAAAAAAAAAAAGTCCAAGATGAGGTTCACAGTCGAGGAAGAGGAGGCGACTTTATCTTCCTCGTCAGTCGGGAGAACTGCTGTTGCCGAGGGAACGGAAGAACTCGTCGTAATCGTCGTCTTCTTCTGGGAAATCTGACGACAAACGGACGAACACATGAGGTTTAGATTAGATTTAGATTACAGATATTATTTAGTTATATCAGCTGATGAACCATAAACTAAACTTACATGGAGCCTCGGGGTCGTACACGTCAGATGAGTGGGCGGAGTCATCGGAGTCGTCATCGTCATCATCATCGTCGTCGTCGTCGTCGTCATCGTTGTTGTCGCTGGCGAGTAGCTCAGCGATCTGAAGAAGACAAAGCATCACATCAACAAACCTGAACCAAACCTGTTTATACAGTTTACTACGATAAATCAGCGGCTCGTTACCTCTTCGTCTGTGGGTAAACTGGCTCCGCCTCCGTTCTCCTGGTTGTGGTTGTCGTCGTTGACCAGTTCCTCTAACAGCGGGTCGGTGTCCATGTCGTCGTCGTCGTCGTCGTCGTCGTCGTCAGAGTCTGAGGAGTCGTCGTCGTCCTGATCTTCATCGTCCTGGAGGAAAAAAAAAAATAAACGATCGTGAATAAACAACATGTCATAGCTGCTCAGTTAACCCTTTAGGGCCCGTTCCAATATTAGTCACACTCACACTGCTAAGCACAAAAAATTTACTTTTTAAAATCAACCTATAAAAAATACATTATACGTTATTATATTCTACTTTCACTGAGCTGATATTTTTTCACCTACATCTGAACTAATTATTGATATCAAATACTAATTAACTTTGTAAAGACTTTAACCCTTTAAATGCCAGTTTTTGTCATGATGCCATGATGTTTTCAGATGAAAATATGGATTATTATCAATACCAATCATACCATCTGGTGGAAAGAGCATTTTTTTTTCTCCATTTGTCAAATACAGTCAGTTCCAAGGTAAAATCCCACATTAACACCCAGATGTACTATAATGCATGTATTATGCTTTAATGGAGTGAGATTAAAAAAAAAAAAAAAAAAAACTGCAGTTTTAACGCGTTTCAATGGGACATTTTTTGCACTTGTTTGTACACAGTGAATTTTAGCCTTAATGTTGGAGCTGAGCTGGAAATAAGATCAAATAAAGATACACAACACAGTCTGAATTCAATGATCAAAAGACAAAGAATGAAGAGTAAAATACACAACACAAGTGTAACAGTGAGTCACCTGGTCGTCGTCGTCTCCTTCTTCAGCCAGTTTCTGTCGTCCGACTTCGTACAGACGACAAACTGTGTCCAGGCTCACTGTGTCCTGGTTCTACAGCACAAACACAAACACAAACACGTTGTTGTTGTTGTTGTTGTTGCTGATCTGACGGTTTGTGTGTTTTCAGGTGTTTGGGTTGTTAGATTTACCTCGATCACAGCCAGGTAACAGTCTTTGTTGTCAGTGCACAAGTCGAAGATGTTCCTCTTCACATCCACCGTGGCTGAAACAAACAAACAAATTAACAAACAAACAAACAGAAGCTTCGTTACAAGCTGAAGTGAAGTTTAAAGCAGCTTCAGTTTGTTTTTCTGCGTCATGGAGACAAACCGATGGGTTTGTAGTCGGTGGCATCAAAGGTCCTGAAGGACGAACCGAACGGACTCTTCATCTGCTGATCCATGACGTCATCATCATCATCAGCCTGCAGCATCGCTGTGTGTGTGTGTGTGTGTGTGATGAAAGAGCAGAACCAGTTACACACTGTGAGTTAATGATGACGTCATCAAACACACACACTCACTCAGAGCTCGTACCTCCGTACATGATGGTGGCGTTGCTGTTGAAGACCAGTCGACACTGGTCCAGAGCAGGAACCGTACGCAGGAGGTGGAAGGTCCTGAGGTCCCACTGCCCCCTGGTGTCAAGGACAAGAACTGCACCACAAGTTACACACAAACCTGCTGATGAACAAACCTGCTGCTCTTTACAAGGCTCCTGCAGCTTTGAACAAGTTGAATTTAAGACTTTTTAAAGTGATGATGGAGCAACATGAACCAGAGTCTATTTCAACATGAATAGAGTCAAACTCCCCTCAACAGATATGTTACGTTGGTTGAAGTAATATCCAGTTTGACCGTCTTTTGTTTTCACAACCAAATAGTTAACAATGAAAGTAAATGGGGCAGTCAGCCAAACGTATTTACCCAACATCATCACCCAACTGGTGATGAAGGTTGTTCCACATCAGCAGATTCATCTATTTCTTGCTTTTCACAGACACATCGACCTGTTGTTCAGGAGAATGATGAATCTGCTGATGTGGAACAACCTTCATCACCAGTTGTTATAAAACCAGACGTTGGGTAAGTCTTGTAAAACAGTGTTTTTAATAAACTCTGGGTTCACTTACTAAGTTATCAGTACTTCAGTTTATGTGTAGGGACCCTATTCATGCTACTGCTGAAGTGAAGTGATATTTTGAGCTTTATTAGTGGTTAAAAAATTTCAGATACATTTGGCTGACTGCCCCATTTAAATCTTTCAGCCATTATTTTTCTTAGAGGATACGATCTCAGTGTTGATGATGACCTCCAGGCCATTGGGATGGAAAACGCCGCTGATGTTCATGTTGAACTTGTCGAACTTGTGAATGGCCCGAGACATCCTGACGTCCCACAGCACGCCGTCGTTCAGCACCAGGTCGTCCGTGGGGTTGAAGGTGGCGCAGTTCCTCTTGTAGCTGTTGGCCAGACCCGGGTTGTTGAGCGTCAGTGTCTTCTGACCCGTCTGGATGTCGTAGATCTGCAGCGGACAAGGACACGATCGGTCAGAGGGTGATGATGTCACAGTGACAGAGGGATTATGGGTAACCTACATGTGCGACCAGGTCCTTGGTGCCGATGACTCGGTCCTGAGAGAGTTTACTGAACTCTACGTAGTGATCGTCTACGAACGAGTTCCTGAAAAGAAAAACAAAACGTTTCTGTTAATGAACAAGTCAAACAGCAGTGTGTGAGTCTACAGCTCAGTGTGTGTGTGTGTGTGTGTGTGTGTGTCTTACTTCATAGTGAAGACTCCGTCCATACTCCAGAGAGCAGACAAGGGGACGCTCCACGACCCTGAGGTCAGCAGCAACTTCCCGTCCTGAAAAAACAGATTTAGGTTTTATAGACAATGTTTTTAAAGACTAACCACCAACCAACCAACCAACCAACCAATCAACCAGCTACTAACCAACCAACTAACCAGTCTACCAACTATCTACCTTCCAACCAACCAACCAACCAACAACCAACTAACCAGCCAACCAACCAACTAGCTACTGACGAACCAACCAACCTATCAACTAACTAAAAAACAAACGTCATATTTAAATAATCTTATTTCACAGGAAACAACCAACGTCGTCACTTCTGTTGTGTCGTTGACTGAAATGAACCAAACAGCACAAACAACATGTAACAGCTGCTGGTTTCCCTCTGTCCTGTTTTATAAATGAAGGGTTTTGATCTTAATGTGTGTGTGTGTGTTTGTACCCTGGATGGCTCCAGGTGTGTGATGGCTGAGTTGTGACAGGTGTAGTTGGCCTCCTCCTCTCCAGAGAACACGTTGTAGAACTTGAGGTGACCGGAGCAGGTTCCCAGCATCAGGAATTGCTCGCGGGCCGAGAAGGAGCAGCAGGTGAAGCCGCTCTCGTCTCCGTCGCCCTCGTGGAAAACCGACATGGGACGAAACCTGGTGGTTTACAAAGACACAAGTTCAGTACACAACAGACAGTAAACAACAACAACAACATCATCATCATCACGGAGAAGCGTCCGCCACCTGCTGAAGATGAGGTGTCGGTCCAGACAGCCGCGGTCCACGCCGCCGTACTTGGGGTACAACACCCTGCTGCCCAGTCGAGCCGTGAAGTTGGGCGACGCCTGGCGCCGCTGTTTGGGTTCGGGGCAGCGGTGGGGGGTGAAGAGGGAGAACGGGGGGCAGGTGGTGACGGGGTTGGGGCAGCGGGCGTGTTGCTCCCTCAGGTACTCGGTGATGATGCTGTCGAGGGTCGGAGGAGACGGGTGGTGGTGCTCCAGCTGCTTCTTCATGGCCGGAGTCTGAACAACACGAGGCGGAAAATACGGATCAATATTTGACTCATTTCTCTCACGAATTAGTTCATAAACAAACTGGATCCTCCAGGATTTAATGATGTTGTCATAGCAGCTGTTAAGAAATTCAACCAATCCCATCACTGCTACAGACCAGGAGGAACAGTATCCAGGCAGAGTTCACAAAACTGTTTTATATCGGTTTTCTCTTTAAAGAGAATAAAGTGGTGATTTTTTCATTTATTTGTTTTTTTTTGTTTAAGTGAAAAAATGTGTTTTTTTCCATTTAAAAGAAAAAAGTTGCGATGTTTTCACATGTTTTGTCGCAATAAAGTTGCAGAAGCAAGTTGAAGTTACGATTTCTTCTTTTTAAAAGGAACAAAGTTGCAACGTTTTGTTGTTCCTGCAACTTTATGTTGAATGTCCACTGTTGTATATCTCTATATATATTTAATCTATTTTTATTATTAGGACTATTATTAATATTATTTAATTTCATTTAAATTTCTATTTGTTACATGTTGATCATGTTGATAAGGTAAACATGTTTCTATAAAGGGAAACATCTAATGTTGGTTCCATCTGAGACGTGTGTGAAACAGTAAAATGACGTGAACAGACTCAGTGTTGTGTGTTGTGTGGATGTTGTAGCTGTGACATCACATCACATGGAAATGTCACCGACCTGCATGAAAGCTCCGTGGTCAGACTTCTGCTTCAGCGCTCGCAATTTTCTCCCTGAGTTGCAGTTCGTCGCCGGTCGTTCCCTCGAGAACAGGATCCGTCCGACAGGATGTGAGGTCTGACCGTGAGGGTGAGGAGTCGTGGGAGGAGGTGGAGGAGCGGGGGTGGAGTGAGGAGGGACGAGGGATCGGGAGGGAGGAGGGGAGGTGGAGGTGGAGGAGGAGGAGGTGACGGGGGAGGAGCCGACGAGTCCGACGCCACGAGACGCGACGCCGCCCTGAGTCGACAAGTCCTGGGGGTGATGGAGGAGGCGGAGGGGGTGATGCAGGAGGAGCCGGGACATAGAGCCGCCACAGACAGATTGGCCTCCTTCACCAGGGTGTTGGCCGTGTCGTGGAGGCCTTTGGCCACCAGGTGGTTCCTCACCAACATCAGCAGCTCCTTCTCTGAGAAGGTGATCCTGGACTGAGCCACCACGTTGGCTCTCTGCAGCCGCGCCAGGGACACGTCGGTGCCCATGAGCAGCGGTTTCCCCGACACGCGCTCCGTCATCTCAGCGGCGTAGCGGCAGAAACGGACGTGTTCGCTGCGTTTGTCCTGAAGCACCGGCTCCTTCATCAGCTGGACGAACAAAACAAAACAAACAAAAACATTAGAATCTATTAATCAGATCCTCCAGGTTTTAATGATGCTGAGATCACAACTATCAGCACTAATCAACCAGTTGTTGTGGATATTCCTGATGCCTTTGACTGGTGACTACCTATAACCAGCTAGTTGAAAAAAACTGGACTTACACATTAAAAAATAATAAAATAACAACAGAGTGTCAGATTCTCTGGGATTTAACAATGTTACAATATTAACAATGTCACTGCAACTTTTCCACCATTTTTAAACCAATCATCATCGTTTCCCTGAAAAGGAACCAGACACATCAAATCACAGTTTTGACTTCTACAACTTTACTGCAACAAAACCCCTAAGATCATTGCAACTTTAATGTTTGTAAAACTACCAACAAAACACAGCTTTCATTTGCATCTGCAACTTTACTGCAACAAAATGCAGAAAATTGTTGCATCTTTTCAACTTTAGAGACAAAAAATCGCAACTTTGACTTAATTCTGCAACTTTATTGCAACACAACACCTAAAAACGCAGCAACTTTTTCCCCTTATAAAAGGGAAAAAACAACGTTCATGTGCCTCCTGCAAAAGCCTAAAACACAGCAACCGTTCCCCCGTGAAGTCAAAAATTGCAACTTCAACTTCCTTCTGCAACTTTATTGCAATTTTTTTTGCAAAAACCAAAATGTTACAACTTTTTCCCTTTTAAAGAGAAAAAGAAGTCACAACTTTGACTTAATTCTGCAACTGTATTGCAACATAACGCCAAAAAACATTGTAACTTTTACTTTTAAAGGAAAAAATAAACCACAACTTTGATTTGCCTCTGCAACTTTGTTGCAACAAAACACCTAAAAACAATGCAACTTTTTCCCTTTTAAAGGAAAAAAATCACAACTTTGCTGCGAGTGAAAAAAAAGCAACTTTGACTTTATCTAAAGGCCTAAAAACATTGCAACTTTCATTGCAACTTTTGTTAGAAAAGCTGCAGTGAAATCTGACAAATCACCACTCAACAATCTGAAAAGGTAAGAGTTTTTTTTGCCAGCTGTGATAAAAAGGCAGCGCCACCTGCTGGATGTGTCCGCTGGTGAACAGAGGCAGTTTGCTGATGATCTGTCTGATGACTGAGCTGCGTGAGAGTCCAACCAGAGCTTTACAGGCCAGAGCTCGGATCAGGTCGGCGTCGGTGATGGGCGTCTTCACCGACAGCAGAGACAGAAGAACCTGTGGAGGACGAGGACAGAGGCATTATGGGCCACTGGCGACGGAGGAACTGGTTTCTCTTGTTGTTGTTGTTGTTGCTGCTGATCATCACCTTGATCCCGTTGTTGTTCTGCACCACCTGCCACATGTGGGCCAGCACCCTGTTGTGGGGGGCGGGGGGCGGCTGGGGGCACAGCGACACCCGGAGGGGGGTGACGGCGAATGAGCCCACGGTGTTCAGACTCTGGTCTGGAGCGCAAACACAGTTTATGATGACCTGAGGACACGACGAGGAGGAAACAACACGTTGTTTTATACGAACATATGAATCAAATCATTTGTCCCTGAACTACATGTGTTTTTGGTGTTGACATTTATTCCATTAATCTTCAGTCATTTAATCTTTTCACCTGCAGCGCCGACTTCTGTATCTCAGCGTCGTTGACGAACACTTCCCCCTCAGCGACGCCGAGGATGATGCTCATTCCTGCGGCAAAGACACAGAGAAAACCACAACGCTGAGACGTGTTTCGGTCGATCAGAGGTGAAGAAGTTTAAAAGTTTAAAAGCAGGAAGCTTCACTGACCCACGGTGGAAACAGGAGACCTGGTTTCATCCAGAACCTCCAGGGTGTCGGCCAGAGCCAGCTGCACTTTGGGAACCACGGTGAGGATGGCGAGGATGTCGAGGGCGTAGCGAACCGTGTCGCTCCTGGAGGTCGAAACGTTACATTGTTACGTCACGTTATGCTGCTTTACGTCGTTACATTACATTGCATCACATCATTACGTCTTGTTACATCACGTTACATCGTTATGTTACATTGTTACATTATGTTAAGTTACGTTATGTTGCTTTGCGTTGTTATGTTACACTACATTATGCTACATTACTTTATTTTCCGTTATACTACATAACGTTACATTACATTCTCACGATACATCATCACATTTTATCGTAACGTTACGTCTCAAAGTCTAAAAAGTTGAAACCAGCAGAGACGACGGGTCGTTACCGTCCGTAGTACGTCCTCCAGTCGCAGGCGGTGGAGATGAGCTGCAGCATCAGAGGAACCGACGACAACTTGTAGAAAAGTTCGACCGGTTCCCAGTGGAGCTGAGGAGGACCACACTCGATGAGGAACTCCATCATCTCGATCACCTGCTCTCTGGTGTACGTGTACGCCTGCGAACAAACATGTGATCAGGTTTCAAACAGCATGTGGTCGACTTCTTCTTTTTTTAACTTTTCCACATAAACACAGATTTGAGCAGAATCTAACGGTGCCTTCACACTGTACAGGCCCCTATGTGTGAATAATCCTCCACCGACCTTGTAAAACGGTTGCTGGGCGACGACGGTGCCGTCGTCTGACGCGTGCAGCGACTGTTTGACCTGTTCAGTCTTCACAGCCAAATGAGCCTCAAAGTATCTTTGAAAAAAAAAAAAAAAAACAGCACAGAAACGATTGATAACAGAGAAAATGTTCCGTGTGTTTTATATTTTCTAAAGTGATGTAAAGCGTCGTACCTGCGTAGAGCCATGCAGGTGTGTTTGGCCGTTTGTCGACTGGAGAAAACCTGGTCGTCGCTCATCAGCGACACCTCGTTCTCTGTGTTGAGGATCTGTAGAGTACTGATCTGGAGTCAGAGAGTCACGGTTTCATTTAGACCAGAGATTTTCAATAATGGAAAACTTAAACATCTCAAACACAGATCGTAAAACTACGACGAGTATCAGGGAAACGTTGGGGGGAAAAATGACGAGAATAAAAGTCGAATTTACAGAAATAAAAGTTGAAAATTTACTAGAATAAAAGTCGTGAATTTACGACAGAATTAAGTCGTAAATTTACCAAATTAAAAGTTGTGAATTTACAAAATCAAAAGTTGTAAATTTAAAAAAATAAGTTGAGAATTTAAAACAATAAGTTGTAAATTTACAAGAATAAAAGTGTTAAATTTCATTTTAGTAAATTTATAACTTTTATTCTGGTAAATGTCCTCGGTGTCACGTGACCTGTGACGTCACTGACCAGGTTGATGAGGCGCCGCAGTCCGTCCTGCAGGTCGAACAGCTGCAGCACGGCTCTGAAGGAGAAGGAGATGGAGAAGAACATGGTGGCGTGGCAGACGCCCGAGGCGTGAGACGACTCCAGCAGCCACAGGGCGTAGGACACGGTGTCGGACAGGACGCCGTCCGGGAGCATACACACCTGAAAACACACACCGACGTTTCATTATTAACGTCTGAGAGCGGCGGTAGGGGCCAACATGGCGGCTGTGTCGTCCTGTGCGTCGGTCGTACCCTCTCCATGGCGTCCTGGTTGTACGCCAGATAGTACAAACACAAAGAAACTCCGGTCGCCGCCATCGACGGCCGCGGGATCTCCAGCAGCTTCTGGACGCCGCCGTGAGCGATGAACTCGGCCGCAAACTTTTTATGGAGGAGCAGCGAGGCCAGATACTAAAGACAAACACAGACAGAAGAAGAAGAAAGATGAAGAAAGAGATTAAACCTCTGAACTCTTGACACATCAAGTCAACTCTATTGACACATTAGTGACACTTTAGTGGAGAAAAGTTGGTGAATATAACAAAGTGTTTGAACTTTCTAGACTTTTTAAAACTTTCAAGACTTGAACAAGAACCTGGATATAATCTCAGTGGAGCTGTGCAGAGCCCCGCCCACAAAGTTTCACTTATCGTTCACACACACACAGACACACACTCTGCTGTGAGGGGGAGGGGCTGAGTCACATGTTTCTGGTTGTAAACAAACAAAAGCCACAACAACACTGAGAAAATGTCGTTTTCATCAGAAAAATGTTGTATGTGTTTTATGCAGTTGTAGATTTAGAGATAACGTCTCTTTATTTGTGACTGAAGGTTTTACTTAAGTTCTTAGACAATAAACCTGAAGGTTCGTTAATGTTTGATGTGACCCGACGTCATGATGGTGATGACGTCGTGTCGGTGATGACGTTGTGTCGGTGATGACGTCGTGTCAGTGATGACGTCCGTTTCTTACCAGCAGAGCGTCGAAGGTGAGCTGGACGTCCTTCGTCTGCTGCAGGTCGATGTAGTTCATCAGTAACGAACGAGTGTCCAGCTGCATGAAGACGGCGAGAAGCTGCAGAGAGGAGACGTGAGGGATTGTTGGTAAAATAAAGAAAAATAAGGACCTTAAACCTTAACATCACAACAGCATCGAGCTTTGAATGAAAACAGGATGTGTTTCCAGGTTTAAACATGAAACGTTTCCAGGTTTAAACAGGACGTGTTTCCAGGTGTTGAAGATCCTCACCTCCTGATAGTCTCCGAGCGGCGTCAGGTACTGCAGGATGAGCCGCTGCTCCATGGCGGCGCTGAGCGGCTCCAGACAGAAGTCAGATCCGATCACCATGGAGCTCATCTCGGACCAGGACGAGCTGTTCGTCTGATCTCTGCTGCCGTCGTTGCTCCTCTCCGCCTCCTCGTCAGCTCTGCCGGAGGAGGAGGTGAAGTTCAGCTTCTGCTTCGCTTTCCTTCCGTTCTCCTTCACCGTCCGTCTCTTCCTTCCTCTCCCTCCCTGTCTGTCCTCCGTCTCCCTGGAGGACGGGTCTGGACTCGCTTGGTAAACAAAGTCTGGTATCAGTCTGGTGGAGCCGGATGATCCACCTCCGTTCTTCTGAGCCGATCTGAGCAGAGACGGAGGTTTGGACTTGGACGCCGTCCTGCTGCTCTCTCCGTCTCTGTCTCCGTCCTCTGTGGCGTCCTCCGTCTCCGTCTTATCTGCTGAGGTGTTTGAGGTGTTGCTGGTTTCACCCTGAGAGTCCTGAGGTAGATTGTTGCAGCGAGTCTTCTCGTCCTCCGTCTGCAGCTCGCGCAGGCGTTGGATCATGATCGGGACCTGGAGACGACGTCAGGACACGTGACGATTAGAACCGAGACAAGGTTTTAGTTGTTTCATGTGGACGTTTGCGTTCTGAGACTCACCAGCTGAGCGTTTTCTTCCCTGTAGCTCGTCGCCACCTCCTGGTTGCTCATGGCTCTGGCCAGAAGACCGGTGGCGTAGACGCAGAGAGGACGCTCGGCCTCACGAGACCAAGTGAACAACTTCTCCACCAAACCTTCCTGGAACAAACACACATGAAAAGACTCAGTCAGAGGATCAGGGACTAAACATCAGAGAGTAGAAGTAGAGACACTAGAGTAGAAGTAGAGACACTAGAGTAGAAGTAGAGACACTAGAGTAGAAGTAGAGACACTAGAGTAGAATAAAATAACTTTGGTAGAAGTTCAAGTCGTCACTAGAATGATTCTCCAGTAAAAGTCTTAAAGTATCTAGTATTTACTGTACTTCAGTATGACAGTAATCTATAAGTAAATGTAGTTAAGTGTAGAAAGTAAAAGTACAAGTACATGTTAATAAAACAGAAGAATATTATGAAGTTTATCCAGCACTTTAAAACATGGAGCTACAACAATCTTCATAGACAATGTGTTGAAGTACAAATACTAGTGAAGTATTAGTACTTTGTTACTATAAAACACAGGTAAAGATGCGTTGAATCGAACCTTCTCCTGGAAGACGACGGCCGTCTCTACACCCGGCATGATGTTCTGGAGGAGGCGACAGGCGGCGGTGTTGAGGTTCAGTTCTCTGCTTGTCATGATGTACGTGTCCATCAGCTGGAAAACACAAACACGTCAAACGTCACAGGGAGGACGTCAGACGGAAAGAGTTTAGAATTGACTCATTATCTTTGACTTGCAACTTCATTGTAACAAAACACCTAAAAGCACTGCAACTTCTCCTTTAAAGGGGAAAAAAGTCACAGACTAGCTTCTGCAACTTAAAATCGCAATTTTTCCCAAATCAAAAGGGAAAATCACAACTTTGACTTGCTTCTGCATCAAAATGCCAAAAAACAAAAAAAAAAAAAAAAAAAAAAAAAAAAAAACACTGCAACTTTATTGCAACATGACGGCTAAAAATCGCAAAAATAAATAAATAAATAAAAAATCACAACTCCTCTTGCAAACTTGCTCTTGCAAGTTTATTGCAACAAAATTCTGAAAAAGTTGCAACTTCTGACCCTTTAAAAGTCTTTGACTGTCTCCTGCAACTTTATTGCAACAAAACACAGAATCGCTACTTCAATTTACTTCTGCAGCAAAATGTCTAAAAACATCTCAACTTAAAAATCACAAATTTTGAGCTGCTCATGCAACTTAATTGCAACACGTAAAAAATTTGCAACTTTTCCCTTTTAAAAAGGAAAATCACAACTTCCACTTGTTCTTGTTAGTTTATTTTAACCAACAAAATGCTGAAAAAGTTGCAACTTCTGACCTTTTAAAAGGGAGACATCGCAACCTTGGCTGTCTTGTGCAACTATATCACAACAAAACGGCCAAAACATCGCAACTTTTCCTTTTAAAAGTAAAAATTGAAACTTTCACTTGCTCTTGCAACTTTAATGCAAATAATCTCAACTTCTGCCACCGCCAAACTTACTGCAACTTCAACCTGCTTCTCCAACAAACACCCAAAAAACTTTCCCTTTTAAAAGAGAAAAATAGAAACTTCTGACATGCAACTTTATTGCAACAAAATGCCTAAAAACACCACAACTTTCATTACAATTTTTTATTTATTTAATAATATATTTTTTAAAATGTTTCAGACTTTTTCATCGACATCGAAGTTTAAATATAAACAGGTCTGATGAGTCAAAAACAGAACAACATGATCTGGTTTCATTTGGTTCATGTTTCTAGTTTCTAGCCAACGTTGAGAAAACGCTGCTTCGTTACTCTGAAAATGAAACGATGAAACTACAGTTGTGACACTGATTATCTGACGAAATTGATGAATTTGAGTGTTTGATTTGTCGACTGATCGATGTGCTGTTTTAACTTCATGTCAGAATTTGCTTCTTGTTTTGTTTCATGCGCTGGTTCTTTCTGCGTTTACTCGACTGAATTTAATTTTGAAAAGGAAATTATTATTCATTCAGGGAAACAGCTGTTAGTTGCAGCTGTCGTTTCAGTTTGAAGATGAAATTGAATTTGAAATGATGTGAACTCACCGCGTTGGTGAAGTCGTCGTTCGCGAAGAGCATCTTCAGGAGTTGTCCCAGCATGCAGTCTGGGTCGGCTCGGCCTGAACGCGAAACGACACACGAGTTAGAAACAAGAAAAACAAATAAAAACATCAGGTACAGAAACGAAGAGTAAAGAGCTGACGAACCTGGGTGACGGTCGTCGAACGGATCAGGATCTGCTTTGTGATATTCTCCCGTCTCTCGTTCAATCAACTCTGACATTCTGTAAAAACACGAGACGCAGTCACGACCATGACGACACAGAGACGTCGTGATGTTTAACTATGCGATGATCTGCACTGACTTAGTGAGGATGGACACCAGCTGCTCCGTGGTTCCTCTCTGAGCCTCCTCCCACTCGTCCAACAACAAGGTCAGATCGACCTTGGTGTCCACGGCCGTCGCCACAGCCATGGCGGCCGACACGGCGGCGCTCAAGGCGGCGGACAGGACGGCAGACGCTGCGGCTCCTACATCTTCCCCTGTAGAAGAAGACATGGCTGCCTGGAAGGAGACAGACAGATTAAGTTAGACGATGTCCAACGTGAGGTGGTGGAGGTGGTCAAGTCCCACAAATACAACGTCCGAGAAGCTGCTTCCTCACGTCAGACCGGACCCTACAGTGATGAGGCTAGCTGGTTAGCATGCTAACTACAATAGACACACAAGAGTTAACATTGGTGTTGGTTTCCACCTCTTCCACCAGCGTCTGTATAAACACTGACAACATGACGGCTCTACAGGAAGTGAAGCTAAAACATCTGGATCGCCCCCTGGCGGCTGGACACAGCACAAGTCGCAAACGCAGTGGGAGGTAAAATAGTCAGGAAACATGACCAACCTGTCTGGGCACCTGAAGCTAACGTTCGCTAGTTATAAACCATGGCTGCATCTGAATACCCCTACTATTCTACTACGTAGCAGCAAAAATGAGTAAGTGACGATCTAGTACGTCTGAATACCTCAGTATCTTTCAGTAGAAGGTGAAAGGTTCCCGGATGGTTTATTACTTCAGTAGGATTTTGCAGTATACAAGCGATGTTCACTACACTAACTACACTATCCCAGAAGTCACCGGGAGGTTGAAAACCATAGAAGAAGAAACTTCACCTGCTAAAAGTGACATCTGATACTGACTGGGATGAATTAATTACTTATAGTAAACAGTGATGTCAACCACATCTATGTGTTTGTTAGTGAATGTGAATGGAGACAGCAGCCAGGGAGAGATTATTTTGATATTTTTACAATTTTATTCTAAATGTGTTTAGTGATAACAGAGGAACAGCTAAAGAGTCAGATGTCCTGTGATGTAAAACTTCCTTTTCTGACCGTTTCTATACAAACCTTAAAAAGTGATTGAATTAAAACATAAATACAAACTGTTCAGTAAATAAAACCACATGTACTTCAGTCAATAAAACATGTCCATAGTCATTCACGTCACCAATGTGAGTAAAAAGTCGCTGCTACCATTGAGATGCTAACTAGCCGTGGTAGCTAACCCTCTGATTCAAGCCACAAAATCATGACGTTGATGTAAACATCCGGGTCACAAAACAGGTGAGATGGTGGTGATGTAGTACGTCTGAATTGTGTCTACTACTGGTTGATATGTAGTAGCTACTACTGTAACGGTGGAGTAGTAGACACTCAGTAGTAGCAGTGTGTACTAAGGATTCAGATGCAGCCCAAGCTAACGTTCACTAGTTATAAAACACGCTAACATTAGCTAGTTATGAACCAAACTAATGTTAGTTAGTTGTGAAACAAGCTAAATTTAGTTGGTTATAAAACATGCTAATGTTACCTGATGTTAACAAAACAATGTTTAGTTTGATACTTTTTATTAAAAACATTAAGAATCAGGAAGAGCTCAGAAATAAATTGTGTTATATATAAATATAATATAATAATATAATAAATAGATACATTCCATCTTCTCATGAATCGAATCGAAAAATATCGTATCGTCTAAAGAATCGATATAATTTCGATCCTGGTGTAAACAAACATCAAACTCGTGTCAAACTGCGTAAACAAAGTGTCGACAGCTGTGGTAACATCTGTCCTGGTCTAGTTTAAATGTTGTCTCTGTGTCCTGGACTCACCAGCAGTTGTCTCAGAGACACTCTGCGATGAGGCATCACTTCAGTGTCAGTCCACACCAACAGGTGTCCTCGGTCCTGGACAGGTCCCCGGTCACACACTCTCCCCCTCACTGTGTGTGTGTGTGTGTGTGTGTGTGTGTGTGAGCTCAGCAGCTAACGCGCTCAGTCGGTGACAGTTAGCAATCGTAGCTAATTCGCCTTTAAATAATCGCTTCGTGCTCATTGTTTTCTGAGTGTCTGTGTTAAAACGAGGCCGCTCTGTCTCCGCCGCCGCCGCCGCCGCCTCCCTGCGGTGTCTGTCCCGCAGAGATAAGACTTTGGTCCGGCGGAGCAGCAGCAGCAGCAGCAGCAGCAGCAGCAGCGTGTTGACAGTTCACCTCATGTCTCCGCAGCTAGCGACTTCTCTCACTTTTAAACGTTTACTCACCTGCGTTTTAAACTTCCTCCGTGCGGCTCCGCTTCACTCGTCGTCTCGTCAACAAAATTTTTTTTTGTTTGTTTAAAAAAACCGCGACTGAAATAAATGAAACAACGTTGACGTTTTAAACGTTTAAAGGAAAAAAAAAGTTTTTCACGTTTATTTTCAAACTTCTCTCCAGCGGCCGCACGTTAACGTCACCGAACGTCGAGGTTAGATGACGTCAGGCGGCGAGGTGCATCATGGGAGTTATAGTTCAAGAAAATAAAATGGAAATACATAAAATTTACAAGTAAACAATGATTTTGAACAGCATTTTTCTAATTTCTAGTTTCTAGTTTACAAACTATTTTAAACATTTAAACTTTAAAAAAATTAAATAAAATTATATATTTATATATCTAAATACAATTAAAAAATATATTATTATTATTATTATTATTATTATTGTTTTTACATATTTCTTTAAGACAGCGACTGTGTTTTAGTCCAACAAAATAAAAGTAAACATAAATAACAAGTAAATAATGGTTTTAATAAGAGGTATTTTGTTACAAAAATAATACAAAAAAATTAAAATATATAAATATAAATATATAATAAATAAAATATATAATATAAAATGTTTCAGGGAAAACTGTATATACTTCAATTTAAACTTTTTAAGAAATATAATATATATCATCATTACTATTATATATAAAATAAAACTGATGGAAATGCTTCTTTTATTTTATTTATATTTATCAAAATATGTTAAAATCAAATATTCATCATAACACATATTTATTTTTTACAAATTTTGACTGAAGTTATAGTTCAACAAAATCTAAAAACATAAATTAGTAAAAAAATGATTAATGATTTTAACAAGACATATTTTGCTGAAATACTACTACTAATAATAAATATGATATTTTGTAGAAATTTCGTATTCTTCATGAATTAAGTCTGATATAAAACAATTAAGGAAGAAAAAATAAACTTTTTTTTTAAATTTCTCTGTGAACGTTACGAAGAAGTTTGACTCATGATTATTGTAATTTTTTCAAAAATAGAAAAACTATGTTTATATTTTAATACAATTTAAAGAAATGTACTATTTTCATAAATATTATTAATTACACTGATGGAAGGTGCTTCTTTTATTTATTTATTTCTATTTGTTGTTTTTTTATTTTGTACATAATTAGCATGTTTTGTTTTGTAATAGATAACGTATATATTTATTCACAATATTATTTCTCATTAAAATCATTGTTCAATTAAAGAATGAAACAGTCACAAGTAATAAAATCAACTTAAATCAAATTAAATCTTTATAAAATGTTTCAACATTAAAAGAAACTATCTGCTTTTCTAGATTTTTAATGTTAAAACAAATTATATACGAGAAATAAACAGTGTCTGTGATTATTGATGAGGTTCATAAAATTACCTATTAATTAATCAATCAATCAATAAATTAGACGACAAATTACAAACAAGTGCAAACAGTTTATTGAGACTTTGAATGAATCATGAATCAGCACTTTGAATGTTTCAACGGCACCAAAGTTTAGATGCTTTGTTAAAAAAACAAACAAACAAAAACAACAGAAGCTAAGTTTTGTTTTTATTTACAAGATCGTCACGTTAAAGGAAACTACACAGCTGCCGACGACGGATCCGTACACATCTGTTCACACATCTGTCTGAAAATCAATCAATTAGTTAATCAGTTAATGGAAAAAACCTTCAGTGATGTTCGGTTAAAGTTTGAGTCTGAATTAAAAACACTTGAATAAATTAAATATTTTGGGTTTTTAACTGTTGTTTTGCCTAAAGAGACGTTATAAACCGATGTCACATGGTTAATGACTGGACGTGTCATGTGACCACGATGTTTCCAGACGTGTAGGATCCTTCAGCTCCGTCAGTGAGTTTTCAGTTTGTCTCCGAACAGCGTCATCACGAGTCCGTAGAGGAAACCTCCTCCGAGGATGAGGACGGTGCTGCTGACGGGGCCGAAGGACATCAGAGCTCCCAACACGTAGAAGAGCAGCAGCAGCAGGATCGTCCTGTAACTCGCCAGAGGACGAAGGCTGAGACGAGGCTGCCGGCCGCGGTCCGGTCCGCGTCGAGACACCGGACTCTGCTTCATCTTCACCGAACAATCGGGATCCGTCAGGTAGTGACGACCCAGACGACCCAGGAAGTCCGGCCGCGAGCAGAGAGCGGTCATGTGACCAGCGAACTGCGGAGATGGAAATAAGATACGAACGTTATGAAGAGACGAGATAAAAAGTCTCAGATGTGTGTTGGTTAAAGAGGAACCTTTATCCTCCTGTCAGAGTCTCTGAGTTAACGTCAGTTGTTAATAAATGAATCAAACAGTGTCTACGTTAGTGTAGATGTGGTGGTAGTGGTGAGTCTGACCAGGCAGCTGATAAACTAAGTGATCAGGGCAGATTTCTAACGTAAACAGTGTTGTTGTGTCACTAAAGACAGCAAATGTTTTGGATTTTACCAACAGAGGTGTGTCATCAAACACCTGTTTCCTACCGTTTCTTCACCACTGCTGAGTTGAACAGACACAAGCTGTGTTTCCACCAGTAAGTTCCTGGTAACGTTCTGGGGCCGGGAACTTTTCAGAAACATCGTCTCACTCGGTTCTTGTAACGTCTGTGTCTCCACCGAGGGTCAGACCCTGATCAGTGATGTGACGGGGGCCGGGACAGACTTTGCCAATTGTCTTCTCTGTGATCACTTCATCACATTACTATAAATAAATTACACACTGCAGACGTGTGTGTGTGTGTGTGTGTGAGGGAACGAACATAGGAAAAAATTAATTAATTAATTTGTGGCGGCCAGTGTTGATTCATTTTGTAAAGCTTTGGACTGTGTCGCTTCATTCATTTCTTCTATTCTATTTATAGAAACTATTTATTGATTTGCTTCTGCCGCTGGGTTTTAAAAACGTCTCTTCTTTGTTGATGCCGTCATAAACCATCTTGAGTCACCACCGAGTCAACCTCAAGCCCCAATCAAGAACTTTAAGGGCCCAAACCACGTACCTACACTTGGACAGGGACTTTTTTTTGGCCCCTAAAAGGTTCCTGAGTTTCACCAACTGTTCCAATGGTGGAAACGCACCAACGGCCGATTTCCCGTATTCTTACCCGTTTGTTCCAGCGGTGGAAACGGCCTAATAGTGTTATGTTGGTAGGACTCCTGGCTGCTGTTGCACGGGGCTTAGAAAGAGATGTTCAGCCTCTTTAGAGACACAACAACACTGTTTACTTTGACGTTAAAAAAACTGCCCTGATCACTTAGTTTATCAGCTGCCTGGATGCCATAAAACAACAAGAGAAGAAATGTTTAAACATGGCGGTGGATGGTGGACACAGCAGAGGAGGCTAACATTAGCTTAGCGCTAACAGAGAAACTTTCCATTGAAGCTTCAAAGAACAGAAGGTTTCTCTGTTTGTTACAAATGTGGTGGAAACGGTCGTAGATATGTTTGAGGATATTTATGTAAGATGAGGTCGGAGAGAAGCTGCAGTTTAACGTGACGTTGTTGAGATCGTAGTGAAGATACGACGACTCACTCTGTCGTTGACCAGAGACGAGATCCTGTAGAACAACCTGACCAGCAGGGCGTTCTCGTAGCTCCTGATTGGCTGCAGCTCCGGGTCGCCTTGATACTGGATGTCAAACCTGCGCAGCCCGTTGATGATCTGTACAACACACACACACACACACACACACATTTAGGTTTAAGTCTTTGCTCTGACACAAACCTTCCTCATCTCCAGTAACGAACTCTGACCTGTCTCCTGCCGAGGTCGGTGAGGACCAGTCCGTTCTCTCCCTGGATACAGTCTGGAAGTTGTTTACTGTTTCCGTCGTCCTGAGAGGCTCCGAGGTTCGACATGAGCTGAGTCAACTGACCCTGGTTCAGCTGCAGAAGATAAAAGACACAAGGATTTAACATAAAAACTACGGTTATAAACTAATCAGTTCCTTTTCAAAAAAAACAAAAAAAAAGGAACTTTTTTTGTTTTAAAGCCTTGAGTTGCAATAAAGTTGCTCATTTATTTCCCCTTTTTAAGGAGTAAAAATAAAAACACAACTTTAACTTGTTCCTGCAACTTTACTGCAACAAAACACAGAAACATTGCAACTTCATTGCAACAAACATCGCAATTTTGTTGCAAGAGAACAACTAAAACCACTGCAACTTTATTACATCAAAACAACAAAAACGCTGCAACTTTTTTGCAACAAAAAGCTGAAACACTCGACCGACCTTGAAGATCTGACACAGATTCTCCAGAGCTCTGTCCAGGAACTCGTGGGTTTTCTTCAGACACTCTCCGCTCTCCTCAGGTTCGGACCCAGAGAACGTGTTGTTGTGGTCGGAGGAGCCCAGACCGAACCAGGACAGGAAGGAGGTGTTGGCCGCCACCTCGTTGGAGTGATCCGATATCCTCTTGGCCGTCTGTCGGGCCTGAGCGATGATCTGGATCAGCTTCATCACCTGGAACAGAAACATGAATCTGAGGGTCCGAGCAGACTCAGTCAAAGCCGCGAGGTCGGACCGGACGTGGACTCACCGCTCCTCTCAGCTCTGAACCAAACATCTGTTTGTACTGACAGTCTTGTCCTTCCAGAGCGTAGACGTGGCTCTTCACCCTGAACACCATGTCGGTCACCACCTTCTGCCGTGACGACAGGTAGCTGCCTCCCTGGCTCGGCGTCAGGTATCCGCGGGGCTGGCGGTGGTGCAGGACGTGTTCGGGCTCCAGGAACAGCTGCTCTCCTTTCTGGATCATGTCCGCCAGGTTCGGCTGAGCGAAGACTTTGGCTACTCTGAAGACCATGAGGGCGTTTTTAGCGTTGACCAGGTCGGTTCTCACTGCTCGGTTCAGAAACACCTGGAACAGCTTCGTGTACATGAGCAGGTTCTCGTGAACAAATGTTTCCCTGTAGAGAAAAACAACAAGTCACGTCGTCATCACAACATTTAATTGTCTTAGACCCTGTCAGGGTCGGTTGAACCCAGGGTCTTTGTCACCATGACAACGAGTCCAACATCCCCTTCAGATCTAGATCACGTTGGTTGAAGTAATATCGAGTTTGACATCTTTTGTTTTCACAGTCAAATGTCTAACTATGAACCTGTTAGCTGCCGACAGACAAATGTATCTAAATCTGCAATTTAAAGCTTCAAAAAAGTTTCATGGGTCAAAAGTTGTGAATTTTTTCCACACACAACTTTGACACGCTCCTGCAACTTTATTGCAACAAAACACTGAAACATTGCAACTTTATCTTGTGCGACTTTAACACAACATAGAGGAGACGGAAGACGTTGGGTAAGTCTTGTAAAACAGTGTTTTTAATAAACTCTGGGTTCACTTACTAAGTTATCAGTACTTCAGTTTATGTGTAGGGACCCTATTCATGCTACTGCTGAAGTGAAGTGATATTTTGAGCTTTATTAGTGGTTAAAAAATGACAATTTAGATACGTTTGGCTGACTGCCCCATTTACTTTCATTGTTAACTATTCAATATCAAACTGGATATTACTTCAACCAACGTTAAATATCTCTCGAGGGGGAGTTTGACTCGTTGTCATGGTGATAAAGACTCCGGGTTCAACTGACTTCAGTCTTAATCTCTGGAGTTAATGAGGAAAGAAAAAGTGAAGCGTCACACTCACCATTTATCAGGTACAGTTCTGTTCTGGTCGGGTTGAGGATTGATCTTCTCTCCTGTGTATCTCCAGGGCTGAATGTAGCTGAGCCACGTCTCCAACACCTCAACACACGATATATTTACTCAACATTATGATCAATACGAAACACATCTTGGTTTGATCTGAGGCCTCTATCATCTGTATGAGCTGCAACAGGAGCTTTAATATTCATCTCTAAGTATAAATGAGATGTTTTCAGACTCAAAAAAGACTCAGAGTTGGTTACAACTACTTGGTTTATAAAGTGTGATGAAGAGTCAAACATCAGTGACATAAACCATCAGGTTGAGCTCAGTGTGTGTGACCTACAGCTCTGAAGGAGGCGTCCAGAGGCCAGTGACCGAAGCAGTGTTGAAGAAACAGGTAGAGTTTCTGTTGAACGAAACGCTGAACCACCACCCTGAACGAACAGAACAAAAAACACAGATTAAAGAAGAGTTTCCAGGATGTTTGATGGTCATGTTGTATTTAAAGGTTTATAAATGTTTGTGTTCAGCGACAGACCTCTTGAACTCCTCCAGCGGGCTGGTGTGAGTGTGTGAATGAGCCGACGGAGATGACGTCAGCTGCTCCGGCTTCAGGCTGCTGGAGAAGGCGTGAAGGTGTTTGACCAGGAGACGAACCACCAACACGTGTTCTTCTGTCGGAGTGAACGGCTCCTGAAACAGAAACCGGTCACACACGGGCTTCACAGAACAACGACGACATCACCACCACCACTATAACCATCATCAGGTCAAATGCAGCCAAACACGATGCACCCCAGTCCAGAAGCAGCTGCGTGTCTCAGAGCTGATCTTTGACAGAGAACAGAGGTCCCACTCCGATCTGATTTTATTCAACTGTCATAGTTTGTTATTAAAACATTTAACCCTCATATTTATCACAGAAGGAGACTTCATGTGTCTGGATCTGCGACTGGATTCCAACTTCACTATGAACCAGTTTAGCGTTAGCATTAGCGTTAGCGTTAGCTGCCTGTCTCAGTTAGTTAGCACCAGTGGTCAAGTTATGTAACAAATTATAATTACTAGTTACTGATATTTCAAAATAATTATTCACATTACAATATCACTGTCTCTAAATTGTAATGTGTCACTGTTGAAGCAGGACTTGTAGTTTACTGTAGTTCATTCTACATCCACCAGAGGGCGATGTGGTGCAGCATAATGACTGTAGGACCTTCAGGCTACTAACAACAATATCATTAGTCAGATCCTCCAGGATTTAATGACGTTACGATCACAACTATTAACACTAATTCAACCAGTCATTGTAGATGTTCCTGAGGTCTTTGACTGGTGACGACCTATAACCAGCTACAGTCCAGGAAACTGGACTTACATGTTAAAAGATAATAAAGTAACACCAGAAAGTCAGATCCTCCAGGATTTAATGATGGGATCTACAACTATTAACGCAAATTTAACCAATCACTGTGAAACATCATCATCATGAGGTTTTTAGGCGTTGCAACAAAACCCCCAAAGTAACGCAACTTTATCGCAAAAACCACCTAAAACACTGCAACTTTCAACACAATTTTTTAGAAAAGCTGCTGTAAAATCAGACAAATTAGATCTCAACGATGTGAAAAAAAGACCTGAAGTCCTGGAGGAACTGACAACATGTTACACCCAACACTGGTTAGCATAATTTAACATTAGACTGTGAAAGTTTTGCAACTTAATAAATAAACAAGCCCCCCATCCCCCGATACTCTAGTCGTATAAACAGTAATAATAAGGTTCAGTGTGTGTGGGACCTCAAATCTCCATTTGCTGAATGAAGCGAAGCTGCTTTGTCAAAATGCTGCAGTTTGTTTCTCTGGTCGACGCTAGTAAAGGTTACGAACGTTACAAATGTTACGAACGTTACAAACATTACGAATGTTACAAACGTTATGAACGTTACAAATGTTACGAATGTTCCGAATGTTACAAATGTAACAACTGTTAGGAACGTTACAACGTAACGAACGTTACCTCAGTGAGGAATTTTGTATTTAAACTTAAATTTTTTCAGTTTAAAATGTACTTGGATCTTTTGTTTGACGAACGGCAACAGAGAGAATAGAAAGAAAACAATTATCAACCATTGAAACAACATTTAAAGCAACAAAGGAAAAACAGAGTTAAAACAACATAAATAAATAAAAATAAAAGCTCATGCTTTAAAAAAAAAAAAACAACAAAACAGAAACCAGAACCAAACCAGTTCAAACATCTGATTAAATATTAAAATAATAAATAAAGACTCATTCCAGGATTCATTTTCCTGTCAAGGATACTTCTCTTTATATTTGGAGTCAAAGATTTTCTGTTTAATAAAGTTTAACAACATGTTGACAGCAGCTTCATTAGACGTCAGGTCTCACGTGTGAATGTTTAAATAAAATCTGAGCTGATAGAAAAACAGAAGCTGCTGCTGTTTAAAGGTTTTCATCCCCGACTAGTGAGACATGTTGGACTAAATATGCTACTAGTGAGAAAGTCCTGCCTACGGCGGCGGCCATCGCTCCGGTGAACCACGGAGCCACGGAGGAAACTAGTGTCAAGATACTAAGATTTAAAACTCAATTAGTCAAAAAAAAAAAAAAAAAAAAGAACTTTTAGTTTTTAATAAAAATGGGAACAACACAAGTTACACATAATAGTTTTAAGACTGATAATTGTGTTATCCAGTTTCATTTTACTGTTACAGACTCTTGCAAAACTACTTTCAAGAAGCTGACGCGATGCTAACGTTACGTGATGCTAAATACCAGTTTGTGTTTTACAAGAGGCCTTTGTGAGTTAGTACTGCATCAAGTGAGCATCACGTCAGCTAGCCTAGCCAAGCTAACATCATACTGGCTAGTAGAAAGTGGTGCTAACTTGATGCGATGCTAACTCAAGTTTTACAAGAGGGCATTGTGAGTTAGCATCGCATCAAGTTAGCATCATTTTCTACTAGCCAGTACCTAAATGATGTAAGCTTGGCTAGGCTAGCCGACGTGATGCTTTGTGTCGGCTGGACTGGCTGATAGAAAACGATAACGCTAATATCTGTGCTAGTCGGCTAACGTAACTTGTGTTGTTCTAATTTCTTTTGACATTGTGGTATCGAGTTGGAAGTTTCAGGGTCATGACGACACTAGATTTTATATCTCATTTATTAAACTGACGCCAACGTTAATCTTAGAGCCAACATGTCTGATTAGTCGGGGATCCCTTTGATGACGTTTGTGTCTGATTGTTTGTGAATTTGGTGACAACATATCGTCACTTCCAGCGTTTTAAAACTGAAAAGCTGAAGCCATTCACACGACAGCTGCTTCTGCGCCAAAGCAGGATGAAAACATGCGAACCACAGAGCCAACGAGCGCCAGGCCGATGATCGCAGAGAAGTAACCTTGACTTGAGGCTCAACGAACTGAAGTTTACCTCCAGGAGGCCCCAGAGGGGCGGGGGTGAATGAAAAGGTAAAAGTACTTGGTAGGTGTGGAGGGTCCCAGAGCCTGGTGGGGCGTGGGGTTGGCACGGCATGCTGGACATACTGAGGCGGTACTGCAGCAGCGCCAGCTGATCACCCGTAACCACCAGGGAGGGGGAGGAAGAGGAGGACGAGGAGGAAGAGGAGGAGGAGGAGGAGGAGAGACAACGAGGAGGAGGTGAAGAGAGGGGGAGGTGACAACAAGGAGGGTGAGGAAGAAGAAAGTGGCAGGAGGAAGGTTTACATGAGAATAAAAGAAGAAGAAGAAGAAAAAAAAAAGTGCAGCCAGACAGAAACGATTGTCCAAAAACATTCAGGAGGAAAAAAAAACAAAAAAAACACACAAAGGAGCAGAAACAAGAAAACAAAGAGGAGACAAACAAAAAGAAAATGTTGTGACAGTGGAAACACAAACAACACAGTCACTGGTGGGACGATGCTCACGCCTCCTTTATACTGAGATGATGGAGAGACACAGACGTAGAGACGGGATTCATCACAACATCATCACTGATTATTGATTATTGGTTTATATCGAACACGTCTGAGGATCAGACTGGAAACTGGTTGGATGAATCCAGACTCTGACGTCAAACATCATCAGAGTGAACTCAAAACTAAAAGATTTATTTTGTTTATCGTCCAATCACCTCATGTTTTTAAAGTATGTTCAACAGTCAGAAGTTTTTATGTTTAAAAAGTTTCTTTAAAAATCTTAAAATCTTGTAGTTGAAGTTCACTCTTCACACGACAACAAACCACAACACAACAACTCAACACACAAGATAAAATGAACATTTGACAAAGTGTTCAGATGTTAAAAGTTCAAACAGTTTCATTGTTTCTCAGCTTCAAGTTGAAGTGATGATCTGATTTTATAAAAAAACAGAGAAAAGTTCGAGTTAAAAGTGAAAACACTGCAACATTAACACTGAGAGACTCTGATCTGTTCATAAAACTGTTGAACTACATGAGTCGTATGAACGATGCAGGTGGAGGAAACAAACACCAACGTAAAGTCTGATTGTGAAGATTCAAGATGGTATCGAGTATCAAGTTGGATCTTTAATAACTACAGAACTGACTGTAAAGTGCTGCTACTTATTTTTAAAGGTTCATTAATCCAGATGATTAAGTGAATGTCTCATGTTGGTCAGTGTGACGTTAACTGAGTCTTTAAAGGGTGAATGAAGAGTTTCTCTTGGTGAAAAACCACAATTGTGAAACCAGAGTCTACGACCCGGTGATGTTGGTCTCAGAGTTCATGACTGGTTCAGAGACACAACGTTGCTCAACGGTCTTCCAACGATTTGGAGGAAGTTTTCTCCCGTTTGGTCGACGTGTTCAAGGATCAAACCAATCAGAGCCAACGTGTATAAAAACTCCGCCCATTTAAAAAGACGTGGTCAGTAGTCGTACGGCTGGTGTCATGTGACAGGACGTTCAGCTTCTCTGGTTCTGTTGATTTAAATATTCTGATACATCGTGCATCTTGAACTCAGCCTTACTCACAGACTGTAGAAGAAGCTTCATGGATAAAAAATCCAGTTCTTTAACATCTCAAATCTTCACTGTTGTGACTTTACGTTGGTGTTTCACATGCATTCACACACTGAACAAACAAACAAACAAACAAATCCAACACGTCTGACTGACACATGCAGCAAGCGACAGGACGTGACAGCTCTGATACCAGAAACACATGCTAAAGTCACATGATACAGCAGTTTGACTGTGCAGCTACTGAACATGTCAGAAACAAACCAGAGGACCAGATGATCCAGAGGGAAACAGATCGATGTGTTCACACTGAGAGAGGATGTTTTTATTTGACAACAAGCTGCTGCTGCTGCTGCTCAGACGTCCTCACGTCCAGTGTGAACACACAGTTGAAGGTGAAGTCGTCATAAAAAATAAAATAAAAACTAAACATGATTTCAACTGAGTGTTTTTATGGACAACTTCACCGCAGCCTGTTGAGAAGGTTTGGTCTTTAACTCCACACAGTTTATAACTGGTCTCAGATCAGCTGAACCAGCCCCACCCCCCCACCCAGAACCAGGACCAGGACCAGGACCAGCTCCCACACGGAGACAGATGTTGATGTGTTCAGCCAGTCAACAGCCGTGCGGTGCAGTGAGGGAGGAGGAGGAGTGTGTGTGTGTCGGGGCGGTAGGGGGGGGTCAGGTGAGGTGGCGTGAGGTGAGGTGGCGTGAGGGGGGCGGAGCTTATTCTGAGGTCTTACCTTCACCTGAGGAGACTGCAGCTTCTGGTACATGTCTAACGAGTAGTGATGGAGCCAAACCTCCACAAACATCTGGAGGAAAGAAAACGAAACATTTTCAGACTAAAAAAACATAACGAATCACGTTTCTTTAAAACTTTAACAATGTGACAAACATAAACAATAATAGACTGTTTATTTGGGTAACTCGAACCTCACAGTTGCCGTGGTGACGAGTGTCTGCGAGTCTTAGATTGGTCACAGATTTGTCTCTGTCAACGTCTTCAACTACTTCTATTTATTCAAAAACTAAAAGTGATATTTCTAAACTTTCTTAAACATCAAAGCCACAAGGCTTTACTGGACACATCGATCTATTTCATTTGTTCCTAGTCTCAAAAATGTAGAAAATACAGCAAATTAGAAAATGGGGAGTTTCTGCTTTTCTCTGAAAATCCCACTCAGGATTTACATTCAGTCAATGTAGCGGCTGAGAGACTCTTGTTGGTTAGAAGCAGATAATTAAAAAAACATAACTCCTATTGTGTAGGTAGACACATTGTGTGCAAGAGCACGAGCGGAGCTACAACTGTGGAAAATATTGTATGTGTAGTGTGAAATTTGTGGCTTTGAGCAGCGTATAAAAAAAAACTTTCTGAGAATTTTTCTGAGCTTCTCCACTCTAGTCTCAACATTCCGCGCAATACACACCCATTATAAACTCTAAATTTCTCCAAAAACGATCATGTTTATTGAATGGTGATTGATCAAAAACTATACAACCTATCAAACAGTTAAATACCACACCAACAGACGGGACTTATGTCTACATTTTAAAGTTTGAATAGTGTCTCTAGTTGAAAGTATGTCAGAGAAGTAGATGTTTGAAAAATGTCAACATTTTTTTTTGTTTTTTCCCCTCGTCTCATTAATTATTTTTACAGTTTTTCGCAAATTAAGACACAAAAAAGTCTTTTCTTCTTCATTTTTTTCCTGCAATCCTGAATTGGTACCACTAGATGGCGAACCAGTCCTCTTCTAAAGTCAAGTCAACTCTTCTTCTCTTGACCTGATGGTCTACCAATTTAGTCTCCTGGTTTTTAGTCTCCTCGAGACAAAACGTTTGCCTGCTGCTGCTCTAAACACTGACGATTTACTCATGTATTGTTTAAACTTTGAATAAAACTTAAGACTCGTGTCTCTGACCTGCAGCAGAGTCTCAGACCTCCAGATCTCCTGAGCTGAAGGATCAGCGTTCACCGACGGCTGGTGGAAGATGTGATGTTTGAGGAGACTGGGGCTGTGAACGCCGTAACCAGCAAAGGCGACAGTGGATGATCTGAGGAGGAAGGAAGTTAAAATCCCGTTAATCTGCTGCTTCAATTCGTTAGTCTTCATCACCACTTCATGAACAAGTTAAATACCTGGGTGACGGTGCAGTGACGGAGCCTCTGGAGTCAGAGAAAGGAGACGGAGGAACGGTTCCTTCAGTCGGGAGGAAATACTTCAGGTACGTGTCGACCAACACGAAGTAGGCGCTGTCTGTGGAGCTGCCCTGTTGACCCTGAGGGTAGATCTGAAAACACAGCGTCAGTTTGAAGTAAAAACGTTTGGATCAAAGAAAAGAAAAGACGTCGTGACAGAACTGACCTTTGGTGTGATGAGACAGTAGGCGAAATGAAACATGAAGAATTCAAACGGATCTGAAGAACGTTGAGGAAGAAACGACCCATGAATCACAACTTCAACCTGCAGCTTTAACTGAAGGACTCAACCATTAGTTTGTTATAAGTGTTGATTTTCAGACAATTATCACAATGATGCTAAGAGTTGGTGTCAAATTAGATTTAATTTGAAAAAGTATCGTTATGAAAAGTGACATCGTCTCCATTTGACAGACGTGAGTTCACACAAGCAGCTGTTGAACACGTGAACACAGAAACTTAAAGTCCCGATGTGTTTTTATCCAGGCCTCAAATACATGATGCTAACCTGATGCGATGCGAACTCGATGCGATGCTAACTTGACGTGATGCTAGCGTGATGCAAAGCTAACTCCTCATGACTAACTTCTCGTGAGTTTCACAAGAGGTTTTTGAGCTTTTGTGAGTTAGCATCATGTCAAGTTAGCATCTCCTCGACTAGCCTTGCCAAACTGACGTCATTCAGGTACTGGCTAGCAGCTATGGTTAATACGATTGCACTAATATACAAGCTAGTCAGCTCACGTTATCTGTCCTGTCTGTCTGTAACCAGACAGTTACTTCTGGTTACTTTTTACTGTAACAGTGATGTAATTCATTATCAATATATTTTAATAACACGTTACTACTCGTCTTAACTCTCCTGTTTCTACAGTTTAGTTTAGTTTAAAGACTAATTCAAAGACTACTACTATAAATTAACCAACTACTCTGATAGAACAGTAACTAATAATCTATTACATTTAGGAAGTAACTTGGCCAACACTGGTCTTAAAAATCATCAGCTGTGTGTGAAAATGGTAAAGTTATATTGAGACATGATTTGATCTGATTTCATTAGTAATGATGACGGGTTAGTGTTAATGTGGTGGAGGATACTGAGAGCGATGTTCAGAGTCAGAAGACCAGACAGAGGAAACTGCAGCTTGTTGTGAAACAGTGGACAGTCGGGGAGGACGCCCTCCTGGATACAGGCTTTCACCGGACCCTGAAACACACAGACAAAGATTAGAAATCAGACTTTAACAAAGAATCAAATCTTTGTTCCACATTAACACCAGACCAATGTTCTCACCGGCAGATAGTTGACGGGTATTTCATATTTATATTCTTCAGCCTGAAGTTTATAGACAAGCTTCATCATCGGTCCACTGAGAAGGAAACAGATTAAAGTTTGATTTGAATCTTCAACCCGATGAGAACACGTCATCATTATCTTGCTGTTGTTTCTGTTTGTCCAGACACAAACTACCTGGGGTTGAGAAAGTCCAGGACCACGTTGTACTCGTTGCTCCGGGACTGAAGGAGACGCAGGTTCCAGCCTGAGATGATCCCGTCTAGACTCCCAAACACGCTCTCCACCAGCCACGGGAAGATCACGTGAAGCTCCTGAACAAAGAAAACACACACGTGTACAACAAATACAGCAGCTAGTTGATAATAGTGGACTCCACCAGTGATCTCCAGTGGTGGTGTCTGGTGGACTTGGTCCTCTGATGGTTGGTGAATCATCAGTTAATGATCATAATGTGTGAACAGCCCTAACGACTCCATCAGAGGCCGTCGGGACCTGGTCTGAGACCGGGACTGGATCTGTCATGTTAGAAAACTGGAGGAGTCTGAAGAGACTGACAAAGAGCGACAGCCAATCAGAGGAGGGATGTGAGATAAATGCTGCTGCCGTCTCACTGATTCACTCACAACCACGTTTAAAAGTCTGACGTTTTAACGCTTTTTCTTTCATTTTCACTTTCTACAAACTCCCCGCGCCTGATCCAGATGTTACCTGGTACCGGGAGGTCTGCTGCTGATTTCAGCTCCACCATGAAAACCAGCGTGTTGCCATGGTGATGTTTACATGCCGGTTTAGCGGTTTAGTCTGTGTCGGAGGCAGCGCTTCACCCGTGCTCACCAGGCAATAAACGGCTGTAAATCACGGTGAGAAGCAGCGGCTACATCCTGTCTAGTTCACGTGACCAGACGTTGAGTTTGGTGACGCCACGGAGGACTGATCGGATAGAGTCAATCACTGACAAGTCTTGTAGTGTGAACACTACAGGTCTCAGACCAGTTGTTGAGACTTGAGAATGTGTAGCCAGAAATAGTTTCATAGAATATAAAAGACTAGAAAAGCCAGAGCCTCTGATATTCTTCTTTACTTGAAGTTAACAAGAACAACCCCTGAGACTTGGAATCAGCATTAACAGCTGATTTTTATCTGGACAGTTTTCTCCCATAGATCTCTCTGAACTGACTACAACCATTTCTTCTTCCAGACCAACGACTTGTCTCTTAGACCCTGTTCCAACCAGGCTGTTTAAAGACGTCCTACCTTCAGTTGATATGTCCATCTTGCATCTGATAAATCTATCTTTAGTAAAAGGCTACGTACCACAGGCTTTTAAAGCTGCAGTAATAAAACCATTACTTAAAAAACCTACTCTGGACCCAGGTGATCTAGCTAATTATAGACCTATATCAAATCTCCCTTTTATGTCCAAAATCCTGGAGAAAGTTGTTGCTGCTCAACTATGTGATTACTTACATGAGAATAGTCTTTATGAGGATTTCCAGTCAGGGTTCAGACTCATCATAGCACAGAAACAGCATTAGTGAAAGTTACCAACGACCTTCTTATGGCCTCTGACAATGGACTTGTCTCTATTCTTGTCTTGCTGGATCTTAGTGCTGTGTTTGACACAATTGATCATAACATCCTGTTACATAGACTAGAACATGTTGTTGGGATCAGAGTCACTGCGCTTTCTTGGTTTAAATCGTATCTATCAGATAGATTCAGTTTGTTCATGTACACAATGAATCTTCCACATGTACTGCAGTTAGTCATGGAGTTCCACAGGGTTCTGTGTTAGGACCAATCCTCTTTATCTTGTACATGCTTCCCTTAGGAAACATCATCAGGAAGCACAATATAAACTTCCATTGTTATGCAGACGATACCCAGCTGTACTTATCTATGAAACCAGATGAAACTAACCAGGTCATCAAACTTCAGGACTGTCTTAAAGACATAAAGACCTGGATGACTCAGAATTTCTTACTTTTAAACTCAGACAAAACCGAAGTCATCATACTTGGCTCTGAACATCTCAGAACATCATTTTCAGATCACATAGCTAATCTGGACGTCATCACTTTGTCCTCCAGTTCTACTGTGAGGAATCTTGGACTAATCTTTGATCAGGACATGTCATTGTATCTCATATTAGACAAGTCTCTAGAACAGCTTTTTTCCACCTACGTAATATTGCAAAAATCAGAGGCATCCTGTCTAGAAAGGATGCTGAAAAGTTAATTCATGCATTTGTTACCCCTAGACTGGACTACTGTAACTCTCTACTATCAGGGTGGTCCAGTAACTCCATCAAAACCCTTCAGCTAATCCAGAATGCTGCAGCACGGGTATTGACAGGAAGTAGGACCAGAGATCATATTTCTCCAGTATTGGCTGCTCTTCATTGGCTTCCGGTAAAATCTAGAATAGAATTCAAAATCCTCCTGCTTGCCTATAAAACCCTTAATGATCAGGCTCCATCATATCTTAAGGAACTCATAGTTCCTTATTATCCTAATAGATCACTTCGATCACAAACTGCTGGTTTACTTGTGGTTCCTAGAGTCTCTAAGACCAGAATGGGAGGTAGAGTCTTCAGTTATCAGGCTCCTCTCTGATGGAACCAGATCCAGTTTGGGTCCGGGAGGAAGACACCGTTTCTACCTTTAAGGTTAGACTAAAAACTTTCCTTTATGATAAAGCCTATAGTTAAGTATGGTCCAGGCAGGACACGGGCCTGCCTGAACCATCCTTTAGTTAAGCTGCTATAGGATTAGACTGCTGGGGACTCTGACAATACACTGCTCCTCTCTGTCCCTCACTCCTCACGTCTCTTTATCTCCCTCACACTTCATGTCCTGATATTTATATTTAAATATCACATATTTTTAACATCATCTGTTCTCTCTCGCAGTTGTGTCTCCCCCTACCCCTTTCTCTTTTACAGGAAGTTTTGACTCCAGAGCTGTTGGACTCCAATTCTTTGACGACATCATCACTTTCATCTTCATCATTATTATTATTATTATTGTAATATTAATTGTAATGATAATTTTACTTTAACAACTACTTGTAACCATCTAGTCTCTACTGTCTCTTTCTGGTCTCCCACTTTTCTTCCTCCCCCCTCCCCCGTCCTCCTCACTCTCTTTCCTCTGTCTCTTCTCTTTTCCCTGTTTTCATTTCACTCCAACCGGTCGAGGCAGATGACGTCCACTCTGAGTCTGGTTCTGATGGAGGTTTCTTCCTGTTAAAAGGGAGTTTTTCCTCCATTGTTGCCAAGCGCTTGCTCATTGTGGAAATGTTGGGTTTCTCTATGTAAAGTGCCTTGAGATAAATGTTTTTATGACCTGGTGCTATACAAATAAAATAAATTGAAATTGAATAAACACTTGTTTTAAAACCAACGTTTCTCCAGACAAAAGACACTAAAGTTCAACTTCAACGTCTGTTTCAGCTTCAGTTTGGGAACTTTCTCTAGTAAAGTATGATATAAAACAACTAATATAAACAACTGTAACATGTTCTTCTTCCTGATCGAGACTCAAACCACAGAGATGTGAATCAGCTATAAACCACGAAGTAAAACAGAGATAAAACCGTCAGTGCTGAGGTTGTAACAGGGAGAACAGGAACAGGAACAGGAAGGTGGCTGTTTGCAAATATTATTTGAATGATGGATTCAAATCAACCTACCATCACTGTCTGACCATTAACTGTCACAACAACCAGGATTAACTGTGGTTTTTGTTTTGTTTAACTTCTCCAGCTGCAGCAGAAGATTCACTAGTTCACAGATCAGATCGTGTCTGGTTAAGGTCTAAGAACCGATCATCAACAACACTCTTCACTTTCTGTTTAAGATGTTTTCAGTCGACACTAAACCATCAACATGATGAGCAGCAGATAAAAGACACGTCAGCTATGTGACATCATCTAAACAACACACACCGAACTCCTCAGAAACACCGACAGCTTCAAAAACCTAGAGGAACAATCACTTATCAAACTCAGAGACGTTTCTCTGTAGTAACCATGACGACAGCTTGTTGGATTTGATGTGAATGTCTGTTAATTTACAGCTCAGAGTTTATCAGAGAAAGTGGAGACAGTCGCAGTGAAACTCAGACTCAGCAGCTGCTGCGACTTTCAACATAAAAGGTGAAGTCAGCTGGTCTGGAGCAGAGGAGGAGGTCGGGTTACAGTGGTTACCGGTCTCACTCTGGACAGTTATTACTACACTACAGTGACTACTAGTATGTTTACTAGTACTAAGTATATATATATATATATATATATATATATGTGGTGGTAATAGTACTAGGAGTTACAGTTGCAGTAGTAATGGCAGTAGTAGTACTAATAGTTGTAATAGTACTGTAGTAGCATACATAACTTTGCAAGATAGGGTTAGTAGTAGTAAAAGTTACAGTAGTAATAGTAGTAGTATACTAATAGTAGTAATAGCACTGTAGTATACTGGTAGTAGTATTATACTAGTAGTAGTAGTACTGTAGCAGTGCACGTAACTTAGCAGGATAGAGTTAGTAGTAGTAATACCAGCGGTAGTAGTAGCAGTATTTGTAGTACTAGTATTATACTAGTAGTAGTAGTGGCAGCAGCAGTAGTAGTACTATATGAGTAGTACAGTACTGGTAGTAGTACTGTAGTAGTGGACGTACCTTGGCAGGATAGTCGTCTATGATCTTGACCAGGTCTTGACATCTCTGCAGCAGAGGTTTAGTGGTGACATCAGCCTTCAGGTTGGCCTGAACAAACATGACGTTAAACACAAAAACAAAGCGTCAGTGAAGAGATGAAGTGGTTTACTTTTAGTGAAGTAAAGTTAGTGTTAATGTTCACTTCTTCATGATGATAATAAATCTCACCAGGAGGAAACTGGGCTGTTGTAGCGTTGGAGCAGCCATGTCGGACCCTCACGTTAACTCCCGTCTCTGTTCGCTTCTCTTGGATCCGACCTGTCGGTTTAAAACATTATAATAAAACTTTACATTGTTTCAACAAACACTGAGCTGCAGCAGGTTAGCATGAGTGAGCTAGCTAGCTAGCTAGCTGGCGGCTAACTGACGTAGCTATCTTTTTACAACAACAAAAGAAGGACGGGGAGCTGACAACAACAGACGTAAAGTTTGTCCTCACGTCTCTAAACAATTATTAAATAAACCTTTAAACTCTCAGCTGTATAAACTCTTCACCTTCGCCACGGTCAGTTATTCAAATTATCAGCTACTTTCACATCAACCGCGTTTCCACCAGTCGTTCAAACGAGCAGCGTTGACGTCTTCTTCGGTGGTGTTTTTAGGTTGTAGTCGTGTTGTTGTAGCGGCGCTCTACTGACACCTACTGGAACCTGTTATAATAACATTAAAAATCATTACTTGTTAACTATAATACTATTTAACTATTCATAATAATAGATACTTGTACACACATGTATGTATATCAATTTTGCATAAAAAAATTAATAAAAATATAAATAAAATAAATAAACAAAAAATGAAATCAAAAAACATTCAACACTATTTATATACGTGTACACTATTAATAATATATTATTACTTTAAAAATATTAAAACAATATATATATATATATATATATATATATAATATTATCGTTAATTGAATATATTAGATTATTATTGTTGTATTATTGAATATAATAATAATAATAATAATAATAATAATAATAATAATAATAATGCGATAGTAATATGTAATAAAATACGCATTTATATATTCATTTTTTCAATTTCATTAAAAAAAAATCTTTAAAAATCTTTAGTTACTTTCATTTTTTAATCCCTCTATGTGAAACACTTTGAGCTACATAAAAGTTCTTATAAATGTATTAAAAAAAAAAAAAAAAAACTGTAATTTTTGTTTTTATTTGTTTTATTGTTTTATTTTATATGGTTGTTATCTTTCAGTGGTTTATTCACAAACAGTTTATCACATCTTTGAGCTCGAAGCTTATTAGAGCAGAAAAGTTTCCATATATCAGTAAAAACACAAGTTTATATAAAAACACAGAGAAAATTCTAGCAAATGAAGAAAGAAAACTATCAAAAATAGAGTTCTTTAATATACACTGGTGTGAATAACAATAATATTTATCATTATTAGTTACATGGCAGAATTAATAAGCTTTACATGATGGGTTTTTCAAGCGAGGTCCATCTCATGTGTGCGTTTCCTCTGAGGACTTTGTTTCACCCGTCAGGTGTGTGTGAAGCGTAGATCTCGTCGGTGTAGATCAGCAATGACACGTCAGAACAAACATAAATACATGTAGAAAACATTAGATGTTTCTGTTAAACATGTGGCAGTGAACAGGGCAAACACTGTTGTTATTTAGTCTTCTGTCATTAGTAATGGTGATATATATTTATACAGTATTTATATGTCTGTCTGCTTTGTGTGTGAGATCCTGACAAATCTTTCACTAGTGGATTAATCCTGAGCTGTTTGTAAAGATACAATACGCCATTTTTCTAGAAACAGGGTAGAAACATACTGTTGGTAAATATAGAGTCCAACTGGTTCTGGAGTTCAGGCCCTTTAGGAGGTGGAGGGGTCACTGAGGAAGCTCAAAGGTCAATTGTTGGATTTGACAAGGTCCTGTGGGTAGTTTAGAGGTTTTTGAAAGTTATTACAAAGTTTCTATGGATCCTTTTTTAAGGTCCTTTGTGAAGTTTTAGCAATCAAAGCTCAGGGGTTGTTCTAGGAGGTTGTAATGGTCACTGAAGAGGTTCAGTTGGTCTTTTAGGTGGTTTTAGCAACAATGAAAAGGATCGACTGGTCATTTAGAAAGAAGTTATAGAAGCTTCAGGGTCAATAAAGATTGTCCTGAGGTCTTTGGGCGCCAAGTTTGATGAGGTTCTATAAAATCTAGTTCAGGTATTTCTGACGGTCATTTAGAAAGTTTTTAGGATCCTTTTGGAAGATCTAATGGTCATAAGGTCCTTGGGGATGTTTTAGCAATCAGGGTTGTTCTAGGAGGTTGTACTGGTCATTGAAGAGGTTCAATTGGTCCCTTGAGTGGTTTCATGGATGCTGAAAGACTTGTCCTTAAGAGAGAGGTCAGTGAAGAGGTTCAAGGGTCAATAAGGAGTAAATAGAGATGAATTTGACAAAGGTTGTTCTTGGGACACTTTAAAAAGATCTAACAGTCATTAGGTCCTTTGGGCCGTTAGTTAGGAAGCTCTATGAGTCCTTCTAAAAAGGGTCAATTGGTCGTTCAAATGGTTTTAATGTTCCTTTAGACTGTTCCTTTAGAGATAGGTCACTAAGGAGGTCCCAGACCAATAAGGGGGCTCTGATTCATTTCAAAAGTTGTGTGACTGGGTTCTAGGAGTCCTTTAAATGGTTCTAGTCGTTACTGAAGAGGTTCAATTGATTTAGTCCCTTAGGTGGTTTTAGGTTCGACTGGTAGAAAGAGTTCACTAAGGAGGTTCCAGCGTCCTTTTTTTTTTTTTTTTTTAATTTGACAACGTTTTATGAGTAGTTCAGGTATTTCTGACGGTCGTTTAGAAAGTTATTAGGATCCTTTTGAAAGATCTAATGGTCACAAAGTCCTCGTGAACAGTTTAACAATTAAAACTGAGCGGTTGCTAGTAAGGACAATCTATAGTTAACTTGGAAAGTTCTTCATAGGGTTCTACAAGTTCTAGTAGTCATCAGGGTCAGTTGGTCCTTCAGGTGGTTTTGGCAACGCTAAAAAGGCTCCTTTAGACTGCTCCTCTAGAGATAGGCCACTAAGAGGGTAAGATCAATATGGGAGGCATTGGGTTCTTTAGAAGTTTCTGAAGAACCATTTGGAGATTTTAGGACACGAAATTTAAGGGACCATTGATGAGGACGTATTAAAGTTCCTTTGGGAAGGGAAGTTCTTGACAGAGCTGTAGGGGTTCCTAGTTGAAGAGGTTTTACTGGCCCTTGAGGTGGGTCTACAGGTCTACAGGTCTACAGATCTACAGGTCTACATAGGTCTACCTTCAGAAAGCTCTTGGGGTCAAATGAGAATTCAAGGTTAATAAGGACGTTGAGGGTACTAGAACTTCTTTTGGAGTAAAGGTAATTTTGGAAGTTTTATAAATCAAAGCTCAACTTCCCTCTGGAAAGTTGTGGGAGTCCTATTGAATCTAGTGGAAGTGTTTCACTAATCCTTAAGATGGTTTTTTCAACATCACTACCTGGATCTACTGATTTTTGGGGTCCTCACTCAATTATCATCAATATATGACATGTTAGATGATTTTTGATAGAATCAGACCAACCAATACATCAGCTGGACTCCAGTGAAACATAAAGAAAAACTAAATACTGTGTGTGACAGTGTGTTCAGACCAAATGTAAAGTGAAGTTTTCAGGTGATATGATGACAAACAGAGTCAAGGAGTCATGGAGCTTATTGTGGGAAAGAAAAAGAGAGAAGTCAGCTGACTTCCCTGAAGGAAGACTCTCATTGGCTGTTATGTCCAGTGGTTTTACTTGTACTTTGCATTTAGTCTGAACACACCTCATCTCCTCACGTATTAGCTTCAAAAACCCTGAAAACTTTGCTTCGATCTTAAATATTTCTCCAGAACTTTTAGTTCTTGTAACTAAATGAGCAAAAACATCCTCGGTTACTATTCATCAACAGTTTAATGACCCAGGAGTCGGTTCATCCTCTTCATTAGGACTCACAGCGACTAGCAAGCAAACAAGCAAACAACCGTTTGTTGGATTTTAATCAATATATTGTCAAATCCTGTGTAGAATCTACGTTTACATCTCCTACACACCCACTCTGGTTTTCAGGGACTTTAAACTCAGATCCATATGTTTTTGGGGATTATTTTCATCAAAGCAACATAGAGTGAATCTAGACGCCTACATCTCTTTGATAAAACAGTGTGTCGTCTTGTAAACTGATACTTGATTGAATGTGTTGTACACTGATAATATTTAACATCTCTGTGATGCTAAGATCTGTGTCACGTTGCAAACAGTGATGAAAACTGAATTCAGAGACAATTTAACTTGTTTTCTGTTTCTTGTCATGTTTAAATGTGAAAATATTCAGTATAAGGATATGATTTACTGTCAGTTTTTAATGGAAAATCTTTCTTTGTGTAACCTCTCCTTGTCCTCTGTGCGTTCAGGATCTGGTGTCCATGTCCAGTCTCAGTTCTCCGGGGACTAGAGAGGAACGTCGGGGGGGTTGTTCCTCCTCACCCGGGCCTTCCTGCTCTCCTGCTTCAGCTTCAACGTACGGAGCTTCTGCTGCCGGCGTTTCTCTCGGTACCACAGCTGCTCGCAGTACTCGTCCACGCTCAAGCTGTTGGTTCCCACCATCTGCAGGTCTTTGTAGCTCTTCCCAGGAAGCTGCTGAGGATGATGCTGAGGCAGCCACGCGTTTCTGTGTCCCGGCATCGAAGGCAGCAGGTGAGGCGGTCCGGACTGGCCCAGGAACCCGTTGACCGCCGCCCCGGCCGAGACGGACTTGCCGTGGTTTGGACTGTGGCTCTGCTGGTGGCGCGCTGGCTGCAGGAGGTTGTGGTTGGGGATGATGTGGACGCGGTACCGGGCCAGGACTTGGCTGTACGAGTGCTCGTGCCCGGTGCAGGTGTAGAGACCTGCATCGGCCAACTCCAGGCGTTGAACCAGCAACCCTCGCTTCATGTGGAGGGAGCGGTCGTCGTCGCTCTGAGGGAGCTGAGAGGAGGAAGACGAAGACGTCAGCTTCTCGTTCACTCACACATTTAAAACTACGAGCTGAGAAACAAACGTCAGACTCACGTCTCGACTGTCTTGACTCAGACTTTGCTGCCGCTCGTCGCCGTCATCTCGCTGCTGCTGCATCGTCCACCTGAGCTCGGCCTGAGGCGACCGAGCGACACACTCCAGGAAGGTGGAGTTTCCCTCCACACCATACACCGACCTCACCTCCACAGACTCAGAGTCTGACGGAGCAACGGGGGAAAAGAAAAAGATATAAATCTTACAGAATAAAACATCAACCGTTACAACCTTCACTGTCTGTTGGAGGCACTGAAAGCTGCAATTACAAAATATATCCACATGGGGGCGCCATGTACCTACCTGTACCAGACACAGCATGAAGTATTTACTAGTTATGGTGGTTCAGTCAGTAGAATATTTTATATTTTGCACGTGTATCTTGTTTTCTTATTTCAATGTAACTATTGTGACTTTATAACAACATAGTTTAAATTAAGTTTTGTTTTTCATATACACATTTGTTTTACTGTCGTGCATCATATGTGAGAAAACATGATTCTATTTTAAAATATTTTCTTGTTCTAGAAGGAAAATTTCCACATTAGTCAAAACAATCAAGTGCTTTTTGCTCGATATGATAATTTCTTCTTTTTTAACTGATTCTTTTTCAAACATGCTGCAATTGATGATGATGATGATGATGATGATGATGATGATGCTATTTATTCTGCACAAAAGTTTAATCAAATATTTATATGACGTTAATATGAGAACCTAATTCTCTCTGTTTTAGGTGACTTTACAGTAAAATACCGTTAATACACTGTTTTATTTATTTAACTCTGTGTCAAAGCCACAAAACTGCTAATGAGAAACAAATGAAATAAATCTGATGATCTAAACTGTTTTCTCTGTAAACAAGTATCCACTCGGTAGAGTGTAGATATAAAAACCTCCTTCATTTATGAGGTAATAAAAACACAACGATGGTGATTTTAATCGAATAAAAACATCACTATCGTCATTATGTTCAATTAGTGTAAATAGATCCAGTAAAAACCCTGAAGACTCGAACTTTAAGAACGAGGAGCAGGGTAAAGAAACATGAACCAGAGTCTATTTCACCATGAATACGAGTCAAACTCCCCTCAACAGATATTTTACGTTGGTTGAAGTAATATCCAGTTTGACCGTCTTTTGTTTTCACAACCAAATAGTTAACAATGAAAGTAAATGGGGCAGTCAGCCAAACGTATCTAAATTGTCATTTTTTAACCACTAATAAAGCTCAAAATATCACTTCACTTCAGCAGTAGCATGAATAGGGTCCCTACACATAAACTGAAGTACTGATAACTTAGTAAGTGAACCCAGAGTTTATTAAAAACACTGTTTTACAAGACTTACCCAACGTCTGGTTTTATAACAACTGGTGATGAAGGTTGTTCCACATCAGCAGATTCATCATTTATTTCGTTCTTCACAGACACATTAACCTGTTGTTCAGTAAAATGATGAATCTGCTGATGTGGAACAACCTTCATCACCAGAATACTTGTTCACCTTTTTAAGTCTTTTACTTAAATATCTTCACAGGAAAGAAAACAACTAAGATCAGACTTAGAAAATTAACGACCAGAGATGTTTTTTTCCTCTGATCCTCCGAACACTTCAGATAAACTTCCACATAAATATATTTTACTCAGAACAAGGTCTGAAGATTTTGTCCAAAAAGTCCTTTAAAAGTCTGAAGACGTTTTAGTCACTGCCGTGAAAAATCAAACACAGTCTGGGATTTATTACAGATCTAACCACTAAAACCACCGTCACGTTTTACATTCCACTTCAATGTATATCATCACACACACACACACAGCGTATATATAGAAGTGGAAATCCTGTGTTTCTCAGCTTAGACGTCGTTCGTTATGTAACTGACGACAGAGAAACTTCTACCACAGACAGTTTATTTCACATCAGACGACGGGAAATCCTTACCATCCTCTGTGATTGGGCACTGACTCCAGGGGTCGCCGTACTTCACATCCTGTCTCCGCGCCCGCCTGAGACACACACACACACACACACACACACAGTGAATTACATGTCTGTTGTTGTAGATGTGTTTACAGTCGTCGTCTTCCAAGGAAACTCTTACTTTAAGGAGAAATAAACCTCCAATCTTAATCATTAAGGTCAGTGAACTCGTCCAGAATGAGTTCACTGAGGTAGTACTGAAGGATTCTGGGAATTGACCCCATCCACACATATTGACTCAATGATCAACAGGGTCAACCTGTTGACCTGCAGCTGTTTGCTCCAGCTGGACTTTATCAAACCATCGTGGTGGTAAACACCTCCCACTTTTAATCCGACGTGACTTTAATTAGATGTGGATGCGATAACAATGTGTGGAAACTGTCGACAGTTTTAGGTGCCAATAAAGCAGCGTGAGGAAGGAAACAGGCGCCCAATCAGAGTTTAGAGCTGAACACACCTGCGACAAACTGTCAAACTGGACGTGTCTCTGGCTGTGAAATGGTTTCATTTCACCACGGTGAAGAAAAACAAGCTGGGTCCATTAATAAAGTCAGTGACTAGTTGGTCTAACAGCAGCCGGCGGCGTCGCAGCCTTTTACAAAACGTTGTGTAACAGCGTTAAAATATGAAGCTACTGTGATTACAGAGCAAAGTGAGGTTATGAAAACACACAGTGTTGTTTCAGCTCATGTCTTCACCCGTTCTGCTTCACGTCCTCTGACTGTTACTGATCCGAAGGTCATAGTTTCCTTCAACAACGTCTCACTCATCAAACTGCTTCCTCTTCTTCAGTCTTCATCTATTTTCTTTGACGGCTCAATTAAATCAACAGGAGACGTTGAGTTTCTGCTGCTGCTGCATCATTTTTATTTATCTGCCTCTTTGTGACTTCATGGAAACATCTGAAAACTTATTTTTATTTAGATCCATTAAAGGAAACTGTAACAACGTCTCAGTAAATTCCTTCTCTAAACATTTATATTTTGTAATCGGTAAACATTGCACTGTTCATTTCAGCTCAATATCTCAGGAACACACGGAGGGAATTTCTTTAAATTTGGTAGAAACTTTCAACTGCACACAAGGATGAACTGTTTAGACTTTGCGGGTCATAGGTCAAAGGTCAAGGTCACTGCCACCAAACAAAACAAGCATTTGGGCTCAATATCTCAAGAGGAAACATGTTGAGTGACGACTGACTTGAACTTGAGGTTCAACTGATTAAATTCAGAAGTCAAAGGTCAAAGATCAAAGGTTACCGTGACTTTAGTAAATATATTTCTGACCATAAGTCAAATAAGACACATGCTATTTAACTGCAACTCATATGTTTGACCTTTGTTGATAACCTTTGTCAGGAGTCTAACAACTGATAAACCGGCTGGTATAAACATTTCTGTGTGAACAAGTCACTTCAGCTGTAAACTGTAAAACAAAACGTCTCAGGTAAAACCCTGAACCCTCTGCTGGTACCTCTTGCTGGTGGGGAAGTATCTGGAGCAGGTCTGTCCGTCCCAGGAGCAGTACGGGTCTCTGGCCAGGCAACACTCGGCGCAGTCGCTGCCGTATAACTCACATCTCTGAAGGCCGAGCTGGACCACACCGAGCTCACTGGACACGTAGAGCTGTTGCTGTGGATGAGAAGTCACGAAATGTGTTAAATGTCCATCAAACTGAATGTTACTGTTGAAAGAAGAAGATCAGAAACTGAAGTAATAGACGTCAGATTTAAATTTGCTTTATTTTAAGAAAACACAATTAGTTCAATAACTTTTAAACTCACTGACTTCATTAGCTATTTCCTGGTGTTTTTATGTAAAACATTTCATTTTATCTGTTTATGGACTCATCATTAGTTAAAGTTATAAAAAAAATATAAGAAACATCTGAGATTTATGTTAAACAATTTACGTAAAACCAACAAGTGTCTGGGAATACAACAACATTAAAATGACTTTATTAAATCAGAATTCAATTTCTCTAAAGTATAACTTCTTCTTCTTAAACTGTGTAGTTTTATAAGAACATCTTATAAATATAAATAAATAAACCCAACGCAGATGGACTCACTCTCTTGGTCGACAGCTCCATGCTCAGGACGGGAGTCGGACTCTGGTGGAGAAAAAAAAAGAAAATGGATAAATGTTTGTTCTTTATTACACAAAAACACTCTAGATACATATGTTTATGATGAAACTAACTAAAAGTGTCTAGAAAATGTACTTTATTTTGGCGGGGAATCACATTTACACCCATTTGTTATTTATCTAATTTTATTCTGAAAGTCGTGACAGGAAGTCTTATGATTCTTCTTTTGTTCATATGACCACAGAGCTGTTATTGATTAATCAGCCATTTCCTGGAAGGATTTTAATTTGAAAGGTCAGCGGCTGCTAACCAGCTAGCATCAGCTCATCCTGTCTTAACTGCAGCTCCAACCTCTTTTCCTGCAGGTGGCGACAACATCTCTGGTTCAGAACCAGAACTCCAGTCTCCGGTTGTAGTTAGCATGCTAGCTCTTTAAAAGCTAACACTTCTTTCATTTCATCCTGCTGTTAAACTATAAAGTTTATTAATAAATGATGTGGGATCAGATCAGAACCTGAAGGTTTTTAGGTGAGTTTCTGTTTATTTTGCAAAAGACAAGACAGCGGACGCCAGCGTCGCCCGACTGCACACGTCTGTAAACAGGAATAAAAGCTTCATTCATGGAGTCGGATCAAACGACACAACGGCCTCTTATTTGCAGACAAACGTGGAAGATTAGGACGTCTCATGTGACTCGATGCTAGAAAACTATCGGCGACGATCTTCAACAACAATATTTCAGCTGAGGAATTCACTCAGAGCGTCGTTAAACTCTGCGGCGTCGCTTTGAGGTCGGAGCAGGAACCTAATGAGCCTCTTTCTTCCTCTAAAGGACTAAATCACCACACGGCTCCATTTGTTTTCCAGATCACTGGTCAGAAAAGGGAGTCGATGACCCCTGAAGGCTGCGAGCGTTGAGGTCGAGCTGGTCCAGATAACGAGACTCTGGTCTTTTTTTTTTTTTCAGTGACCAGGATGAATCTGAGACCCAGTCAGGGTCCAACATGTCTGTCAGCAGATAGAAAACTGAACCAAACCTCATCCAGCTGCTTCATTTGACTGGAAATGGTTCAGTTCCTGTTGAACCTCAGTTACACACAATGAACGTCTGGTTTCCTGTTTGTTTGTGGCTGTTTTTTCATCCGTGTTGTGTTTCTTCCTTCCCTCCACCTGCTCCACATTTTAAAGATAAATTTCCTCAAGTCGTTCTCTCTTTTCCTTTATCCTCTCTCTCCACCCGTTCTCTGCTCTGTTCTTTCATCATCATCATCCTCTATTTCGTCTATTTTTGCCTCGTCGTTATTGTATTTACACAGAGGAGCTTGGGAAATATGTGCCCTGTCCCTCTCTGTTTTTCTGTTTAGTGGATTTATTCCAGAAAAACATGTTCCAATACTTTTGGAAAACTACAAATGAAGCCTCACGCAGCTCATCACAGTGTGAGGAGTGATGCAGTACACGCTGTGGACTTACATCTGGTTTTCACGGCCGGGATTCGAACCTCAGACTCTTGCTTCAGAGTGAAACTCTGAGAGTGTCTGCGAGTCTTGACCAAAACTCCTATTGCCAAAATTTCTTCACCATCAAAGCCACAAGGCTTTACTGAGCACATTTATCATTGTTTTTTTTATTTCTGGTGTCAAAACTGTGGAAAATACAGTGAATTAGAATAACTGTAGTTTCTGTTTTTCCCCAAAAAATCCCATTACCCCAGTCAAAGGAGCAGTTGAGTGGTTTAATGAACACATTGTGTGAAAGAGGACAAGTGTCACTACAACTGTGGAAAACATCATATGTGTAAAGTGAAATTTGTGGCTGTGAGCAGCGAGTAAATAAAACATTTCTGAGAATTTTTCTGAAAGTTTCTCCGCTCTAGTCTCAACATTCCGTCCAATACACACCCATTAAAAACTCTGAATCTCCCCAAAATTGATCATGATCATTGAAGAGTGACTAATGAAATCTATACAACGTATCAAAAAGATGAACACCACATCAACAGACTGGACTTGTGTCTACATTTTAAAGTTTGAACGGCGTCTCTAGGTGAAAGTATGACAGAACAGTAGATGTTTGAAAAACGTTGAATTTTTTTTGCTTGTTTGTTTCACCTCTTCCTATTCATTCTCTGTGGGAAATTTTTCGCATTTTTTTTTTTTTTATGCGAATTATGTTACGCAAAATTCATATTCTTTAGAGAAAAGTGACAGCTCATTGAGTCTGATCAAAGCCTGATATTTTGGTATATAATTTGAGTGGGTGATTTCAATTGTTTTTGTGTTATTAGCAGCAGAAAAATGGTACAGAAGAAGAAGAAGCATCATTAATAAGATCGAGCTAAGGTTTGATAAATTTTCTGCAGAGTTACATGTCACAAAAGCAGAAAAAACATCTGAAATATGAAAAGTCATGTTATAACAAGCAGCTGCGATTAAAAAACAAACTTTATCAACAGTTTCCTCACCTGGAAAACAGTCAGTTCCTCTAAAATGACCTCCTCCGTGTCCCAGTTGTCTTTGATGACGGACACGGCCTTCACCACCTTCCCATCATCTGCACAACGAAGGTAAACAGCATTTACTCACAGTTTACTGTGACTAAATTTACTAACAACACACTGACATTTAAAGCTGCTACATGCTACGGCTAGCTGTTAGCATGCTAACTGAACCGAAACAAAATCAAACACGTTCGATGTTTAAAGGAACAAAATGTTTGATGCTGAATCACAACGTTTGTCTCGACAGGTCAGTAAACAGCTGCGGATGCTAACGTTAGCTACGTAGCGTTAGCACAAATTGACATGTAGCGATTTAATTTTTAACATTTACTACAGTAAAGACAACACCTAACTAAAATGTTTCACTACAGATACTAACGTTTTGTCGTGGAAAAACACAGAGAAATGTTTTGATTTTAATAAAACAGAAGTAAAGAACCTGTCTGATATGATTTGATCTGATATGTCAAAGAAAATAAATGGACAATGATGTCGAGGAGGAAAATATTTCATCTCAACGTCTCAGTGTCGACGACGTTAAAGACAAAATATAAAAACAACTTTCTGTTGTTTTATTGTCTCTTTTCTCCCTTTGCTCAATTTAAATATAAAACACATTAAACCTCCTTTAACTGTGACTCATGACACATCCTATAGTGGATATAACACACACACCAACCAACCTTCATCTAAACCTGACAGAAGTCATGTCTTCACCTTCATTTTTTGTTTTCTACATCATGGGGACCTGATTTTTGTCCCCACAAGAGAGACAGGTCCCCACAATGTGAGTGTGTAAACAGGTTTAAGTCCCCACAATGTAGGAAAAAACAGGTACACACACACAAAGTTGTTACAGAGAAACACACTGTTTGTAAACAGTCAGTGATATAATCAGCTGAAATAACACAAGGATGCACAGAACAGCACATGGACACACACACATTACTAAAAATACACACACTTTACTATAAATACACACACACACACACAGCTGGAGATTTCCCACAGTGAGATGTCTGAGGTTTACGAGGCTCCCAGGGAGAGTCCTGACTGTGTGTGTGTGTGTGTGTGTGTGTGTGTGTGTGTGTGTTCTGTCAAACATCCCTACATGGACTCATCTCTGGTCGACACACACGTTGTTGGATCCACAGAAACATTTTAACTTCATTTCACAGGTTCATTATTAAACGTCAAAATAAAACCAGTCTGAGCTGATACTGACTGTTTACAGTCTGTTTCCTCTGGTTTATATAAAACGCTCCATGACGTCGTGATCTTTTATTCCTTTATCACCTTTTATTAAAAAGGTCAATGTTGACATATTTACACAGATCTGATTAGAAAATGAGGTAAACTGTTGAAGACCAGAACCAGGGAGGAGTTCAGTGTCACAATGTTTTCATGCGTTTTGCTGCAGTTTCCTGATTGAACAAGGTGTTTGGTTACAACGCTGTGCACCGGTTTGCAACAGTCCTTCAAGCTACGTTGTTACTTTTTATTATGTTTTGTAACGTTTGTTACATTTCGTTACATTTTGTTACATTTTGTTACGTTTTGTTACGTTTTGTTACGTTTTGTTACATTTTGTTACATTTTGTTACATTTTGTTACGTTTTGTTACATTTTGTTATGTTTTGTTACGTTTTGTTACATTTTGTTACATTTTGTTATATTTTGTAACATTTTGTTATATTTTGTTATATTTTGTAACATTTTGTTATATTTTGTTATATTTTGTTACATTTTGTTATATTTTATTACGTTTTGTTACCGTTTCCTGATTGAACGACCTGTTTAGTGACAACGTTGAGTAACGATCTCCAACCGTCATTGGAGGAAGTTTTCTCCCGTTTGGTCGACGTGTTCAAGGATTAGACCAATCAGAGCCAACGTGGAGATAAACTCCGCCCTTTTAAAAAGCCGTGGTCAGTAGTTGTAAGGCTGGCGTCGCGTGACAGGACGTTCAACTCTGTTTCTGTTGAATTAAACGTTTCGTTACGTATCGTGCATCTTGAACTCAGCCCTGGTTTCATTGGCTGTTTAATACCAGATCTGATTCTTGTTGAAACTGTTTGACGTGTAGTTACTGTCACGTCCAGAAGGGGGAGACAACAGCTCCACGGTGAAGTTTAGTTCAACGTCACAGACGTTAATCAGTGATTCAGCCGCTGCAGGTTGAAGCTGGAGGTCAGGGTTCATCGTCATGGTAACAAGTTATGTTAAGTCCTGACAATAAATTTGTCTAAAATGTTCCCATGAGGATCTGAGTGATAAAATAAATCTGTGAACACATGTTCCAGGAGCAGCCGTCGGCTGTTAAAAGACGATTTATTATTGTTATCGTCTGTAAATTCTCTGAGTTTGTATCAAAGTGATTTATATTATTTGAATATGACACGTTCACTCTTTACACCAACACACTCAGGTTTATTGGAGCCACTGACTCTGACGTCTGAAGGTCGTTTTAACCAGCAATGATGTAACAAACAGTAACGAGTTAATAAACATCTCAGAATCTATGAATCGCTTCCGTTTAAAGATGGTTTGTGGTTTAAGTTAAACATTTATGTGTCAGATGTTCAGTAAAACTCTATATGAACCATGAACCGTGTTTTTCTCTTCTGTTGTTGACTTCTGACTAAATCTACACACTTTATTCTCTAAATGAGACTGTGTGTTTGATATAGTGAAGCGTTTGAAAAAAATGTTGGGAAATTAAAACGTATAAGACAAGAAGACACGATTATTATTTCACATTATTAACATAGAATTCAACCAATCCCTGTGAATTCTGTACGTTCTAGAAAAGTTGTGACGTCGGCTTGTTGCCGTGGACGTTGTCGACGAGAAACTCTTGAAAACACTTGAGAGAGAATTGATCATTAATCAGGTTAATGAGCCGTTGAGAAGAATCCACTTAGAGGTTTTAAACCT
>CM028908.1:26914046-26931514 GCA_016801845.1 Polydactylus sextarius
GTAACTGAATGTAGCTAAATGCAGTTGTTGAATATAGCAAAATGTAGCTGAATGTGATTGAACATAGCAAAATGTAGCAAAAAGTAGCTAAACCTAGCTGAAAACTTTTAGCTACATAACCCAACTTAGCCCAATGTAGCCTAATGTAGCTAAACAAAGCTAAATGTAGCTGTGTTCAACTGCATTTAGCTAGGGAGGCTAGCTAGTTATCATGCTAAATTCTGTCAACCTCAAAGAGTTAATATTACTGTTGGTCTCCACATCTGGTGACAGATTTTGATGAGTTAAGCACTTTGATAGTTTGATACTGATGTTGTGTTTTTTCCATACTAACAGCTGCTAATGCTAATGTCAGCTAGCACGTAGCACTAGCAAAAAGTTACAAATGGCACCTTTAAGATGTGACACGTGTGGACGTCGTACAGTTCATCCAAATACTACACAACATTAAAGACGTCAGGAGTTAAAGCAAATATGAATCTGACAGGGCAGCGGATTTTATCTGGGAAATCTGTCGGTTTTTTTCTTTTCTGTCTTTTTTTATTAACGATTTAACGACACATTTTTCAAACATCAAACGTCTCATTTCACAGTAAAACCACTTCACATCTTTCTTAGGGGATTAATTATAACAAATATGTTTCCTGTTAAAAGTCCCAGGCGTCTTTCTGGAGCTGTCAACGCTAACACTAATGCTAACGCTAACACTATAATCAGGTTTTCAAAATAAATCTCAAAGCTGATACTTTATTGTGGAGGGGTCTGACAGCAGTTGATGTGTTTTATGTCCTAAATGTCAGACGGGGGCGACGGATGACGTCAGTGATGTGAAATCAGTCCAACGGACCACACAGCGTCCAGGACGGAGACAGAGGACGGATTGTAGTGTCACAGGAATATGAATACGGCTGTCAGACATGATTTAACGTGTCTGTGTGTGTGTGTGTGTGTGTGTGTGTGTGTGTGTGTGAGGGGACGAACCAGTCAGTCGAGCTGTGAACGGCTCTCTGGGACTGAAGGGACATTTTCCTCGACCCGACTCCACCGAGTGAGACAACGTGAACAACGGTTCCTACGAGACGGAGACGGAGACCACACACAATAACAAAAGGTCAAAGGTCAAACTGACCCTCAGCCTCCTCTTCCCCACTTCACATGACGGACTTCCTCCTTCAGGGCTGAATATCAAAGTGACAAACTGAAGCTGGATCAGTCAGTGAAACATCTGGTTTTTATCAACACTAATGTGTGAAAATGACTCAGTTTTATCTGCTGCTTCAATAAATCACATCGAGTTGTTTTATTTAAATAAACACAAACCAAAACAATAAATAGACAAAAACTAGCTTTGATGTTTCCTTTGCAACTTTAAAGGTGCTATGTTTAAGTTACTATTGCTAGCTAACGTTAGTGATAACATCTGTCTACTTATTATACTTTTATACTATGTCTGAACTGTGCTACATGAAGCTACAGTGTTGTAAAAGATGAGAGCTGGGGCTAGCTGGTTAGCTGGCTAGCATGCTAGGAGGTTAGCTGGTTAGCATGCTAGGAGGTTAGCTGGTTAGCATGCTAGGAGGTTAGCTGGTTAACCTGCTAGGAGGTTAGCTGGTTAGCATGCTAGGAGGTTAGCTGGTTAGCATGCTAGGAGGTTAGCTGGTTAGCATGCTAGGAGGTTAGCGATAGCCAAAACTTCTAGAACCTTTAAACTGACCTTTTCAAGGAATCTGGCTAACATGCTACATTCAGTAAAAGTTAATTAACCTAGTTTTTTAGCAGCAATAATACTTCATATAATCAGTAGCACTTTAATATACGTTTTTACTATAAATATATTAGCATTTAGCTGGTTAGCATGCTAATGTACCTCGATCTGTTACTCTCCACTCCTGGAGACAGATGTTAGCAACTCAAGTAATAAAGGTTGATGCTGAACCTGTTGTGTTTCTTCCATATTGACAAGTAAACAGCTGCTAATGCTAACGTTAGCTATGTAGCGATAGCTTCACCTACATATAACACCTTTAATTAGACAATTAAAGGAATTTATTCAAAATATGTGAGATAATATCTGAGAAACTGTGGAAGTTTGTTCTTCTACTGTGTTTTATCGATGAGATGAATAACTCAGCTGTTATTTTCAGTGATAAATAATGAGAGTATGAAATCCTTTGTACCTCTGAGCCGTGTCCTAAGTGCAGGTACGTGCACTGAGGATGAAAAGCTCCGGTGCCACAGATGTAAACGTGGGTTTTGTTGTACGGCTGCAGCAGACGCACAAAGTTGGCGCAGTCCGTCTGAAGAGAAGACAAACACGTATGTATGATCATATTTTGTTTTAATGCTCAGATTATACAGATGATGGAACAATAACAACACAGATAAACTTTATCTTACCTCCAGACTTTTTCCCGCCAGCCTGCAGTGCTCCACATGCTCCCGTGCGGCCGGCCAGTAAACCTGTCAGAGAGAAACAAACTTTATCTTTGATCTTCAAACGTAATCATCATCATTTATCAAACGTCCCGACAGGAAGTGATGTAACGTCTCACCGATCGTGACGGCAGGTCCAGACCGTCGGGCTTCAGCAGGTAGACGTGGTCTTTGCCTCCCACCAACAACCAGCCCTGGTCCTCGTCCAACAGCAGCGCCTGGTAGCCGCCGCTGACTCCGCCCCTCCAGAACACGGCCGAGCTGTTGACCAAGTCTGAGAAACACAGAGGTCAGAGGTCAAACACTTTAGTCAAACAAAGAGCTGTGGAGTTAGAGTTAGATCACGACTCCAAAGTCATCGAAACAAAAATGATTATTAGTAATTTGACATTTTCTTCTTTGTGAGTTTGACTCTTATTTTGTGTTTTGTTCCCAAAAACACAAACACTTTGTCCGTTTCAACAGGTTGAATTCACCTTTCAAGTGTTTAACAAACTTTGGATCAGAGATGCTAAACGTTAACGATGCTAAATGTAATTGACTATAATGCTGAACCTTAGCGATGCTAAAGGTTTAGCGATGCTAATCGTTAGCGAACAGCATTATTTGCTCTGTAATTTTAATTCATTTGTATTTGTATTATTTCATACAATAAATTCACTGTTGTTGTTTTTACGTCAATAAATTCAATTTGTTTCTAGTTCAAATCAACGATTAATCGCTGCTGCTTCAACTGGATGTGTGTGTGTGTGTGTGTGTGTGTGTGTGTGTGTTACTTTAATTTGACACTAAAACTCAAACCAACTGACCAGTGAAGAGAAATAACAGTTTTTAATCAAAGGAGTCGAAGGAGATGAAACAGTTATGTTACAGCTGGTAAAAAGAGTCAAAACCTTTAAATCCTGCTTTCACTAAATAGGAACTTGGACATTTGCCACACACACACACACACACACACACACACACACACACACTCTCTGGCAGCAGTTCATCAGTCAGGCCTCTCTGTTCTCTGGGGACTCAGAGTTAAAGCAGCCAGAAAACGACCTGAACAAGCGCAGCAAATTAACCCTGAAGCTCTGCTCTGTTGCCCCCCCACAGTTGCCCCCCCCGCCCCGCTGCCCCCCTCCGACCCTCCGACCGACCGCTGTGTTTACTCTGTGACGCCGTCGGCCGCCAGGTCCCAGAGCTGAGACGGACGGCGGCAGCAGGAGAGAAAATAACTGAGGTTTTTATTCCAACGAGTAAAATTTCTACTCTGGAATGAAAAAAGACGTCCAGTCCAATAATAACAACAATAATATTAATAATAATGATAAAATAATGAGGCCGTTTTATGCCGACAGATCGATGAGTTGATCAACTGAAAAACAAATGGAAACAAAAATATTAAAAACTTCTGTTTTTCTCCTTGAAAAGTGAAAATCCTTCACATCTTGAAGCCGTTTGGATCAAAACAAACGTCAGCTTCAGTTTGTTATAAATAAATGATTATGTGATTAACGGAGAAGAGAGGTCGTTAATATGTTGATGGATTTTCTCTGTTGGATGGTTGGAAATCTGTGTAAATCTGTGTGAAGTCCAGCTGTAAATTAAATCACACAGCGACTGAAGGACCTTGAACGTGTGTGTGTGTGTGTGTGTGTGTGTGTGTGTGTGTGTGAGTGTGTGTGTGTGTGTGTCCTTCTGTAAACAATCACCTGAACAACGAAGGAAATGAAGCGTGAAACGTTGCAGAGTCGACCTCACAAAAATCTACGTGTCTTTGAACGCATCACGGCACATTTGTTACACTTCACCACTGGTTAAAAAGAAATCAATCACACACACACACACACACACACACACACACACACACAGTCTCCGTCTACAAACCAAGCGTGACGACTACAGATGAGACAAACCTGAACTAAAAGCTTTAACACACTCAGTGTGAAGGAGTTTAACTGGTAGAAACAAGATGAATGAAGCGATGAAGTGAGAAGTGAAATCAGTTCATGAGCTGCGTGAAGTGATTTTTACTCTTTTTACTAATTTGTAACAAAGTTTCAGGTTAAATCTTTCACTTTTAATGCTCGTTTTCCTTCAGACATTTCAAGTCACGTTGCTTCTACTTAGTAGAAACTTGAGATTATGTTTCTAATCTGCAACATTAAACATCTCATCTGGTCTGTGAACCACTCAGGATCCTCCAGGAGGAGCTGGACCTGGACTTGGACTTGGTTCTCAGTAGGAAACCGATGGATTGACAAATCCAGCTGGGGAATGAGACCTTCAAGTATCTTGGTCTTGTTCACGAGTGAAGGAACAAGGAGCGTGACACTGACGGAGCATCGTTGTGATGAAAATGGAGCTGAGCCAGAAGGTAAAGCTCTCGATCTACCAGTTAATCTTACACTTACAACCTTGACGTAGAACTTCGAGAGCTACATGACGGCATCAAGGTGATGACGTAGCCTTCATGTCGAGTTGATGGAGAAACACAAACTACACGTCAGAGACGGGGGAGAAGCTCAGTCATCCAGACTAGAGACCCTGCTCTTTTGTGTAGAAAAGAGCCAGTTGAGGTGGTTCGACCACCAGGACGACTTCCTAGGGACTAGGACCTAGAACTGGGAGGAGACCTCATGGCAGATCCAGGACCAGGTGGAGAGATTACCTCCTCACTGGGAGAGTTAGTCGAGGCCACCAGGGAAGAGGAATCTCGGGCTCTTTGCTAAACCTGCTTCCTCAGTGACTGGATAAGTCGAAGATGGATGATGGATGAGTCAAAGTGAATGTTTGTGTCAAATCTGAAAAGATTCATAACAAAAGTTCGTGGAGGATTTCTGTCCAGAGTCTTGATCTTAAATTAAACGAAGCAACAGCAGCCGAGCAGTTCATACCGCTTCATTATCGAATCTAGTCACTGTGTGTTTATGTGTGTGTGAGTGTGTGTGTGTGTGTGTGTGCGTGCACACGCCATCACACTGAGAAATGAGCTGTGAAAACTCATAAACGGTGAATGAGCAGATGTCACACATGCTGATTTCATACAAAGAAGAAGAAGAAGTAGAAGAGCTGCAGGCTCCACTTTGTGGTGTTAATGTGTGTGTGTGTGTGTGTGTGTGTGTGTGTGTGTGTGTGTGGCATCGTCCCATGTGTGAAAGTCTTCAGACATTCAGAACAGTTTAACAGTTTAACTCATATGATATTTTCCAGAACAATAATCAGCACAAACAATGTAGCTGCTGCTATAAACTAGAGTCTCTAATGTATCTAATGTTATATAATCATATAACACGACTCAGCGGCTCCATTATTTACGTTTTGTTATAAAACCTCCTCTGACTTCGGTTCAACATTTTCCAAATATTTTTCTTTTTGTTTCAGGTTGTAAAAGATGAAAGAACCTGAATTAAGATTCAGTTCACGTCTGGTTGAAGCTTCGTGAGTCACTAATGTAGAAACGTGGACGATAGACGCTGGAAAATGTAATAAATGTTAATAATATTATAATATATAAGTTGTGAAACTCCCTCAGAAGCGAAGCTGCAGACAATAACCTTTGTGGGACCTGCAGCACTTGGCTCAGCTTTAACTCAGCTCCTATAGATCCCATCCATCAAACTCAGCTACGACGGGAAATAAATGCGCGATGAAAGAAAATGTAGCAGGAGATATCTCAAAGAGCTCTCCCCGAGGAGGGAGGTACGGCGCAGAAAAATACGACGTGAAATACTGGAGAGAAATCGCTACGCGTCAGGACGAACGTGGTCGAATCAGTCATTCCCTGAAGCTTTCAGTTGGTTTTCCTTAATAACTTCAGACTCCCACACGATTCCAACCATCGCTCAGAAAGAAAAACGCATTAAAATGTGTGAAAACATGAGACTTTCCACACCAGAGTCCAACTGAAGATAAAGACAAGATGCATTAAAGTGACTGATGTCTGCCCCACGATGACGATGACGATGTGAAAATGGTTAAATGTTTCTTTTCCTTTGATCAAAACCAAAGACCATGGTGATCGTCACTTGCCTCTTTTCCACCATCATCTACTGGTCTCTACTCAGTTTCTAGTGTTTCCACTTGGTCCTAGTTCCTGGTTCCAGCTACTGTTTTAGTTCCTACTCTGTGGAGGAACCAATGGAGCTGAGTCGATACTAAAACGTGACGTGAACAGACGCCGGCCACTGATTGGTCAGAGGGAGTGTCTTCACAAGCTGCCACCAGACGCCAGTTGAGTTGAGAGAGCGTCAACAAAATAATCAAGCTCCATTTTTAAACAGGACAAGAGTGATAGCCATCGTCGTAGCTACCTGGTCGTAAGCTAACCCAGCAACAAGTACAGCATCTCCTCCATGTCCATTAATGTTTACTGATGTTTTAGTGTCGTGACGTCGCAGCAGTTTGACTCCACTCACCACATTCACGTGGAGGAGGAACCAAACTGTGATGGAAAACAACGTGTCTGCTACCAGACTGAGTAGAGTCCAGTAGAGTCCAGTAGAGTCCAGTAGAGTCCAGTAGAGTAGAGACACAACCACGTGGTGGAGAAGAGACGTCTGAAAATATCATGTTTATAAAACCAAGAACATGTTCCATCACATAGACACTGTGACCAAATTCACAACAAAAACATCCTGTAGTAGCATCAAACGACCTGTAGATGGAAACAAAAGGACATGTATGACATGAGATCAAAGATTTATATCTGTTGTTTCCTGTGTGGGGCTGACAGGAGCTAGCCAACTCATGCTGACGCTAACAGCCTCTTCTGTAGTGTCCTAGGAAACCCAACATGGCGGATCATGAGTTCTGCTGCTCGTACTAATCTTTAAATGATCGTTTCCTATTTATAGTATCGTTCCTTCCATCACTCCTTATTATTCTGTCCGACCTCAGTAAATTCTCAGTTAATAATCAGACTTATCCTCGTTGACGTGGTAACTGGGATCATTGTCTTTTCACAGCAGACGAGTCTCCACTGTTTCACTCAGTCACATCATGTTACGCTCTAATCAACGGGATCATTTCCACTCACCTCAGAGAGAAGTGGAGCTAAACTAAGCATGAACGTCCGTCTGTGTGTGTGTGTGTGTGTGTGTGTGTGTGTGTGTGTGTGTGTGTGTGTGTGTGTGTGTGTGAGGGAGGGAGAGAGTTTGCATATGTGTGTGTAAGAAGACGGAACGCTGTGGATAATTGCAAACATTTGTGAGAGCTGGGTTTGAGCCCAACACCTGTACAACACAAGGCTGTGTGTGTGTGTGTGTGTGTGTGTGTGTGTGTGTGTGTGTGTGTGTGTGTGTGTGTGTGTGTCAGTGTGTGTGTGTGTGTGTGTGTGTGTGTGTGTGTGTGTGTGTGGTCAGTAAGAAACAGAAAGGATGAGAGTGTGAATACTTGAAGACCATATTGTGAGAGAGGGAGAAACAGAAACGTCTTTTTACTATGAAAACTCATGAATGCATGAAAGAGCAATGTGTGTGATTGATTGTTACCGGTGATGAACACTGATTGCCTGCAATCAGGAAGGTGATTAAAACTGGATCTGCTTCATTAAACTGTTGTGTGTGTGTGTGAGAGTGTGTGTGTGTGTGTGTGTCTTCAGATGAGGTGTGTGTAGAAACATAACTTTACCCATCAACCTAAAAGTAAACACTCCTGCTTCAGGTTCTTGTCTTTGTTTTCTGTTCAACTTCACCAGACTCTATTAATAAAAACACTAATTTAACCTCATATGACTCATTGAGCTGCTGGTCACTGCTGCTTCTATTAGTTTGTATTATTGCATCATATTTAAAGTTAAATAAAGTAACTGAATATTTCTTCCATCACTGAATGTTACACTAACTAACACTAACTAATTAAAAAAAAGATTACCAGTGACCAGCAGCTGAATGAGTCCTAGGAGGTAAAATTAGTGTTTTTGTCAATGGAGTCTGGTAGAAAAACTTAAAGTTTGAGTATTTTCCCTCCTGCTGAGACGTGTTGCACGTATGTTGGCGTGAGGCCGACGCAGGTGTGTTAAGTTTATGTTTTTATGTGCAAAAAACAGTTTGTCATGATGTAAACTGGACTGGATCCTGATTAAAGTGGATTAAAAACCTCAGAGTCTCACCTCCTGCACCTCTACGGGACGCCTGCACGCATCATTAACACAGGTCAAATAAACACACATACACACACACACACACACACACACACACACACACACACACACACACACACACACACACACACACACACACACTCTGAGTCTGTCCAGTGTTCAGATCTTTGATCAGACTCCAATCAGTCGTTTCTTTTCCTACAAATCCTTTTTTTTCCCTCATTTTGTTCGTTTCTGTAACAGTAAAATAAACAGCAACATGAGAAATATTCACTGAGTTGTAATGAAACCATTAACATATTTTCAAAAAGCTTCTCTGGTTTGAGTTTGACGTCAGCGTCGCAGCAGCAGCTGAAAAACACATATTTGACTTCTTGTATATTTTTAACTGGTCAGTTGATTGTGGTTCAGATAAAAACGTCTGTTTCTTGTTAAAAACATAAAAGATCTTATTCTTTAACTCTGGACCAACGTTAGTTCACACACTAATAACAACAACCTGAATCTGTCAGCTCGTTTAGTGGACGTCCATTAAACGTGGAGGACGGTCGGCCTGTTTTATTTCACTGTAACAGTGAACTGATTCACTGAGCTAAATATCTTTTACATCATTTATGTCTGAAAAACGTTAGAAAACACGACTGAGATCATGAAACAAAACAAAACAAAACATGTTTCATCCACCAATGATAAGATACAAACGATCTTGTGCCATTTTGAATGGGGTCCTTTCAAAATAAAAGCACACACAGTCTTATTTTACTTTTCTTCTCTAAAACAACTGGAAAAATCAGAACCAAAAAGCAGAAAGTCTCTGTTTGTTTAAAGAAACAAACATCTCGTTCACCGTGATTTAATTTAAACTAATTAAGATCAAACGAATCTGAACTATTTTTTCTTTTTTCATTTTGTTTCTTTGAACTAAAGTTTGGTTTTGAAACATGATTTAAACCAGAAGTTTCTGGAGAAACTTGAATCCAAATTCCTGGTTCTTAAAGTAACGAACCCAGAGTCTATTTCACCATGAATAGACTGATGATGAATGATGAATCTGCTGATGTGGAACAACATGGAGGTTGTTCCAGATCAACATTCAACAGCCAAACGTATCCAAATCACCATTTTTTAATTTACTGAATTCAGTGCTAGGTGGTAGTCAACGACTTTACCACAACATGGAGGCGACGGAAGACGTTGGGTAAGTCTTGTAAAACAGTGTTTTTAATAAACTCTGGGTTCACTTACTAAGTTATCAGTACTTCAGTTTATGTGTAGGGACCCTATTCATGCTACTGCTGAAGTGAAGTGATATTTTGAGCTTTATTAGTGGTTAAAAAATGACAATTTAGATACGTTTGGCTGACTGCCCCATTTACTTTCATTGTTAACTATTTGGTTGTGAAAACAAAAGACGGTTAAACTGGATATTACTTCAACCAACGTAACATATCTGTTGAGGGGAGTTTGACTCATATTCATGGTGAAATAGACTCTGGTTCATGTTGCTCTGGACGTCACTTTAAAACATTCAAATCTCAACAAACAGACATGATGATTCATAATATTTGACTAACTTGCCTTTTAGTTTCTCAAAAACATTATTGTCTTCAACGTCCAGAAGTCGTGAAGAATTAAAGACATAAACAGGAAGTTAATTCTTTATGTAGTTAAAATTAGTCAAAACAAATCATTATTTTTGACAGTTACCAGGTTTTTCAAGACAGATTGTATCAAGTTTTCATAATATCTGTAAAATAAATGTTTTATTTACTTTCTGAACTTTCAAACCTCTCGTCTCTCAAACATCAACACGTCACCTGAAACGTTTGACTGGTTTTGTTGAAAGAAAAAACTCAAAACAAAGAAAAAGTGAAGAGACAGAAGATCGACGTGGTTTATGTTCTGAGAGGACGTGAACTTATTTCACACAACGACGTGAGTGACGGCGACCTCACCCGTCCTGAGGGGGAGGAGGAGATGAGAAGTGACAGGATCCTTCACCTGCCTGTTCAACGTCACATGGTCCCGATTATCAAACACACACACACACAGGTATGTGTGTGTGTGTGTGTGTGTGTGTCAGAGGCGTCTGGATCGTTTACAGTTTGTCGACAGCGGCCGTATCAGAGTTCATCAGACCAGTTTACATTTTAGAGGCTGAACATAACTTTACATCAATGCAGTCGACGTTTTTACTGAAATAAACACGAGACAGAATCGCTGCCTGTTTCTAGTTTAACTGATTCATTTCCTGAAAGACACTGAACATGAACATGAAGCTTTCAACAGGATTAAACATTAATCTTCATCCTAGATAGTTATAAACCAAGCTAACTTTAACTAGTTATAATCCAAGCTAACATTAGCTAGTTGTAAACCAAGCTAACGTCAGCTAACAGACAAAACTCAGTAGGAGGTAAAATAGTCAGGAAACAAGAAGAAGCAGCAGGACGTTGACCCGTGTTAACGTGTCAGATACTTGCTCGTCAGCTATGACAAGTTATTTTACACTAAAACTGAGCTACAACTCTAGAAGAGTTTGATATGAACTGAGTGTGTTAAATAGATAAATGATATCTTCTGATATTGATCTCAGGACCCTGAAATCACAATCGCATCGTGACTGATATCGACAAATATCATAACGTTGTCTAAAGAAGATCATATCGTGATCAAACTGCTGATTTACATCAATAGTTCAAACCTTCAAAAAACATGTTGTCAACAAATATTAAGGAAATAAAACTAGTTTCTTCATCTTCTTTTGTTTTTTGCTCCTAAAGTTCAACACCAACATTTGTCTCTATTATTTTGTCTGTTGAGCCAGAACATGTTGAACATGTTGATGTTGTTAGATCACGTCGTGATGAAGCAACCAGGCTGCACGACACCTCAGACAGGTTGTGATGGATGCTGGGAAACAAACTCGCCTTTGGCAGAAATCAGCGATCATCATCTGCTCCACTGAGCCTCATCTCTTCCTGAACTCTCAACGCTTCGGTACGTTTCATTTAAAGACTGTGATTCATTCAGAAACCACCATGTTGCTGCTTTGTTTCTCTCACATTAAAAAAACAAAATAGCAGAAGAAACATTCATCAGGTAAAAGACGATGCAGCTCATCCTCTGTTAGAAACGATCACAGCTGTGTTCAGTCCACGAGACGACGTGTGTGTGTGTGTGTGTGTATCCTACTGTCAGAGTCTCTGAGTTAATGTCAGTTGTTAATAAATGAATCAAACAGTGTCTACGTTAGTGTAGATGTGGTGGTAGTGGTGAGTCTGACCAGGCAGCTGATAAACTAAGTGATCAGAGCAGATTTCTAACATCAAAGTAAACAGTGTTGTTGTGTCACTAAAGAGGCTGAACATCTCTTTCTAAGCCAGGAGCCTCACCAACATAACACTATGTCTGTTTAACTCAGTAGTGGTGAAAGAAATAGATTTTAGAATAAAACAACATTCATCAGTAAATGTCAATAGAAACAAGTTCGACGATCGACTCTGTTGGACATAAACAGTCTAGAGAGAAGTGAGTATGATAGAGATGAAGTACAGTCAGAGAGCAGTGGTGCATGCTGGGACAGCGACGCTGTTTATCTGCAGGACGATCTGAGTCGAGTGTATAAATGTATAAAAGTCTGATGGAGCCAGTGAAATGTTTTGACTTGGTGACGGTCGTGGAGCCAGAGATGCTCTGAGATCTTTCAACAACGTTGTTCTTGTCTCTGTGAAGCTGCTGTGAAGACGTCATCTGATTTATTTGGTTCATTTCTTTGTTCAAACAAAAACTTTTTTGTTTGTTTTGTTGTTCATTTTTTTGTTCTATTATTGTCTTTTTTTTTTTTAATCTATCGATGCATCCATCCATCATCCATCCATCATCCATCCATCATCCATTCATGTTTAATCCATTTATGTTGAATATATTTTGTAATAAATTGAACTTTAAATAGAACAAAAGTGATTGATTACTGATTTCCTCCTCTTCCTCTTCCTCTTCCTCCTTTTATGATCAAGGTTTAGAGTTTCACATGATTTCTGAGTTTGGTCTAAAACTGAACTCTTGTGTTTGTTTTTCTAGTAACTTCAGGTATCTGCTCCTCCTCGTCTTTGTTTCCTCACAGGTGATTCGACAGGACAGATCAACATTTACCTGCTTCAGACTCTGAGATCAAAGAGTCAAAGAGTTCACTTCGACTCAGACACATTCTGATTCTTTCCCTTCATCTTTTCTGTCTTATTTACATCTTTATCCTCTTATTTTAATCTGCTAATCTCTTCCATAACTCAGTCTTTGATTCAGATGAAGTTGTTAGTTTATTCAGTCAAACACTGATTCCAGCTGCTGCAGCTGTTTGACCACAGTCCAGATGTTCTCGTGTTTCAGTCCGTGCAAAGGTGCCGTGTAAAGTCGGACTGACTGAAGCCCAGCGACGTTTCCCTCTGCTGGACCGGTTTCATGTTTCAACCCCTGACGTCTGAAGCCCTGGTCTGCCCTGGTCCTGGTCTGTGTGGTTGGTGGTGTTTGTTTTTTCATGGTGGATCCGGTGGCAGGAGGAAGTCAAGGATGTGGACCATTAGGGGTCAGTGAGAGTCAATGTCAGAGTATCGATGACTGGAAGGTGACTGGGTTTTACTTCATGAACCTTCTGAAGTTTCAACCTCGTTTCCTTCCTTTGACTCTGCAGCTGTTTTATGGACGAATATTTGACTTTTACTGCCGAGAAACGACTCGTCAATGTTGTCTTCAACTTTTACTGGATAAAAAACCTCATACTGGTTCACTATTGTACCAGTTTTTTCAGAGTAGAGTCAGTTCTGATCCTGATCCAGGTCTTGAGACCACGACTCTGGGAATCAAATGTTCCTCATGAATCCTGGTTGTTTCTTTGTATAGTTATTATAAACTAAGCTAACGTTAGCTAGTTATAAACCAAGCTAACGTTAGCTAGTTATAAACCAAGCTAATGTCAGCTAGTTGTAAACCAAGCTAACAGCGGCTAGTTATAAAACAAGCTAACATTAGCAGGAAAGTTCTGGATCAGATCTTAACAAGTCTGATTTGATCCTACGTCGTTTATTACCAAACTTATAGTTTGACAGAAAGATAAAACACTCAGTCTCTGTTAACCAGCCTGTTGTTAGCTGGTAAACTGCTAGCATGCTAACTGCAGCTGCAGACTAGAGTCTTGGTTCTGAACTAAAACTGTCACCACCTGCAGTACAAGATGTGAAACTGCATCCAGTTAGCAGGATCAGAAACATGCTAAGTAGCTTTTCAAATTAAAATCCTGATAAATAAATATCAGACTAATCTGACTGGTTGAGAAACGGTTTATAAACACAAGAAGCATCACGGGAGAACAATCGCAGTAAATGGACGAATATCTAAAAGACAGATATGAATCACAGATCCCCGTCTCGCTCTGAACCGTCTGTTGGCAGTAAACTTAGTAACGTCCGTCTGAAGTTTCCCTCTGGACTCTTTGAGGCTCCGAAACACTCAGCAGAAATTCACATCTTCCTTTTTAGAGCTGAACAGACCGGCAGCTGACGTCCAGCTGTCTTCAACCATATGTTCTTTTAGCCGAATCTTTCATGAGTCTGACACAAAGAACATCCCAGAACAGACGGTGCTGCGACCACAACGTGACTGATGCTACAAACCTTCAGACCCTTTTTCTGATCCAGTTCCTCTGCAGTTCAGGTCTGTTCGGGTTCACGAAACTAAAACTAATATTAATATTACTGGTTCGATATCTGAGACATCCTGACTGACAGATGATTGGTTGAAGTGGGACTTTGATAAAGCACCATAACTTCATGGACCAATTAAACAAGATGGCAACGCTGATCTCTGGGATACAGGAAGTGGAGGCTCGTTAAAGTGATAGTCTGGTGTCAGTTGAACTCAAGACTTACCCAACGTCTTCCGTCTCCTCCATGTTGTGTTAAAGTCGTACAAGTCAATCACTGAATGCAACACTAGACCGTTCTTGTTGTTTGTCGCTATTTTCAAAGTTTTTACAAACTATTATTAACTGATATTTGTCCAAACTGCTACAAACAGTGAAGTTTACGTTCATTTCTGGAGCTAATCTTCACTGGACTCCTTCAGTTTACGTTGCATTCAGTGATCGACTTGTACGACTTTAACACAACATGGAAGAGACGGAAGATGTTGGGTAAGTCTTGTAAAACAGTGTTTTTAATAAACTCTGGGTTCACTTACTAAGTTATCAGTACTTCAGTTTATGTGTAGGGACCCTATTCATGCTACTGCTGAAGTGAAGTGATATTTTGAGCTTTATTAGTGGTTAAAAAATGACAATTTAGATACGTTTGGCTGACTGCCCCATTTACTTTCATTGTTAACTATTTGGTTGTGAAAACAAAAGACGGTCAAACTGGATATTACTTCAACCAACGTAACATATCTGTTGAGGGGAGTTTGACTCGTTGTCATGGTGATAAAGACCAGGGCTCAACTGACTCTTGAGTATCACTTTAAATTGACTTTTGGTAATAAGAGTTTTCACAGTAAAGTATCATGAGTTGTCTTATTACTTTATCTAATTAAATATGGACTGATTTGCATAAATGTCCGATGATTGTTAATTAATATGAATCTATATAAAATATACATCTTATCATACCCACATGTCAAAGACTGTGGTTGTAATGTAACAGACGTTGGTCATTGTTGGTTCATTCAGTCTCAGAAGAAGCAGGTGAAGGTCTTTGGTTTGACTATGTCATAGTTATGGTTTAACACACTAGTTAAAAAGTAAAGGTCAACAAGGTGAAGACTTTAGTCTTGACTGTGGTGATGTTGGGTCTTGTTGGAGCAGTTTTGTTGATGTTTTGGAGTTTTTATTAATTGGTTTTAGATGAGTTTTGGTTTGTTTTGTTTTTTTTTCACCTCTAATGTGGTCCATATAGAGGCTGTACACCCTCCTGTAACTTTGACAAAACTGGACCAAATTTGGTTCCTAATGATTTTATTACCTGGGAGTAAAAACCAGGGTTGAATAATCAGGTATAAACAACAAAGTTTGGTTTCTTACATACTAAAGGAAACAGCCAGATTTGGGAATTTTAGTGAATATTTTGGTGAATTTAGTAGAAATGTCCAGATGCTACAGACAACGTGAAGTAAAACAAGCACTTTCATGCGTGTTCTGGACACTTTCTTTCCACCGGTCTTACAGACGTTTCTTGTCTCTATGAAAAATAGCAGCACTCAGACACTCATCTCCCTCCACTTCAACGCCTCCTCCTCCTCCTCCTCTCCTCGTTCTGCTTCATTGACCAAACTTCAACCTCCAAAAATGTCTTCTCAGAGCCACCTTGTCCTCTCCTTCCCCTCATTACCTCACTCTCTCCCTTAACCACAACTCTAGGAAACTGGAGAAACAAAGGAGACGGTCGACCCTCCTCAGAGTTGTCGTTACAGATGAAGCATCAGACACAGATTCACTCACTTTACTATTCACTCAAGTTCCTTAAAAGAAAAAAAAGAAAAAAACCTCCAGTGAATGAATCCTCTGCAGTTCAGTTCAGAGCGGTTGTTAAATGAAGGACCACACACAAGGCGACTCTGAACGCTGCTTAATTCACACAGTCAAGTCTGGATCCTGGAGATTAACTACAAATACGACGACAACAGGAAATACTTTCTGTAGGAAAACGCCTGGATTAAGTTTTATGAATATAAACCACAGATACCACAATGATCCTGAACACAGTGATGCTTTTCTGCTGAAATATCTGATCCTGCAACACAACATCCATGGGTTGAAACTTAGAACGTTTCACCTCTAGGGGGCAGCCATCTTTCAACAAGCTAGCTAGTAACATCAGCTGGACGTTTCTGTGTTTGTTGCTGTCGCTGTTGTAGCTTGATCGGTGTTTGGTGTTGAAGTAGAAACTCAAAATGAACACAAAAAACAAAAAGTTTTTTACCCCATCGCCCCCTGGAGGCTGATGTGAGTACTCATCCATTTTTAACCCCGCTAGCTGCTCTAAAACGCTGCCTTTGGGACCAACTCAAAATGGAGACACAAGATAAGTAGTATCATTTTGCATCACCCCCTGGAGGCTGATGTGAGTACTGCAGCACAAAACAGCAGTAGACGAATCCAACTTTAACGTTGCTAGTTGCTCTAAAACGTAACAGTGAATCTGTTGGACCAGGACGATGAATCAACACTGATGCTTTGTTATTTCTAATGTTTCCTTATACAACATTTATCAGTAGAAACTAAATGATATTTCATGTTTTTACCACTAGGGGGAAGCCATCTTTCAACAAGCTAGGTGTTGACGTCAGCGTCAGCTGTTGTTAACTTGTTTATTGCTCAATGAAATAGACACAATAGACAAGTAGGATCCAGTTGTATCGGCCCCCTGGAGGCTGACAAGAGTACTGCAGTACAAAAGATAATGGTAGACGTGTCCATTTCCATATTCTTGAATCCTGTGAGTCAACTGAAAACGCTTCATCTGACCAGAGTATTCGTCCAACCGCAAATTAGCTAAATCCAGACACCATCAGCGGTTGAGACGGGACACTTCAAAGTCGACGTCTGTAGACGGCGTCTCGGGTAAATTGGAAAATTACAGCGACAGAAGAAAACGACTAAACTGAAACTCTGCTTCAGTTCAAGCAGCATTTTGCATTTTCATACATATCACTCAAGAATATGATGAAAGTTGAGGGAAGCCGTCGGTCCAGACGGAGCAGATGGTTGTTACAATATTCACATGATGGTTTTTATTTCTCTAAGTAGGAGAGAGCAGACGGATTATCTGACGGACGGAGAGAGATGACGACTCTTAAAATGTCAGCGTGAACCTCCATTTGTCCTTCCACAGTCTCCATCTGAGACAGCAGCGTATGGTTTACACACACACACACACACACACACACACACACACAC
>CM028908.1:26932014-27001645 GCA_016801845.1 Polydactylus sextarius
TTCAGGTGGGTTTACAGACCAGACTCCCTCCTGACAAAAACAAAGTCTGTCATCACAGACGAGACGTGTGGTTTCACTGACGCATCAAACAAAGACTTCAAAGTCTCTGCTCCTCACTGTCACTTTATTAGGTTCACCTGTACAATCTGATACAATCCAACACAACTGGTTCATGTTATGATCCTGGAATGTTCAGTGGTTTGACTCAACCAGTCACAGGGAGTCTGGGTCTGGGTCTGGTTCTGGTTCTGGGTCTGGGTCTGGTTATGATTCTTGGTTTGGTTCTGGTTATGGTTCTGATTTAGATTCTGGTTATGGTTTAGATTCTGGTTTTGGTCCTGGTTTAGATTTGTGTTTAGGTCCTGGTTCTGGTCTTAGTTCTGCTTCTGGTTCTGGTTCGATTCTGGTTCTGGTTTTGATCGGGTGTTGGTTCTGGTTTAGATTCTGGTTCTGGTTCGATTCTGGTTCTGATCGGGTGTTGGTTCCGGTTTTGGTACTGGTTCTGGTTTATATTCTGGTTCTGATTTTGGTTCTAGTTTTGTCTCTGGTTCTGGTTTTGGTCCTGGTTATGGTTCTGGGTTTGGTTTAGGTTTAGATTCTGGTTCTGGTTTAGATTCTGTTTCTGGTTTAGTTTTGCATCTGTTTCTGGTTCTGGTTTAGATTCTGGTCCTGGTTCTCATTCTTGGTTTGGTTCTGGTTATGGTTCTGATTTAGATTCTTGGTTTGGTTCTGGTCATGGTCCTGGTTTTTGTTTTGAATCTGGTTCTGGTTTAGATTCTGGTTCTGGTTCTGGTCTAGTTTTGCATCTAGTTCTGGTTCTAGTTTAGTTTTGCATCTGGTTCTGGTTCTGGTTCTGATTATGGTTCTGATTTAGATTCTGGATTTAGATTCTGGTTTAGGTCCTGGTTCTGGTCTTAGTTCTGCTTCTGGTTCTGGTTTAGATTCTGGTTCGATTCTGGTTCTGGTTTTGATCGGTTGTTGGTTCTGGTTTTGGTACTGGTTCTGGTTTATATTCTGGTTCTGATTTTGGTTCTAGTTTTGTCTCTGGTTCTGGTTTAGATTCTGGTTGTGGTTTAGGTTCTGGTTTTGGTCTTGGTTATGGTTCTGGGTTTGGTTTAGGTTTAGATTCTGATTCTGGTTTAGATTCTGGTACTGGTTTAGTTTTGCATCTGTTTCTGGTTCTGGTTCAGATTCTGGTTCTGGTTCTAGTTGTGCAACCGGTTCTGGTTTAGTTTTGCATCTGTTTCTGGTTGTGGTTCTGGGCTTGGTTCTGCTTTTAATTCTGGTTCTGTTTTGGATTTTTTGTTCTGGTTTTAGTTTGATTGGGTTCTGGTTTTGGTTCTGGTTTAGATTCTGGTTCTGATTTTGGTTCTAGTTTTGTCTCTGGTTCTGGTTTAGATTCTGGTTGTGGTTTAGGTTCTGGTTTTGGTCCTGGTTATGGTTCTGGGTTTGGTTTAGGTTAAGATTCTGGTTCGGTTTTGGTACTGGTTTTAGTTTGATATGGTTCTGGTTATGATTCTGGTTTAGATTCTAGTTTTGGTTCTGGTTCTGGTTGTGGTTTAGATTCTGGTCCTGGTCCTGGTTCTGGTTCTGATCTTGGTTCTGGTCCTGGTACTGGTTCTGGTCTTGGATGTGGTCTTGTTTCTGGTTTTGGTTTAGATTCTAGTCCTGGTTCTGGTCTTGGTTGTGGTTCTGGTCTTTGTTGTGGTTTTGTCTCTGGTCTTGGTTGTGGTTTTGTCTCTGGTTCTGGTTCTGTTTTTTATTTGTGGTTTTGTCTCTGGTTCTGGTCTTGGCTCTGGTCTTGGTTGTGGTCTTGGTCCTGGTCTTGGTTGTGGTCTTGGTTCTAGTCCTGTTTTTGGTCTTGGTCTTGGTCCTGGTTGTGGTCTTGGTTCTAGTCCTGATCCTGGTCCTGGTCTTGGTTGTGGTCTTAGTTCTCGTCTAGGTTGTGGTCTTGGTCATGGTCTTGGTCTTGGTCTTGGTCTTGGTCATGGTCTTGGTTCTGGTTCTGGTCCTGGTCCTGGTCCTGGTCCTGGTCCTGGTCCTAGTCCTGGTCTTGGTCCTGGTCCTGGTCCTGGTCCTGGTCCTGGTCCTGGTCTTGGTTTTGGTTCTGGTCTTGGTTCTAGTCTTGGTTCTGGTCTTGGTTTTGGTTGTGGTCTTGGTCGTGATCCTAGTCTTGGTCTTGGTTGGTGGTTTAGATTCTGGTTCTAGTTGTGGTCCTGGTCCTGGTCTTGGTCCTTTTCTTGGTTGTGGTGTTGGTCCTGGTTGTGGTTTAGATTCTGGTTCTAGTCCTGGTCCTAGTCCTAGTCCTGGTCTTGGTCTTGGTCTTGGTCCTGGTTCTGGTCCTGGTTCTAGTCTGGTCCTGGCCCTGGCCCTGGCCCTGGTCCTGGTCCTGGCCCTGGTCCTGGTCCTGGTCCTGGTCCTGGTCCTAGTCCTAGTCCTGGTCTTGGTCCTGGTCCTGGTCTTAGTCTTAGTCTTGGTTGTGGTCTTGGTTGTGGTTCTGGTCCTGGTCTTGGTCCTTGTTTTGTCTCTGGTTCTGGTTGTGGTCCTGGTTGTGGTCTTGATCCTGGTCCTGGTCCTGGTCCTGGTCCTGGTCTTGGTTCCTGGTCTTGGTCTTGGTTCTAGTCCTAGTCTTGGTCCTGGTCTAGGTCCTGGTTCTAGTCCTGGTCCTGGTCCTGGTCCTAGTCCTGGTCCTGGTCCTAGTCCTGGTCCTGGTCTTGGTCCTAGTCCTGGTCCTGGTTCCAGTCTTGGTTCTAGTCCTGGTCTTAGTCCTGGTTCTAGTCCTAGTCCTGGTTCTAGTTCTAGTTCTAGCCTTGGTCCTAGTCCTGGTCTTGGTTCTAGTCCTGGTCCTGGTCCGTGTCTTGGTCCTGGTCCTGGTCCTGGTCCTGGTCCTGGTCCTGGTCCTGGTCCTGGTCCCGGTCCTGGTCTCTGGACTCATCAGAGGTGTCAGTCTTAGTCTTGGTTGTGGTCTTGGTTGTGGTTCTGGTCCTGGTCTTGGTCCTTGTTTTGTCTCTGGTTCTGGTTCTGGTCCTGGTTGTGGTCTTGGTTATGGTCTTGGTCTTGGTCCTGATCCCGGTCTTGGTCTTGGTTCTAGTCCTGGTCTAGGTCCTGGTCTTGGTTCTGGTCCTGGTCCTGGTCCTGGTCTAGGTCCTGATTCTAGTCCTGGTCCTGGTCTTGGTCTTGGTCTTGGTCTTGGTCTTGGTCTTGGTCCTGGTCCTGGTCCTGGTCCTGGTCTTGGTCCTGGTCCTGGTCCTGGTCCTAGTCCTGGTCTTGGTCTTGGTCTTGGTCTTGGTCTTGGTCCTGGTTCTAGTCATGGTCCTGGTCCTAGTCTTGGTCCTGGTCCTGGTCCTAGTCTAGTTCCTGGTCCCGGTCCTGGTCTCTGGACTCATCAGAGGTGTCAGGTGGTCATGTTAAATGTTACAGAGCTACAGTAGAGAGCGTTGTGACAAACTGCTGCACTGTGTGTTTCTCCAGCTGCACCACAGAGGAAGATCCTTCAGAGACAGTGAAGACGCCTCAGTGGATCAAATCACTGTTTCATTTTTACACAACAACTGAAAACCTGAAAAAAACAAAGAAGGTTTTATTGAGCAGCACAATTAAGGATTATTACATTTTATTGAACAAAAATGGATCTGAATGTTTGAGCTTGACTTTACCTCTGTATTTTTATTCTGATACGTTGTCAAACTTGATAAAACAAACCACCAACCCAAACTGTTAAAATATGATCAGAAAATTTACTAAAGAAACAAGTCTTTTATCTCAGTTCACTCCTGTTTGGAGTAAACCAGCGTTTTATACCAGGAAAAAAAAAAGATGCTGTATTTAGAAAGTGTGAATTAAAGAGACTAGAAAAAAATCAGGACGTGTATCTGACGAACTTTAAGACAACATGTTGTCATTTGAAGAAATTAGACGTAAACATGACACAGATAAAAAATAGATATATTTCTTTAAATTCCTCCAGATTAGAAACGACGTCAGGACGAGACAGAAATCATCTTTTAAACAGACGTCCGACATCTGACTTGGAAAAGATCGTATCTAAGGAGAGCTGAAGTAAAGGTGCTATATCAGAGTTATACAATTATTTAATATCAAATTCAACTGAAAACTCAGATGATAAACCAGAAGCGTGGAAGGTCGATCTAGACACAGATATAACAGTAGAGGACTGGTGATCTATATGTACTGAGGCCCTGATCAGTCAACACCCGCTTTAGACTATTGCAGGATAAATGTCTGATGAGAACTTATATCACAGCAGCTACATTAAATAAATACAACAGGAATATCCCACATGTGTGAACAAAATGCACTGAGGTGAAGGGGACATTATTTTATCGTATGTGGCAACGCAGTGAGATAAAATCTTTCTGGGAGGAAGTTAAAAAAATGATTTCACAAAACATCCCAATGGATCCTGCACTTTTTGTCTCAGGACTTTTATCCAAAAAGGTCACAAGTACAACAACAGTGAAGGAATAATAATAATAGATATGTGTCTTTTACACCACAAAAGATCCATTGTAACGTTTAGTAAAAAAAAAAAAGACTCAGCAGGACGAGTGTTTATGTGTCTGGTGACGACGTTTCCTTTGGAGAGAGCGACGTACGTACGAAAAGGAAGCAGGATGTGTTTGAAAAGATACGGGAACCGTTTAATGTGTTTGTTAAAAGTATTGATCTGGCGAATGACAACGAAGAGGAACAAGTAGTCAGTTATGTGAACCTTATAACAGGATCAATGACTTCAAACACCCGCAACTGAACAAGTGGTTAAATTATGGACAAAAGTTGACGTTGGTGACGTGTATTTGTTGTTTGTTTTGTTTACAACACTTGTAACACAGCAGGTGTCTGTGTTAATGGGCCACAGGTCCACACATCTGATATAATTGTGTGTATTTATCTAGTCGTGTATGTGTATGTAAGAAAATGTCAATAAATATATTGTTAATAACAGAAGTTGAGGAAGACCATCAAGTCCTTGTCTACACACTGTAACTCAGTCCATCTTCCACCAAATCAACTTGTTGATGGTCTCAGAGTCAGTGACACAAGAGAAATGATCAATTATTTTAATAATCGTTTGATTTCCTCTGGTTTTTATACAACTCTGAGAATGTTACTGAAGTATCGCTAACTCCTGAAAGAAACACTGGCAACACTCAGGTTTTTAACTTCACTCCCTTTACCACAACAAAAACCACGAGGCTCTAAAACAACTTAATGCTAGAAAACCAGCTGGCCCAGATCACTTGGAGCCACTCTTCCTAAAGACGACAGCTGAAATTACAGCCCAACCATCGTGTCACATTTTTAACCTCCACCTCGACTACAAATGTAAATTCCCTTGTGGACTGGAAATGTGCCGTTGTTATCTCCTCCTAAAAGGAGGTGACCCAAACGTTTGAAACAGTTACAGACCGATCTCTAAACTCTCTGTTGTGTTCAAAGCTGCTTGAATCTCTGGTCAGTGAGCAGGTGAAACAACATCTGGCCACCAACTCTATTCTGTCACCGTTTCAATCAGGTTTTCATCAAAATCACATGACTGTAACTGCTGCCGTGAAGCTCATAAACCATATAACTGAAGCTCTAGACGAGAAGCGACGCCGTCTGTCCCTCTTTATTGATACTGTCGATCACAACACTTTAACCAAACGTCTTTTAGCTGTTGGTTTTTATCAACCAGCAGTCGGGTGGTTTGTAAATGATCTGACAAACCGAACCCGAGCTGTTCAGATGGAGGCTTCATCCTCGGAGGTGTTACCAGTGAAAAAGGGGCGTCCCTCTAGGATCTGTGCTGGGACCATTATTATTCACCATTTACATCCAATAATCTTGGACTTTTCATTTCTACGCTGACGACACTGTCATATACTGAGCAGCTCCCGCTCCTGCTGAGGCCTTTTACTATTTACAACTTGACTTTGATAGAAAACAACAACAACTTGTTTTAAATAAACAAAATAAAACAGATCAGGACCATATGAAAATATTTAACATGGAAACAAGTTGAATCAAGTTGAGTTGGTTTCTACTTTTAAATATCTAGGATTTTTAATTGATCCACACTTGTTTTTTAAGCAGCACATTGGATTTGTTGTAAAGAAACTGAAACTCTTAGGATTTTACTACAGAAACAAGTCCTGTTTTTCTTTTAACGTCAAACAGAAACTGGTGGAAACAACCTTTTTACCTGTCACTGACTATGGAGATGTGTTGTATATGACTGCTGCTGCTCATTGTCTCTCCATGCTGGATAGTGTGTATCATGGGCCACTGAGATTCATTACTAACTGTGGCCTCCTTACTCACCACTGTTTACTCTGTTCTAAAGTTACTGGACGTCTTTATGTGCCCGACGCCTCAGTCACTGGTACGTGTTCATTTACAAAACCACACTGGCTACGACTCCTTCGTATTTGTCTCGTCTTCTAACGAGGAAACGTGGACGTCACGATCTCCGTTCAACGGATGCTCTGCACTTTGAAATCCCTGAAGTACCAACTGAACCGGGCCAGAAAGCGTTTAGGTTTTCGGCTCCTAATGTTTGGAATAAATGACAATGTGAACTTGGACTTCAAGTCCTGGTTACGTTGAACCAGTTTAAAGCTCTGGTAAAACGGTTGCAGTCTGCCTCGTCTGTGTGCAAATGTTTTAAATTAACCAGTTTTAATGTTGTTAATTGTATTTGTTGTTTATTGTTAATGAAACTGTGCTGCTGCCTCTGGACCAGGTCTCCCTTGTAAAAGACATGTTGATCTCAATGGGACTAACCTGGTTAAATAAAGGTTATAATAAGTGGATCGTTGACGTCTCTTCCTAGAAGACGTCCACTCAACTCATCTACTCAAACCAACTAACAACATGTTGAGGGACCCTTCACATCCTGGTCACTAACTATTCACCATCTTCCCTCAGACAGACTCAGGTTGTGAAGACAAAGACCAGTCGACTCAGGGACAGTTTCTTCCTAAAGGCTGAGGATGAACACTGGTTCATGAATCTTAGAAAAAGTTATTTTACTGTGAATAATTTGATTTAAAGTGAATATCAACGTGCTCATAGAGAGGGTCACTCAACAGCCACAACACTTACTCCAATGACAGAAGACTGGTTGAGAGAGACAGGAAACATATTGTAGCAGCAGTTTTACTTGACTATAGTGCAGCCGTCGATGTTATGGATCACTGACTGATAATCAATAAACTCAGGGGGTTTCACCCCAACAGTGACTACATGGTCGGAGAGTTATCGACTCAATAAAACTCAAAGAGGTTTTTTAACAGCAGCTTCTCAGAGATTAGACAGGTTGAGTCTGGATTCACACAAGGAAGTTCACTAGGTCTTTACTCTGATCCATCTTCACTAATCACTTTCCTTTGATGCTGGAAAAAGCAAAAGTGTCCATGTTTTCTGACGACAACATTATATGAACATGCGGCCACAGTAAGTGAAATCAGTGAAGTTTTAAATAAAGAATTGATTGCAGTATTTCAATGGTTGACTAGCAACAGATTGACTTTAAACATAGAAAAAAACAAAAAGCATCATCTTTGGTACAAATCAATCACTGAGTATTAAACCCAACTTAAATCTGATGCTAAATAATGTAAATGTTGAGCAGGTGGAAGAAACAAGCTCTTTGGTGTCACCTTGGAAAACAATCTGTCATAGACAAGACATATAGATGCAGTGGTTGTAAAGATGAGGAAGAATATATCAGTAGTAAGAAGATGCTCAGTGTATCTGACGCCACAACTGATCAAACAAGTAACAGACACTAGTCTTGTCACATCTAGACGACTGCTCAACGATTTGTTCAGGTGCGAACAGGAGAGACCTGGAAAAACTGCAGCTGGCTCAAAACAGAGCAGCTCCACTTGTCCTCTAGTGCACATCAAGGTCAAATATAAATGAGATGCATGTCAAGCTCTCCTGGACAAAAGTCACAGAGAGACTGACAGTATCACTCCTTGTCCTTTTAAGAAATATTACAGTCAAAATATCCAACCTGCTCATATAATCAACTAACATTAAGCTCTGATACATGAGCATCAAACAAGACCTGACACTAGAGGCTGCTATCAATTACCTAAAGCTGATCATATGTCATGTAATATGTATGTAAGTGCTGCTGCTGCTGTTGTTGTTGTTATTTTTATTATTATTGTGTGATTGTTATGTGTGGACCCAGGAAGATTAGTGGCTGCTGTGCAGCTGCTAATGAGGATCCAAATAAAATAAACAAATTAACAAATAAACATGACGGAAGAAGACAGAGCTACAAACTGTGTTTGTTGAACAACTGGACAAAGACAATTAAAACAATGAATTAAATGAAAATCAACAGACAGGTTGGTGATGTGTGTGCAGACAGTGAGGACAGTCTGTCCTAAACATCTGATCTGAGAAACTCATCTGATTCATCTTCAGTCTGAACAAAGTCAAACAGACTCAGTGTGAATATTTTCTTCATTAAAGAGAAAATTCACTGTTTTCACTCTGAAAACACTGAACATTTAGGAAAACTATGACCCTTGTTGTTGCCATGGTGACACATTAGTGGCAGCCAGTTTGACAGCAGAGTCTTATTTTACTTACTTTTTTCACCTAAATTTTTAAACATTTTAACTAAAACTGTACTTCCTTGTTGAGATGTCTTTTTTCCTCATGTTTTTGTTTTTGACTATGACAACCAGAGCAGCTGAGCCGTTGTCTGATTGTTACTCCAGTGATCAGCTGATGACACTGTGCTGCTCTAAGACACGACACAAGAGACTCAAGATCCCGGTGGAGAAAAGGTGGAAGAAAACAGGATGAAGAGCAGGAGAAAAGACTTATGAGAGGAAAAGACTGAACAAACCATCAACACGTCTGTTACTATGGGGAATGTACGATCTCTCACAATAAGATGAAGTCACAAATAAATAAAAGAAGATTAAAACATCACTGACCGTTCATAAGCACATAGATCCCAGCTTGAATCTGATGTTTAATTTCCTTCTGTGTAGATACACAGTGATATCTGTCCGTCTTGGTCACAGTAACATTGAGGATAACATCGTATCTTTCTCCATTTCTTGTGACCTGTGGCTCCTCAGCAGTCAGAGTGTTTCCTGAACTGTCCTGCCACTGAACATCTGGTTGTGGAAAAGCTCCTCGAACTTCACACTGAAGCAGAACCCAGTCTTTAGTTTCATCAAGTATTGTTACAAAAGGTCTTGGAGATGCACCTGTGAACGACAGAAAATAAGCGACAAACATGATATTAGAAATTTAAATTTTGTGAATTTAAGATCAAAAGATAAAAACACAGAGGAACAGAGAGAAAATCAACATTCAAACATGTTTAACTTGTTACAGTTTGAGTCAGGAAAAGTTTTCTGATTCATATCACGACAGAAACATATTAACAACGAAGGACGACTGAAATATGTGGAGCCACAAAAGTTACACTGAAAAGAAATCATGTGACATTTGTTGTTAAAATATAAAACATAAGATTCTTCAAAGTTTCTACAAAACATGTGTCATCAGGTCTAAAATCATCCTGCCACAGATAAAACATGAATCATCTAACTAGTTTTTAATGTTGTTAGACTGAAGATGATAAATTGTCAGTAAACAGGACACAGTTCATATAACAACATGTCAACAAAACTAAACTTTAGAAGATAAAAGACGTTCAAGTGATGATAATTAGTCTGAAGCTGCTCTAACAACAATGATGTCAGTCAGTTGAAGACGCTGAGGTTTACACACATCAAGTTTTTTGAGGCCTGTGGAGCCAAACTCACACACAGGTGAGATGTAGAGGTCAGTGACGTCATCACCATCACGACTCACCTGGGATTTTTTCCTCTGTTCTGTCTTTTGAGATAAAGCGCTCTGGGTCAGGATCTAAAGGGAAAAACAAATCATCATGTTAGAGACTCAAACATGTCACACATGTAACATCAGGAACAAAACCTGAGACTTTTACTTCCTGTTTGATGAATATCATTTTAATCTAAAGCTTGTTGAGGTAAAAAGGTGATGTGGCTTCACTGAGGCGGACATTTTGGTTCTGGACAGTTTCTGTCACAGTGAAACAAGAGTTAACGTTGTCGTTGTTTTCCACCTCTGGAGACAGCTCTTGGCGAGTAAAGTCATGAAGTTTGATGCTAAATCACAACGTTTCTTCTAGACTGGTCAGTAAACAGATGCTAATGCTAACGTTAGCTATGTAGCCGTGTTAGCGACATGTAGCAGCTTTAAAAGTAGCATCAGTCTTTCAATGTGTTTTATAAACATACTCACCTACAACAAGTGTAACCACATACTCTTGTGTTCCTGGGAAAGTACAGCTGTAATTTCCACTGTCAGTTATCTTTGTGTTTAGTATTTTTATGGAGCGTTGCCGTTCTTCAGCTCGTCTTTGAAATGAAGAACCCGTCTTTCGAAGTCTTTGTCTTGACCTGTTCGTCCGTTACCGTAATACTTGCCATCGACGTACAGGAACACCTCCTTCACACCGTCTTTCTTCCAGTCAAACACCAGTCGCTCAATGTTGCTGCTGAAGGAACAGGGTAAAATGGCGTCACTCCCTTCTGCCACAGTGACTCTTGGACCTGGAAGATAAAACATTCACACTTCAATGTGTCACCTCCAGTTACTCTGGAGAACCAGTTTACAGGCAGTTTAGTCACAAATCTAATTGTTAATGTGACTGAGACTCAGGTTATTACCAAGAAGAAGGAAATTAACTGGTCAGAGATACAAGAAAAACACAGAACTACACTAATCAATAACCTGGATGTTCATATCAACAATAACTGGACGAAGAACGACTCCCATCCCCTGCAGGACTCACTCACTATATCAGTAGTAAGAAGATGCTCAGTGTATCTGACGCCACAACTGATCAATCAAGTAACAGACACTAGTCTTGTCACATCTAGACGACTGCTCAACGATTTGTTCAGGTGCGAACAGGAGAGACCTGGAAAAACTGCAGCTGGCTCAAAACAGAGCAGCTCCACTTGTCCTCTAGTGCACATCAAGGTCAAATATAAATGAGATGCATGTCAAGCTCTCCTGGACAAAAGTCACAGAGAGACTGACAGTATCACTCCTTGTCCTTTTAAGAAATATTAGAGTCAAAATATCCAACCTGCTCATATAATCAACTAACATTAAGCTCTGATACATGAGCATCAAACAAGACCTGACACTAGAGGCTGCTATCAATTACCTAAAGCTGATCATATGTCATGTAATATTTATGTAAGTGCTGCTGCTGCTGTTTTTGTTGTTATTTTTATTATTATTGTGTGATTGTTATGTGTGGACCCAGGAAGATTAGTGGCTGCTGTGCAGCTGCTAATGAGGATCCAAATAAAATAAACAAATTAACAAATAAACATGACGGAAGAAGACAGAGCTACAAACTGTGTTTGTTGAACAACTGGACAAAGACAATTAAAACAATGAATTAAATGAAAATCAACAGACAGGTTGGTGATGTGTGTGCAGACAGTGAGGACAGTCTGTCCTAAACATCTGATCTGAGAAACTCATCTGATTCATCTTCAGTCTGAACAAAGTCAAACAGACTCAGTGTGAATATTTTCTTCACAAAGAGAAAATTCACTGTTTTCACTCTGAAAACACTGAACATTTAGGAAAACTATGACCCTTGTTGTTGCCATGGTGACACATTAGTGGCAGCCAGTTTGACAGCAGAGTCTTATTTTACTTACTTTTTTCACCTAAATTTTTAAACATTTTAACTAAAACTGTACTTCCTTGTTGGGACGTCTTTTTTCCTCATGTTTTTGTTTTTGACTATGACAACCAGAGCAGCTGAGCCGTTGTCTGATTGTTACTCCAGTGATCAGCTGATGACACTGTGCTGCTCTAAGACACGACACAAGAGACTCAAGATCCCGGTGGAGAAAAGGTGGAAGAAAACAGGATGAAGAGCAGGAGAAAAGACTTATGAGAGGAAAAGACTGAACAAACCATCAACACGTCTGTAACTATGGGGAATGTACGATCTCTCACAATAAGGTGAAGAAGTCACAAATAAATAAAAGAAGATTAAAACATCACTGACCGTTCATAAGCACATAGATCCCAGCTTGAATCTGATGTTTAATTTCCTTCTGTGTAGATACACAGTGATATCTGTCCGTCTTGGTCACAGTAACATTGAGGATAACATCGTATCTTTCTCCATTTCTTGTGACCTGTGGCTCCTCAGCAGTCAGAGTGTTTCCTGAACTGTCCTGCCACTGAACATCTGGTTGTGGAAAAGCTCCTCGAACTTCACACTGAAGCAGTGACCAGTCTTTGGTTTGATCAAGTATTGTGACAAAAGGTCTTGGAGATGCACCTGTGAACAACAGAGAAAATAAGAGACAAACATGATATTAGAAATTTAAATTTTGTGAATTTAAGATCAAAAGATAAAAACACAGAGGAACAGAGAGAAAATCAACATTCAAACATGTTTAACTTGTTACAGTTTGAGTCAGGAAAAGTTTTCTGATTCATATCACGACAGAAACATATTAACAACGAAGGACGACTGAAATATGTGGAGCCACAAAAGTTACACTGAAAAGAAATCATGTGACATTTGTTGTTAAAATATAAAACATAAGATTCTTCAAAGTTTCTACAAAACATGTGTCATCAGGTCTAAAATCATCCTGCCACAGATAAAACATGAATCATCTAACTAGTTTTTAATGTTGTTAGACTGAAGATGATAAATTGTCAGTAAACAGGACACAGTTCATATAACAACATGTCAACAAAACTAAACTTTAGAAGATAAAAGACGTTCAAGTGATGATAATTAGTCTGAAGCTGCTCTAACAACAATGATGTCAGTCAGTTGAAGACGCTGAGGTTTACACACATCAAGTTTTTTGAGGCCTGTGAGCCAAACTCACACACAGGTGAGATGTAGAGGTCAGTGACGTCATCACCATCACGACTCACCTGGGATTTTTTCCTCTGTTCTGTCTTTTAAGATAAAGCGCTCTGGGTCAGGATCTAAAGGGAAAAACAAATCATCATGTTAGAGACTCAAACATGTCACACATGTAACATCAGGAACAAAACCTGAGACTTTTACTTCCTGTTTGATGAATATCATTTTAATCTAAAGCTTGTTGAGGTAAAAAGGTGATGTGGCTTCACTGAGGCGGACATTTTGGTTCTGGACAGTTTCTGTCACAGTGAAACAAGAGTTAACGTTGTCGTTGTTTTCCACCTCTGGAGACAGCTCTTGGTGAGTAAAGTCATGAAGTTTGATGCTAAATCACAACGTTTCTTCTAGACTGGTCAGTAAACAGATGCTAATGCTAACGTTAGCTATGTAGCCGTGTTAGCGACATGTAGCAGCTTTAAAAGTAGCATCAGTCTTTCAATGTGTTTTATAAACATACTCACCTACAACAAGTGTAACCACATACTCTTGTGTTCCTGGGAAAGTACAGCTGTAATTTCCACTGTCAGTTATCTTTGTGTTTAGTATTTTTATGGAGACGTTGCCGTTCTTCAGCTCGTCTTTGAAATGAAGAACCCGTCTTTCGAAGTCTTTGTCTTGACCTGTTCGTCCGTTACCGTAATACTTGCCCATCGACGTACAGGAACACCTCCTTCACACCGTCTTTCTTCCAGTCAAACACCAGTCGCTCAATGTTGCTGCTGAAGGAACAGGGTAAAATGGCGTCACTCCCTTCTGCCACAGTGACTCTTGGACCTGGAAGATAAAACATTCACACTTCAATGTGTCACCTCCAGTTACTCTGGAGAACCAGTTTACAGGCAGTTTAGTCACAAATCTAATTGTTAATGTGACTGAGACTCAGTTTATTACCAAGAAGAAGGAAATTAACTGGTCAGAGATACAAGAAAAACACAGAACTACACTAATCAATAACCTGGATGTTCATATCAACAATAAACTGGACTGGACGAAGAACGACTCCCATCCCCTGCAGGACTCACTCACTGGTCTGCAGAGCTCCTTCAGTGTTACTGTGAGACTCTACAACCAGTTCTGTCCCAGTAAACACACACACCAACTGGAAATTCATGGAAATAACCAACATGGAAATAACCATTACAATATGTTTAATTATCCATGACACTGGACACTTTCTCTCTTCTTTATTACTCTAATTATTATTTATTTCCTCCTCCTTTCCTCTTTTTAACCTATTAAATATGTTCAGTATTTTCATCTGTCTGACTGAGTTTCAGCTGGGTGTTCCTAATAAACTGATCCTCAGTCCTGATGGTGTCTCTGATGTTAGTCAGCCTGGTGAAGACACTGCAGCAACAGCTGGACTCAACAATCCTTCATGAATGAAAACACATTTTTCTGAGCTCGTCTGTGACTTTAAATCATCTGAGTCGCAGCAACAAACAGCTTTTTAATCAGGTTTCACTTCCTTGTAGATCAGAGTCTTTATTTATTTAACGTCTGTGTTCAGAGCAGCTCAACGTTTTCTTCTCTGTGGCCTCGATGATGTGATTTCACTCAGACTCCATCTGTTGGAAACGTCACAGAGACGAAGCTGCTGCATCCTGACGACATCACTTTATCTTTCTGATCACAAACACAGCTCCACATTCACCATCACGTTGACTAATGTTTGCTGATCATTTCTGTTGTAATAACATGTTAGTGTTTGTTCTCAGCTTGTTACACTGCCCCCTAGTGACCAACCTCTAAAACAACAACATCTATGATCATCACCTGCTGACGACGCGATGGAGACGACGCCCTGCAACATCTGCGACACCCATGACGTCATGTGTAAAGTTACAAACACCTCGTGTTGACGTGAAGGATAAATGATGTCACCTGTCTGTCATTTGTTCATATCGATCAGCGCTGATCGGCAACACAGATAATAAATACACTTCAGTCTGATCATCAGTATCAATCAATAGTTTTCTCACCGTTTCCATCAGCAAACGTTGTTCCAGACCAAGTCACGAGACAGAGACACGCGAGTGGAACAAGCTCCATAGTTGTTGACGTCATGTGAACATTAAACATCACAGCATCACTTTAACATCTCTACATAACGAAGCTGCAGCCTCATCACACCAACACTGGACCAGACTCTTTCAGTTTCATCAAGCTGCGACTAAAGCATCACATCCGGTACTGGCCCTTCACAATAAAAGCCTCATATCCACAATGACTCATGAATCCTCTGTTACTGTCGATGATTCTGTGTTTTTCAGAATAAAAGCACAAGCTAAATAAAAGCCTCAGGTGTAAATGTAAACAGTGATCATGTTTCCATCAGGTTTTTTTCTGTTGTGATTATTCAGCAGCACATTTCTTCCTAATGAGCTAAAGTGTAAATGATGAGGAACAAACCAACAGTTCTCATTTAACTAAGAAACATATTGTGAAGTTTGTGTTTGGAGGTTTTCAGTCAGTGGACGTTATGAAATCAGCCAATCGCTCTGAACTTTGTCTGTTTTGTTGAACTGAACTGGTTTCGTTTCTTCTGTTTCCATCTCAGGTTGTTTAAAGTTCAGGATATAAACAGGTTTCAGTTCCTCCTCTTACTGGATCCTGGATCCACATCAGTCTGGTTTTAAAAGAAGCTGCAGCTCAGTCATCAGGTCTGACCTTGAACCACTTCATCCTGAGACCTGTTCTCTCTGAAATCTGCATCTCAGTCACAGTGTTTTGTGAGTATCTGTTCTCTCTGAGGCTCCTTTAATGTGTCACACATCTCTGTCCTATCACCTCCCACAGGGGGCGCCACAGCTCAGTACAGCAGCCACTTCTCCTTCTTGTCCTGTGTGAAGACCGTCACAGTCCAGACTGGTTTTGTTCCTCAACGGTGAAACATGTGTCTTGTTAATTTTATTATTTTAAATCCATCACTGATCAACAGAAGCTTTATAGAATTAAAACAGGAAGAGTTTCTTTTAATGTTCATGCTTTTATTTTGAAGGGCAGTTTGTCAATGAGTTGGACTGAGTCCATCAGACCTGGTTTCTCAGCACTAACACACATTTATTCACTGGTCTGTGTCTCAGCATTTTTACCTGATTGATTTGTTGAACATCTTGGTTTTACAGGTTTAACGTTGATATAAATTTCCTCCATTGCTCATTGACCAGCTACGTGTTTTAACTCTGCAGCTCTTGAGAGTCACTAATTAAGTCTCTTAATACAACAGTCAACTGACTAGATTTAGATAGAAGATAAAACACATTGTCCAGAGGATAATTTCTTCAAAATAGCAGTTGGTGAGGATGCTATCATTTTATCTATCTATCTATCTATCTATCTATCTATCTATCTATCTATCTATCTATCTATCTATCTATCTATCTATCTATCCAAAATGTCTTTTATTTTGTAGGTTTTATTACATAGATAAAAGTTACAATGTAAATTAAGTTTTGACAATTTAGTAAATCAAGAAAATGCCCTTTATTTTTATCATTCCAAGCTTGTTGTATAATTAAATTGATATATCATGAAATTAACCATGATTAGATATAATATAATTCAGTACGAGGGACATTGTATCACTACTACGTTTTTATTCATATCTTGACTGGGCTTGAGGTTCACTACAGTCAAAATGACTATTCAAGAAAATATAAGACCAGTTGACTTTTTATCTTCCTCTCTGGAGACAAAGTGGTGACAGATGTTGTTTTACACTTGTACCTTGAGGGAAACACTTTAACTTTGGTTGAAGAGATTGTGAACAAATCTTCACTTGTACTGAAGGATGAACTGATCAGACTTTGACTAATGACACTGATACTGGACTGGTTGATAGTGGTGGTTCTTTTAGTTTTTTTGTTTATACTCTTGTTCTTAAGTTATTATTATAGGAGAGAATCAGTTTAGATGAGATGACACACTTTCCCCAAAGCTCACATATTTTAATTTAAAGATCTTTCTGCACCTTCTTCTCACAGATCCATTGCAGAGAGGTGTTACATGATAAGTCGTTCCAGTTTTTAGTTGCCGTTCCAGGTCTGAAATGTGCACAATCTTCTTCGTCAGGAAAGTTATCAGGCTGGCCAGGAGCCCAGTATCTGGTAGGATAATGAACAAACATGAAGTGAAACTAAATAACTGAGTGTGTCTCAGTCTAATCAGCCCTATTCTCTCTTCTCTCTTCTTCACAGTCCACACAAAGTCTCTAGGTTAACTAAATAAAAACATGATAAACCACAAGTGTATCTATTACAACAACACAGCTCTTGTGTGTATAAATAACTTATGATATGGGTTTGGTGTTAGAGGAGGCTGGAGAGAAGATGTTCTCAGATGATTATGATCTGTTGTTTCACTGATGCAACCAAAACTCTTTTATCACAAACCACCTCTTGGCAGTTTTTCCTCAGTCGCTTTGGTGCATTTCTCAGAACAGAATTTAAATTCTCAGAACTGTTCATTATTTCATTTCCACATCCTCTAGTCACCTGTGCACATCATACCAGCATTTTCTTGTTCATTTTGTCATTTTACAAATGCTTCTGTACATTTAGGCAGACGCCTATATGTACAACTGGCACATCTATCATACAACTTCAGTTGTCTAAGTCATGATGATCAAAATACATTGTCTGAGTCCTCAGTTGAATAATCTTACCCTCCATTTTTTCATTGTTTAAGTCATTAAATGCAAAAGTATTAAACTATTTGTCAAAATCTGTCAAACATATTTTATACATTTCTGATACATTTGCCAAATGTGTCTTCAATTATAAAAACTATTTATCAGGAGAACAGGAGTGTCAATAAAATAATATGTACTGCATATAAATACTTGTAAAACAAAATACGCTACAGGATGTTGCTAATTTACTCATCTAGGTGACTCTACTGTCCTGTGTTACAGTAATTGAGGTTTTCAACATGTTTACTACACCTTTCTGTAAATATGGGATGTAAATATAGTTTTAGTAAATCTTGTTTTTTGTGTTTTACGTTCCTGTAATTTTACTCTACTGCACAGTATCAGTTAGGACAGCAACACTACCTCACAGCAGTGGAAGAGGACCTCTTTTTACTGCTGAACAGGAGGAAGACGTTTGTAAATAATGATATTAGATTGTGGGAGATACAAACTATTACAAGATCCTCGTCTTTGCATTAGAAAATACCTACAGAGTAAACAGTCGTAAGTTTCATTGACATAAATATTTGCTTTCGAGACATAAACTGAGCATTTTAAACAAAGATACAAACTTTTCCAGCAAATGTGGTGCAGTTTGTACTAATTGTTTTGACAAATGCAGTAACTGATGTGCAAATGTTAATGATGATTTGAGAAATGCACCAAAGAGACTGAGAAAAACTGTAACTTGTGACCAAATTTTCTTCTGTAGCAATGGTTTCACTAAAACATGACATAAACTGTAGGTTTAAAGGAGGATTTTAGTCACACACATAAACACAAGTGTTCAACAAAACAGTAGGAAACTTTCAAGTCCTGACCTCAGAGTCAGTGGAGATCCATCAATCCACGTCCAGTTCCCTTCCTTGTTTATGTCCGTCAAACCGATCCAACTCCATATCCCGAGGTCAGACAAGAATTCCTGGTTCAACACACATGAAACAAAACCAAACCAAACATCACAAGAGAGATAAGAGCAACACAACATGGTACAATGTACACGTTACATGGTTCAACATATTATTTTCCAACTCTCAACCTAGTTTGACCTCATTTACTGTGTCATTGCTAATGTGACAATTGAGTGTAAATCTAATTAATTAACAATGAAAAAGGGAATCAAGAGAAAAGAAACTGCATAAAAACACCTGTCGTGTGTTTTCATGTCGGCCGACAGTTTGAAATGTAACAATCTTGACATCTAAAGAAAATAGCAAATCACTGGAAAAATAAAAAAATGTAAAATAATAAAACCCATGAAGCTCTTGGTACCTGTTCTTCATAGTCGTTTACGATCACCAGATCTGCTCCTCTGTCTCTACAGTCTCGTCTGGCGTTTTCCCAAGAAGCACGCTGAGTGGAGAGAAGATAACAGGTACAACTGGACATGATCCATCCTGTAGGACACGTCTTCACTGTAAGATAAGTCAAAGTAAAATATTAAACATCAGGCAGGTCTGCAGGTGTTAGATGATTGTGAAACCACAGAGGTGAACACTCACTCTGTTTGGTCAAATCCTGAAGCCTGATGAGCTCTTTGGTCATTTTAGTGATGTTGACATTCAGCAGGTCTCTCTCTTCAGTCAGGGAAGAAATCTTGTCCTCTCTGGCCTGAAGACCTTTAATCATGTTGGACTTAACAGTGGAGAGCTCTGCAGCTAAACGCTGCGCAGAGAAATGATCTGAAATAGAGGAAGAGACGTCTTTATGTGTATTACAGTATCACAGAACCAGACGCCAAATAAATTAATGTCTGAACATGGTCAGTTAAGGTACGAATACAAAAAACAGTTTGATGCTCATGTTTATTTAAAGCTCCACGTACACTACTGCTGTTTTTACAGATAAAATAGACGTTTTATCATCTTAGATAAGTGTCATGATCACAAAACTGGATAATTTAATTTGCTTCCTTCAGGTTTTAATTACAGTTTTTCTCAATTGCTTTGGTGCATTTCTCAGAACAGAATTGAAATTCTCAAAACCGTTGGTTCCATTTCCACATCCATGTCATCAGGGCTTAAAAAGGGATGAAATGCAGACCCCACGCTAGGAAGTTCCTATGTTAATCACTAGTTCATCAGTGATTCAAGTATCAGAGGAGGGGAAAAGGAGAAAGGAAAAATAGTGAAAATGACAATGCAGAAAAAAGGATTAAAAGCTTTTGTACATGAAACATTTTACGAAACAGGAAGTAAATCTGCAAAGCTGCAAATCATAATAAAAACAAAATTAGGGATTCCTCTACTAACTCAATAAATGTTTGAAAATATATTACAAAACATTATATTCTCAATCAAAGATCAATAATAAGGATCAAACACATAAATTGTCTTCAATATAGAAATGTACCAAGCCACAACAGAACAAGTAAACTCAGTTATTTCAAAGCTGAGGACCAACAAGGCACAGACGGATACACTTCTGAGTTTTACCAACTACTCAGGAGACCATTGATCCCTTTGCTAAGAAATACGTTCAAGTGGGAGCTAAAGGAAGGAAAGGACAAGTTAGTTTGCTGTAACTAAAGACCAGTTAGTGTCGTTAACCAAGACTATAGACTATTCACTGCTATCACAGCCAGACGCTTAGAAACAGTTTTTCCAGACATAATCCATAGACCAGACTGGATTTATAAAACAGAGAAAGACAAAGGGTAATATCAGCACATTACATGTGTAAAGGCAGTTTTTGTCATTTTTGTTTTTGTGCCCTGTGACCTCATTTCTTCTCACTTATGCCCAAATATACCTCTGTGGCCTTGACTATTGCCCCCAAGTAGTTTGAAAATAATGTTTAACAAACAAAAAGTTATCAACAATTAATTTTAAATGGCTCCTACAACATTTATCAAAACCATACAATCGCTGTAATAAACCCTCAGCTAGGATCAAAATTAATGTCGATCTTTCAGATTATTTCATATTAGAACGTAGATGCCGACGGGGCTGCTCGATTAGCTCCTCTCCCATTTGCTGTTTAATTTTAGCCTCTAAGCCACTTGATAAAACAAAATGAAAATATAAATATATATATTATATATATATTATATAATCTTTATTATATAATATAATAATAAGAGTATACATATGGAAGGAGGTGAACAGAAGATAGCATTATTTGCAGACGATGCATTAATATATTTATCACAATCAACCCAGTCTCTTCCAGTGCTCATAAAAACACTTGAAGATTTTGGTTTTTATCTGGATATAAATTAAATGTGAGAAAAACCACAGGTTCTCACTTTTAACTGCACCAGATCAGAGAAAGAGCTTTAGATTGAATTGGGATTTGAAATCTATGAAATATTTGGGAGTAACTCTGCCTCAAGATTATCTGCTTTAAAATCTATAAATTATGATCCTTTAATCTCTAGTATAAAATCTAATATCGGAAGATAAAAACCTGAAGGGCACCAAGCTCTACGTTAACGAGGACTATTCAGAAAACGTTTGTCTAAAAAGGAAGGAACTTCTCCTACAACTCAGAGGCTCACAAACAAGAAAAATTAACATTCCTCAAATATCCTCCCTACTTTATCTGAGAAGTAACATTGCTCGTCTCAGGTCTCTCTGTGTATATTCTTGTATCTTTTGCGTTTTTATTCATTTATTTTTCTGTTTATGTTCTTGGACTCTTTATGGCAACTCTGGTCTACAGGTACCAGCTCCATTCAAGACCATAAGTATTTTCTGCCATTCTCTAAATCTGACACTGATACAAATTTTACAGTTTTAAAACAGCAGCTGATCTTATTTTTCTGAGGACAATTGTTTTTCCCTTCTCTTCGTAATGATCTTGTTGCTTTAATTGGCAGTAAAGCCGAGGCTGTCGAGTTGGTTGAGCCTTACTCTAAAAATAAGGTCATTGTTGGCTGAATTAATAGGCCACCGAACTCTAATATAAACTGTTTTATTGACTGTTTTTATACCACTCTTAGTAAAATCACGAATGAGGACGAAACATGTTATATTATGGTTGATTTTAACATTAACCTGCTCAACAGTCAATCATACTAATTAATGGACCACCTCAATGCCTCATCTGTCTTCCCTCTCATAACAAGGGCAACAACTATTATTGTGATATCTTCTACTCTGTAATTTTGAAAATCTTTGATGAAACTTTCTCTTTTCAAAGAAAAAGCGAAGCCTCCAACCTCAGTAAATCATGGTTAACTGCTGGTTTGAAGCGTTCAATTGCAAAAAAAACATAAACTATATAGAGATTATCTAACTAATCCTACTCCACTGTTTTTGAAAAGATACAAAACATATGGAAATAAATTAAATCACTTACTGAGTTTGGCCAAACGTAAGTTTTATGAGGTTAAATTTACTAATTCTCAGAAAGATATTAAAAATACATGGAAGATCATAAATGAAATTATGAATAAAAAACAGTAACTAACTTCCAGGGAATTCAAAGTAGTGAGTAAAACAGTTTTTGATTCTTGTGAAATAGCGAGTGAATTCAATAACTTTAATTGTTTTAATACAAATCTATCTATTCTTTAATGTTTTAAATTGTTTTTAATATCTGTGGTGATTTTAAATTACTTCTTAAATTAATTCTAACATTTTATTAATTATTGTTTTAATTTATTTAATTTATTATTATTGGTTTAATTGATTCAATTTAATGTTTTTCCTTGACTCTGTAAAGGATTATGAATTGTCTTGTGTATAAAGGTATTATATTATATTATATTATATTATATTATATTATATTATATTATATATTATATTATATTATATTATATTATATTATTCCCTCTTCTTCAGGCTGATGATCCATCTTTATTTTCCAGTTATAGACCAATATCCATCCCACCCTGTTTTTCCAAGATTTTTTAAAGACTCATTTATAATCGTCTGATTAAATCTCTTAATGATAATAACGTCCTTTATCCCATCAGTATGGGTTCACAGAGAAATACTCCACTTCATCGGCTCTCACACAACTAATAGACAACATCACTAAAACCAGAGACAATAAGGAAATCACCATGCTGTTCCAGAAACTCTCTCTTTGTGGCCTATGTGGAACTGAATTGTTATGGTTTGAAAGTATCAATCAGGCAGGAAACAATATGTAATAAATCATTATCAGATTACAGGTTCATTTTTTTGCAGCCTCAAGGATCAAATCTTGGGTCGTTATTATTTCTTATTTATATAAATGACTTGTACATGACCTCATCAAATCCATTTTTCATTTTGTTTGCTGATGATTCAAACATTTTTTTATCTGGTAAAGATTGTCTTAATGAAATATAGGAAATTAACACAGACCTGATTAAAATCGACAACTGGTTTAAAACCAACAAGCATCACTCAAAACTGAAAAAAGTTCATACATGATGTTTATGCCTCGAACCCATCAGATAATAAACACTTACCCTAATGTAAATATAGTAATAATGTTTTAGAACAGCCACTAAATTTCTTGACTTTCTTACAGATGAAAATCTCTGTTGGATAAATCATATAACACTGGTGTCTAACAAGATGCAAAAAACGTTGGAATCATCAGAAGAATAAAACATTTGGTAACTAGAAAAGTTCTTCTTAGTTTATGTTGCACATTGATGTTTCCTTACTCATCATACTGTAAAACAGTTTGGACAAACACCTGTAAAAGCAACTTTAAAGTTATTTTTACTCTGTAAAAGAGATTTGCCAGAATGATTGAAAACATTTTCCGACAGATTTGTTAATTCCACTTTTTTATTCAAATCCCTGAGGATTCTTTCTATTTTTGATTAAAACTTTTTTTTTTTATTAATTGTTATTTTGTTTTTCAGTCAATTTGCAACCTGCTTCCATCATGTTTTCAAAACTTATTTAATTCCAACTTTCAAATTCATAATTACCATTCAAGGTCGCCAATCATCTCCACCTTTCCTAGGACAAAAAGATCAGATTAGAAATTCCTCCATCTTAAATTATTTTAAGAAATCAACTAAACTCTTCTTGTTGGATCAGTTAAACAATGCAGCTACATAACTGCTGTGTTTTTGTTTTTGTTCAGCTATTTTATGTATTTGTCTGTTTTTAATTTTATAAGACGGCACCTGACAAGTCCTGATCCTATTATTATTGTTTTGTTAGTTATTGTTCTACTTTTGTTAATCCCAACAATTATATATATTATTATATGTAATTATTAAATATATATATAATATGTAATAATTATTATTAACTACTATTGTTTATTTTAATAATTTATTTTGGTATTATGTATTTTATATATAAAAATAAAATATATAATAAAATAATAAAATAATAATAATAATAATAATAATAATAATAATAATAATAATAATAAATGGTTAATTAAAAAGCCATTACAAGGAAATGGTTGAAGACAGAGGTTCCTAAGGGACAATTGGATTGAAGTGATGTATAATATTTATATGATGGAAAGATTGACTCTTTCTGTCAGATTAGAGTAATAAAGTTAATTTCTTTTATTCACCTTGTTGAATAATAGTATTGTCTCCTATGAACAGATGGTAAATAGTTATTTTGTTTACATGTATTATTATTATTGTTATTATTGATTTTAATCTATTGCTTTCCATTAAATGGATTCTGTAAGAAGAGAAGAAAAAAAAAAGAGAGAAAACTAGAAAAGAAGAAAACAAACCTAGACTTTGTTTTTGAAGTTATCATGATTATGTTCGACTGTAAATGAGATTACGATTGTTTCAGGTGAACATCTGACACCGTCTGCATGTCTAGAGGACATGATACAAGATGTGATTTTTGGATAGAAATAAAAAGATAATAAATAAAAAGATAATTTAAAAAACAAAACAAAATGTATTGTCCTAGTGCTACGCACCAAAGTGACGGAGAAAAACTGTAAAAAGACAAACAGGAAAATCATGAAAGGTTAAAAATATATAAAAAAACAAACAAATAATAATAAATGAAGGGGAAAGTAAGAGCATAAAATCAGGGCAATGTAACATGAACAACAAACTAAAATAAACATCTTAATCCTCAAATCATCAGTCGTGAACCAGACTCACAGTGGACACTGACGCCGATGAGTCCGATCAGCAGGAGGAAACTCGGCAGAACCAGGAACAGAACAACAGTCCTGGAACAGCTGCTCCCAGACCTGCTGGGACCTGAACAGAGGAACGACCGGTGAGTACAGGAAGTTATACAGTAACAACAGATTTATCATCATCGTTTTTACCTGTTTGATTTGTTGAACGTCTTGTTTCCCCCATTGCTCATCGAGTCATTGACGTGTCTAAACTCTGCAGCACAGTTCATGTGAATGAGGAAACTTTGTCTCCTCCTCAGCTCTGAAACAAGTGGTTTGTGGTAAAAGAGTTGCATTGATTGGTTGCATCAGTTAAACAACAGATCATAATCTTCAGAGAACATCCTCTCTCCAAACATCTCTGATACCAAAAACCCCCAACTAACGTTAACGTTTCTTTCCACCAGGTACCACCATGCTGTTGACTTCTTCATGGGGGCACGTCCCTATGCACCACCCCCATGTACAGCACACAAGCACAGTAACAAGACACGTAGCCCAAACATCCGACTGTATGTTAACATGCGTATATTTTTCCATTTGATCAGATCATCAAAAAGGTGTACACCACCTCTCTCAAGATGATTCAAACTTCAATTGTATTTGAAGGTTTGTGTCTTGTCTCTCATCTCATTATCTCCTGCTTATCCAGTGGGTCCGGGTCGCGGGGGCAGCAGCTTCAATAGGGAGGTCCAGACCTTCATCTCCCCAGGAACTTCCACTAACTCCTCCAGGGGAACCCTGAGGTGTTCCCAGGCCAGACGTAGTCTGTCCAGTGTGTCCTGGGTCTTCCCCAGGGCCTCCTCCTGGATGGGCAAGCCCAGAACACCTCCCTCAGGAGGCGTCCAGGGGGCATCGTAGTCCCACTTTCCAGTGCCCGACCCAAGAACTCCAAAAAGGGAGGGTACTCTGAGCTGATGTTTGGCCCATATGCACCGACAACAGTCAGGACCCGTTCCCCGACCCCTAAGGTGCAGGGAAAAAAACCCTTTTGTTCACCGGGGTAAACTCCAACAGACAGGCCAAGAGCAGGGGGGCAATTAATATGCCCACACCTGCCCTCCACTCAATTTATTGTAGGTGCTAAAAAGATGTGTAGATATTCTTCTTTCTGTTTTGAGTTTGTTTCATTAAGTAAATAAACTTTTATAGTATTATACCTAGATAAATTAATTAATTGGCCCTTTGTAAAATACAAAAAACTTATGGCGGGAACAGATGGACTAATTGTTTGTAGGAAAATAGTAAAATAAATTAATGTACCAGATTAGATCTTAAATTAAACAGCTGGCCACAAAACTTAACAAACAGGTTTGTTCGAGTTAACTTTTGTCGCTGTCTGAACAAAGCACCATCAGACCAGACTGTTGGGATCTGGCAGGTGATATTTCTCAGTTAGAATTGGTCTCAGGAGAATCTTTCATGTGGGAGTCCTTCCTCTGTGGTACTTCATGTGTCTTGCACTGAGGAGAGGCTTCCTTCAGGCCACTCTGAGCTGCAGTGACTTTCTACAACTTTCCCATCTCCCCACTGCATCTCTGGAGCTCAGCCACAGTGATCTTTGGGTTCTTCTTTTCCTCTCACCAAGACTCTTCTCTCTGATTGCTCAGTTTGGACGGACGACCGGCTCTAGGAAGAGTTCTGGTCGGCAGAAATTCTTTTGTAACCTTGTCCAGATCTGAGCCACAGCTCTGTCTCTGAGCTCTTCAGGCAGTTCCTTCAACCTCATTTGCTCTGACATACACTGTGAGCTAAAGGTCTTATACAGACAGGTGTGTGCCTTTCCTCATCAAGTCCAGTCAATTTAATTAAACACAGCTGGACTCCAATGAAGGTGTAGAACCATCTCAAGGATGATCAGAAGAAACAGAACCTGAGTCAAATATACGTGTCACAGCAAAGTGTCTGAATACTTATGACCATGTGATATTTCTGTTTTGTTTTTTTTTTTAATAAATTTGCAAAAAAGAAAATCAATATTTCTGTGTTTTTCTGTCAGAACTGAGTGCTGTGTCTACATTGATGAGGAAAAAAATCAACTTAAATGATTTTAGCAAATGGCTGCAAAAGTGAAAAATTTAAAGGGTCTGAATAAGTTCAATACCGACCGTATATGATCCTAAATGAAACATGTTTATTTAGAAACATCTGTTTAACAGTTTGATCTAAATTCATCGATGCATCAAGGTTTGATTTGACACGATTTGATTCAAATCACTTTAGTTTCTTTAGTCAAAGTCTGAACAGACAGAAACAACAAAACAGTCACAACAAACAGTTTGATATTTGTCATGTTTTATTCTCAGTGTTGGACAGAAATGATGAAAGTTTTCCTGAGATTATATGACACCCTGCAGCTGCATCATCAGTGAACAACATCAACATAAACTCAGTGTCAGAGAGCAAACGATTCAAATGTCACATCAACGACAGGAAACAGCGACACATTTCAAAATAAAACACACGCGGTCACATGATGTTTTGACTTTAGCTGCAAAATGTTCACATTCATTTCCATCAGAACAGCAGGTTTTAGTTCAGTGACGTCTGATGTTTGTGTCAATGTCCAACTCAGTCAACAACTACAAGCTGTATGATCACATCTGTACATGGATTCATTGATAGAAAAGTTGGATTCAAAGAGCTTTAATATTTACACCTCGGTCTAAAAGTCACACGACGACACACACACTTGAGCGGCGACTGTTCAGGTCCTGATCAGGCGGCTACACTGACTGAGTGGAGTCGTCAGTGGGGACTCTGGTCTTTGTTTCTGGACCTGAAGGAGGGAAACACAGTCACTGACCTCTGATGATAATAAGATCAAGAAGCTGGTATCAAACCAGGTGTGAGATGAACTAGTCTACAGACGGGGGTCAGACCATCTTCATCTGGTTTAACATCTAGTTTTCACATCAATGCTACAGAGGCGCCTCATTAAAAGCTGCCATATTTACATATTTAATGTGACACGTTCAGTCGCTGCTGGAAGTGTTAGAAGAACAGCAGCGAGCAGACAAACATCCCAAAGACCAGTCAAACACACCAGTCACTACTTCCTGTCAGGACTTTCACAATAAAAGCAGAGAGAACAGCTGCGTTTGACTGTGTCAGATACACAGGCTGTTTAATCAACATTTAATTCACCCAGTGATAAACACGTTGATGTTGTTGAACTTATCAAACTGATTTGAGAGTAAAAACACCAACGATGTGAAAATAAAACCACACATTTGTACTGTGATGATGTGTAATGTTACTTTGTTTCCTTTAGGAACCGGTATCCAACATTTTTGGACCAATACCCAGCCCTCGCTGCTCTGAGAAGATGAACACAACTGTCAAGACTCTGAACATCAGATACATGAAGAATTTATTGTTTGTTCATGAGGATCATGTTGATATGAGACGACATTTACACTCACCTTTAATACAAATGATGTAACCTTTGGATCTGAGGACGATGAGAACAAGTCCAACAATAAAGAAGAGTCATGAGGATTGAACCAACAGCTACACCAACAACGATCCATCCAACAGACGACCCTGAAATAGAAACAGGAAGTGAGTGTGAGAGTCAGAGTCAGTTCAGATCATGTTCATCAGACTGGACATCACAGCTTCACAGAGACAACAACTAAACGTTCACATGCTCCTATAATCTCAGATGCTGATCAGATTCAAACATCACTGGGACGAACGTCACCAGGCTCAGTGATGTCATCGATCTGATGACACTGTCCTCCTGAGACCTGGTCCTGGTTCTGGTTTTTTCTGATTGTTCTGGTTCTGGTTCTTTAGTTCAGATTGATATTTTGGCTTTGGTTCTGTAATTTTCATTCTTGTCTAGTTATAATTCTGGGTTCTGGTTCAGGTCCTTCAGATCCTGGTTCTAAGAATCTTGGTTTTGGGTTCTGGTTCTAGGTTCTAGTCCTGGTTATGGTTTGGTCCTGGTACAGGTTCTGGTTTTGGTTCTAGTTCTGGTCCCTGGTTTAGCCCTGATTTTGTTCTGGTCCTGAATTCTGGTTCTAGGTATAGTCATTCCTAGTCCTGGTTCTGGTTTGGTCCTGGTTCTAGTTCTGGTTTATAGTCCTGGCCTTGGTCTTGGTCCTGGTTCTAGTTCTGGTCTTGGTTCTGGTACTAGATTTGGTTTTTGGTTCTGACCTTGGTTCTGGTCCTGGTTTTGGCTCTAGTTCCAGTTATGGACCTGGTTCTGTTCTAGTTACTAATCCTGAATCTGGTCCTGGTCCTGGTCCTGTTTCTGGTCCTTCTAGTCCTAGTCCTGGTCCTGGTCCTGGTCCCAGGTCCTGGTCCTGGTCTGGTCCCAGTCCTAGTCCTAGTCCCAGTCCTGGTCCTAGTCCCTGGTCCTGGTCCCCCTAGTCCTAGTCCTAGTCCTGGTCCTGGTCCTAGTCCTAGTCCTAGTCCTAGTCCTGGTCCTAGTCCTGGTCCTGGTCCTCCTAGTCCTAGTCCTAGTCCTAGTCCTCCTAGTCCTAGTCCTAGTCCTAGTCCTGGTCCTGGTCCTGGTCCTGGTCCTGGTCCTAGTCCTAGTCCTGGTCCTGGTCTAGTCCTAGTCCTAGTCCTGGTCCTAGTCCTGGTCCTGGTCCTGGTCCCAGTCCTGGTCCTGGTCCTGGTCCTGGTCCTGGTCCTGGTCCTGGTCCTGGTCCTGGTAGTCCTGGTCCTAGTCCTGGTCCTGGTCCTGGTCCTGGTCCTGGTCCTGGTCCTGGTCCTGGTCCTGGTCCTAGTCCTAGTCCTGGTCCTGGTCCTGGTCCTGGTCCTGGTCCTGGTCCTGGTCCTCTGTGAGACGTGTTGTTCACCAGCAGGAAGACGTGTGAATCTCTGTCCTGCCACCTCTACTTTAGGCTGTTTCCATGTGACGTCTTCTTTCCTCCTGCTGTGTCTGACATGTGAAACTGTGTGTGAGCGTCTGTGTGTAGACCAGGTTTTCTAGACCCTGAGCCCAGGTGGACCGTGACGGACTCCGGATCGCCTCCCGTGAGCTCATCTTCATCTCGTCACACTTGTTGTTGTTGTTGTTGTTGTTGATGAGCTTTGTTCAAAATATGAGCCTCTTAGCTTCGGCTTCACGCTTCACTCAACACATTCAAACATTAAGGAGCTTCTACCAGAGCTGCAAAGTAACTAAGTACAATGACTCAACTACTGGACTTCAACACAGTTTGGAGCTACTTGTACTTTATCTGAGTGTTTCCACATGATGCTGACTGAGGAGATGGAGCTACATGTTTATATCAGGGTGCATGAGAGTTATAGTCCAGGGCTCCACACTCACTGTTTCACCTCCTTCACTAAACTGTCCACTGAACATTTGTTGGTTTGTTTCTTTAACAGTCTGATGTCATGTGACTGAGTGTCTGGTCATGTGACTGAGTGTCTGGTCATGTGACCTCCCTCCTCACTGTGTTATTGTTGTTTAAATGGAGTCTGTTACATGTCTATTTAAAACAAACGTCCTGTAGTTGTTCTATATGTGACGTCAACTCTGGGATGTTGACGCTCACGTTGGCCTTCAAAATAAAAGCCCAGAGTAACCGTTTTACAATTCACAACTAAACCTTTACTCACATTTTCTCCCTAAAAGACCAGAATCACTTGAATCGTAGCGACAGTAAACAGAGCAGATGTTATTAAGAGCGGCCGCTTCAACGTCCTGAACTTTGAAAGCAGGAATTTAAGTCTCAGAGTTTGATGTTTTTTGATTTTTCTCTCAGGTAACGTTACATCCAGCATCCACACGTTTCCACTGTTCACGGCACCGACTGACATCTGCCCCTTCGCAGGTCAAAGGTCAACCTGTCTTTATTGTAGTGAGCTGAAACTGACAGCAGGGGGAGCTCTAACATGTTCCACAGCAGCCACACTGACGAGGCTGCTGCAGACGCGTCTCAACACTTTTCTCTGGACTTTGTTTATTAATCGACCTCATGAGCTCAGACGTCGACCGACGCTGATCATCTCACACTGACAGATCATCAGCTGACCTCTGTGTGTGTGTGTGTGTGTGTGTGATCAGACTGATCCACTTCTCTCTGTCGTCTCCTCCTCATCCTCTCATTCTTCCTCTCGTCTCTGTAGATTCATCAAGTGGAGTCTCACAACAAATCGGACTCAGTCTGAAACATTTTCATCTCACACAGACTCTTCATCACTATTTGATTCGTCTTCAGTCTGAACACATGGAAACATCCAGGACTCCTCTGCTGTCTGTCCACTCCTCCCTACAGACCCCCTGTCTGCCCCCCCACCCCCACTCCTCCTCACACCACATCTGATGAGACTGAAGACAGGACTGTGGTGGACTACGTTGTCCCACGGTGTGAGCAGAACCAGAACCAATGTGACAAAGACCAAGGATCTGGTTGTGGATCTGAGGACCGAGGCAGCGGTGACCCCCCTGTCTCCATACAGGGCGTCTCTCTGTGGACACTGTGGAGGACCACGAGGATCTGGGAGTCCACATTAACGACAAACTGGACCCAAACTGGACCATTCAAAGACCCAGAGGGACCAGAGTCAGACCCTGAACTAGTCCACTCTGATCCACATCACGTTGATACTGTTTAATATGAGGATGCAGCGACTGATACCGGTTTAATAACATCATGTGTCTCTGAGACGGTGTAATCCTCCACACGCTCACTTTGAAAAACACGTCACCTTCCACCTTCCTACGTCATACTACAGCCGTGTGCAGCCACTTCTATCTGTGTCTGTTGCTACTGTTGCTGCTACTGTCTGAGTCTGAGCGTCCGACCGAAACAACCACAACATCGACACCGACGTCCAAGAATTCACTCTCATTTACCCACTGGAGTCAACCAGGAGAATATCGACCCGTACTGATGTTTGACTGATGTATTGATGCGTCTCTGCTATAAAACACATATATGTTTGTAGATACTGCACATATTATACACACACTCTAGTTTATATATTTATACTTTACTTTCATTGAGTCTGAGTCTGTTTTTTATTGTTGATGAAACATCATTTCTCCTGAGGATCAATAAACTATTTCTGATTCTGATTCTTCAACATTAAAACAAAGACACTCACCGTGAACAGACACGTAGATCTGAGCGTGAGTCTCGTGGTTGATTTCCTCCTGTGTGGCTACGCAGCGATAGTGGTCGGTCTTGGTCACAGTAGTTTGGAGGATGATGTCGTAGCTGCCTCCTCTTTCAGAGACCTGTGGTTCTTTAGCAGGAACCAGGTTTTTATCACTGTCCTGCCAAAACACTTTGGGTCTCGGAGAAGCTCCGTGAACTTCACACTGAAGCAGTTCACCGTCTTTTGTCTCTCCGAGTATCGTGATAAACGGTTTTGAAGCTGCACCTGTGAACACGAACAACAAGCGATGATCAGTCATGTAACAAACGTAACGACACATGTGAGCAGAGTCTGAAGAGACAAACAGCAGCAGCAGTGACTCTATCAGAGGAACTGAACCACTTCTTTGTTCGCTATGAGCCGACGGACACAGACTCTGGGAATCTGCTGCTTCCGGCCTCAGACGGGCTCCTACTGTCGCACAGAGGAACGTGAGGAAGCTGCTCCGAGGTGTCGACACCAGGAAAGACGCCGGTCCTGACGCTTTTCGACTCATCGGACGCCGCGCAGACCAGCTGACGCAGGTTTTCGGTAACAAATCTTTAACGTCTCCTCGTCCACAAACACCTCCAACCTCGGATGGTTTCAGACCACGTGAGCGTTTCAACCCTCCAGTGTGTCTGCTTCACATCAGGACGTTAGTGTTGGAGCTCTGTGAGCAGCACTGAGCAGGGAAATGACTGAGGTGTGTAGTTCACAACAACCACACATGTTAGTGCTGCTGTTTGACACGACAAGTGTTGTTGCACATGAAGGAGGTTTAGGATCAGAGCAGGTTCAGGTGGTTTACAGACCAGACTCCCTCCTGACAAAAACAAAGTCTGTCATCACAGACGAGACGTGTGGTTTCACTGACGCATCAAACAAAGACTTCAAAGTCTCTGCTCCTCACTGTCACTTTATTAGGTTCACCTGTACAATCTGATACAATCCAACACAACTGGTTCATGTTATGATCCTGGAATGTTCAGTGGTTTGACTCAACCAGTCACAGGGAGTCTGGGTCTGGTTCTGGTTCTGGTTCTGGTTCTGATTCTTGGTTTGGTTCTGGTTATGGTTCTGATTTAGATTCTGGTTTTGGTCCTGGTTTAGATTTGTGTTTAGGTCCTGGTTCTGGTCTTAGTTCTGCTTCTGGTTTGGATTCTGGTTCGATTCTGGTTCTGGTTTTGATCGGGTGTTGGTTCTGGTTTAGATTCTGGTTCGATTCTGGTTCTGGTTCTGGTTCTGGTTTTGGTTCTGGTTCTGGTTTTGATTCTGGTTCTGTTTTTTGGTTCTGGTTTTGATTCTGGTTCTGGTTTGGTTCTGGTTCTGGTTTTTGGTTCTGGTTTGGTTCTGGTCTGGTTCTGGTTTCTGATTCTGGTTCTGGTTTTTGATTCTGTTTCTGGTTTAGTTTTGCATCTGTTTCTGGTTCTGGTTTAGATTTCTGGTTCTGGTTCTGGTTCTGGTTGGTTCTGCTTTTAGTTCTGGTTCTGGTTTGTTTCTGGGTTTTGTTCTGGTTCTGGTTTTTAGATTCTGGTCCTGGTTCTGGTTCTGGTTGTGGTTCTGGTTCTTGGTTCTGGTTTTGTTCTGTTTGGGTTCTGGTTCTGGTTGTGGTTCTGGTTCTGGTTCTGGTTTTGGTTCTGGTTCTGGTCTTGGTTGTGGTTCTGGTTCTGGTTCTGGTTCTGGTCCTGGTCCTGGTCCTGGTCCTGGTTCTGGTTTGTTCTTTCTGGTCAGGTTTGGTCCTGGTCACTGGTTCTCTGGTCTGGTTCTGGTTCTGGTTCTGGTCTTGGTTCTGGTTTTGTTCTGGTTCTGGTTCTGGTCTTGGTTTGGTCTGGTTTTGGTTCTGGTTCTGGTTCTGGTTCTGGTTCTGGTTCTGGTTCTGGTCTTCTGGTCTGGTTCTGGTCCTGGTTCTGGTCCTGGTTCTGGTTTTGATTGGTCTGGTCTTGGTTCTGGTCTTGGTTCCTGGTTCTGGTCTTGGTTCTGGTTCTGGTTTTGGTCTTGGTCCTGGTTCTGGTTCTGGTTCTGGTTAGTCTGGTCTTGGTTCTGGTCCTTCTGGTTTAGTCCTGGTCCTGGTCTGGTCTGGTTCTGGTTCTGGTCTGGTCCTGGTCCTGGTCCTGGTTCTGGTCTGGTTCTGGTCTTGGTCCTGGTTCTGGTCTTGGTCTGGTCCTGGTCCTGGTCCTGGTCCTGGTCCTGGTCTGGTCTGGTCCTGGTGGTCCTGGTCCTGGTCTGGTCCTGGTCCTGGTCCTGGTTCTGGTCTTGGTCCTGGTTTGGTCCTGGTCCTGGTCCTGGTCCTGGTCCTGGTCTGGTCCTGGTCCTGGTCCTGGTTCTGGTCTGGTGGTCCTGGTCCTGGTCTCTGGTTCTGGTCCTGGTCCTGGTCCTGGTCCTGTGGTCTGGTCCTGGTCCTGGTCCTGGTCTTGGTTCTGGTCCCTGGTCCTGGTCCTGGTCTGGTTCTGGTCCTGGTCTGGTCCTGGTTGGTCTGGTTCTCCTGGTCCTTGGTCCTGGTCCTGGTCCTGGTCCTGGTCCTAGATTTGGTGGTCTGGTCTGGTGGTCTGGTGGTCTGGTCCTGGTCCTGGTCCTGGTTCTGGTCCTGGTCTGGTCTGGTCCTGGGTCCTGGTCCTGGTCCTGGTCTGGGTGGTGGTCTGGTCCTGGTCCTGGGTCCCTGGTCCTGGTCCTGGTCCTGGTCCTGGTCCTGGTCCTGGTCTGGTCCTGGTCCTGGTCCTGGTCCTGGTCCTGGTCTGGTTCTGGTCCTGGTCCTGGTCCTGGTCTGGTCCTGGTCCCTGGTCCTGGTCTGGTCCCTGGTCCTGGGTCCTGGTCCTGGTCCTGGTCCTGTCCTGGTCCTGGTCCTGGTCCTGGTCCTGGTCTGGTCCTGGTCCCTGGTCCTGGTCCTGGTCCTGGTCCTGGTCCTGGTTCTGGTCTGGTCCTGGTCCTGGTCCTGGTCCTGGTCCTGGTCCTGGTCCTGGTCCTGTCTGGTCCTGGTCCTGGTCCCTGGTCCTGGTCTGGTCCTGGTCCTGGTCCTGGGTCCTGGTCCTGGTCCTGGTCCTGGTCCTGGTCCTGGTCCTGGATGGTCCTGGTCCTGGTCCTGGTCCTGGTTCTGGTCCTGGTCCTGGTCCTGGTCCTGGTCCTGGTCCTGGTCTGGTCTGGTCTGGTCTTGGTCCTGTCCTGTCCTGGTCCTGGTCCTGGTCTGGTGGTCTGGTCCTGGTCTGGTGGTCCTGGTCCTGGTCCTGGTCCTGGTCCTAGTGGTCCTGGTCTGGTCCTGGTCCTGGTCCTGGTCTTGGTCTGGTCCTGGTCCTGGTCTCCTGGTCTTGGTCCTGGTGGTCCTGGTCCTGGTCCTGGTCCTGGTCCTGGTCCTGGTGGTCTGGTCCTGGTCCTGGTCCTGGTCCTGGTCCTGGTCCTAGTCCTGGTCCTGGTGGTCCTGGTCCTGGTCTTGGTCTGGTCCTGGTCCTGGTCCTGGTCCTGGTCCCTGGTCCTGGTCCTGGTCCTGGTCTCTGGACTCATCAGAGGTGTCAGGTGGTCATGTTAAATGTTACAGAGCTACAGTAGAGAGCGTTGTGACAAACTGCTGCACTGTGTGTTTCTCCAGCTGCACCACAGAGGAAGATCCTTCAGAGACAGTGAAGACGCCTCAGTGGATCAAATCACTGTTTCATTTTTACACAACAACTGAAAACCTGAAAAAAAAACAAAGAAGGTTTTATTGAGCAGCACAATTAAGGATTATTACATTTTATTGAACAAAAATGGATCTGAATGTTTGAGCTTGACTTTACCTCTGTATTTTTATTCTGATACGTTGTCAAACTTGATAAAACAAACCACCGACCCAAACTGTTAAAATATGATCAGAAAAATATAGCTGCGAGCAGCAATGATGTGGCCGAGCGGTAAAATAAGATCGTTGAGCAAATTTGCTAAATTGTGGTTACAGGGCCGTTAGTGGCCCTTCCCCAAGTCAAGGAGCAACAGACTGAGGAACTCTTTTGTCCTCTGTGTCATCAAACTGTTCACACCCTCGATGGGGAAGGTGAACAGTTTGTCTTCTCTGCAACCGCTTCATTGTGTTACTATAAATAAACTACATGCTGCAGAAGTGCGCCTGTTTGTGCCAGAACAGAACCGTCAGTTTGTTTTTAACATGGTATTTTGCGATATAAAATAAATCTGTAGCGGCCAGTGTTGATTCTGTGGAGGTCGCCACACTCTCATCATTTTAGAATTAAACCCGGCAATTATTACCACTGTCGTTTCATTCCCTTCTTCATTTTCTGTTTCTAGAAACTAGTTATTGATTCCTTCTGCTGCTGTGTTTTAAAAATGCCGCTTTTTTTGTTGATCGTGTCATGTGCTGTCTTGAGTTACAACCAATCGCTACCGGGTCAAGTCATTTGTTTATTTTGGATCTTTCATACCTGCTGAAACAGTCAGAGGGGGTATCGCACAAAACCAAGATGAGGGATTAAGCCGGGATATGTTGGTTATCCTGGCTGAACTTACCCTCGAGTCGGTCGCATGAAAGCAGGTCAAACTTAACCTGGTCAAGTTACTATGGTGACTTATTCTCTGCAGGTAGCTTGCTCCAGACCAGGCTAACAGCCAGGCTAAGATTAATCCTAGTGATTAACCTGTAGTGATTCTGTATTCTACTGTCAATCCTATGAGGAATTAAAGTGTTTTACAGCATGTCTATGGTCTTTTAATATGTTACATCATTTTAACTATCCTGCATTCAAATATCACGTATATATGTTGTCGTTTTATTTCAGTCTGTCGACTCTTTGTAATTGCAACAGTCTTTTTATATTGATTCAAGTATCATTATGACTCAGGCCTAGTGTTATATTGTTATGCTAATGAAGACTGGTTGTCAAATCGCCTTCAGATGTTTCATGAATATGTGTTTTATTGCAGTAACTGAGATAAAACGTGGCTGATGAAGTTGCAAAGGTGGTTTCAGAAAGTATAATCAGTTTTATTTGATTGTGCTCCATGTGCAGTAGTACTGCACTATGTTCTTTGTATGAAGCAGACAGTTTCTGTGGCGAGGACAGAGTCTGTGATTGTCCCTCCCTGGACCCCGTCCATCACTGGCCTCCCCTTATTTAAATGAAGTGACACCAGATGATTAACATGTCATGTCACTGCATGTCTTGTTCAAATGTCTTATGTAGATCATATACACAAATCTTATCTGTTGTGCTTAAGATGAACTTTATGAAAATATTTCAATATTAAAGACTGCGATTGATTGTTGGAGAAACACATTGATTTTCATCATCTGTGGACGTGAAATAACCTCGGCCACCGTCTGGTCACCACAAGTATAAAAGGGCTTTTTTCTGTTTTTTTTAACTGCTGCAATCATACAGACATTCAATACGTCAGCAGATGCCTCATCTATTCACCTCATTTGTTCATTGTCATCTACACTTAAGTCAGTTACCAGCAAAATGTTCTTGTATTTAATTTTAACTTGTTGCCAGGACCTTATCTGGCCACACAAGTGTGTTTTTATGAAGGACAGATACATAAAATAGACAAAAAATACATAACATGAGAACAATAGATTAAATTACTCATATTGTGGATAATTGTTTACACTTTTTATTTTTCATCTTCACCTTTAAGTCACTGTTTTCTTCTGTTGGTGATTTTATTTTTATAATAATAATAATATCTTGTGTTTTGTGCCTTAATTTCCCTTGGGATTAATAAACTATTCATCTATCATCTATCAATCTACTTCATTATACTACATTTCCTGAGTAACATGTACATCTACTCGCCACATTTAAAGCAAAGTGTACAACTGTTGATTAGTGGATTGAAAAGTAACTCCTTTAGTCCTTTAATTGTAGCCTAATTATGACGCTACAGTGGAGCACTGTTTATTAATTGGACATTTTTGGACGACTTACGCAGTGATACACACACAGCAACACACTTAATGCAGGATTATAGAGAAATGTTTATTTCTATTTTATATTTATTATTGTTATTATTACTTGTTGGTGATGTTCATTAAATTGTAATTTAGACCCACGCTCTCATCCTGTCCCACTTGACCCAACTCATGTCCGACGCAGGACAATATATTTCACCTGTTTCATCTAAATTTGCGGTTCACCCATCGGGTTCTGACTCTGAAAAGTTCTGCCTTTTGATCACTGTTGCCATTTTTCTCTGAAAGACAATGCAATAATTGGCCTGTTTATACTAATTAACATATTATAATCAGAGCACCTTAGGGCGGGGACAGGATGGAGCGTTTTGCTCAATTTAAAGTTGATGAAAATGTACTGAAATGGTTGAGGTCATGTTCATTGTGCACATGCAGTCTTATTAATTGCAGAAATGATGTTGGTGTACTCTTGATGTCTTATTCTTCTGTGCAACACTAATGTTGTCTTATAAGTAAAAAATAGATGTGAAATAGTTGGATCAGAGTATTGTGTCCCATGTCTTGGTTTACAAAAACTGTGTGTATTGTGTTTTTTATCTTTGACTGTAATTGAATTTATTTGTCTGTTTGTGTAAAATATGAATTTGTAGGTTTATGTAGGTTTCGCTGTATTGTAATGTTGGTCATTCTGCCACCTAGTGGTTAAGGAAAATATAACCAGATTCATTACAAGTGAAGAATAGAGGACAATGTGATTTGATCAAGTAATTATTGTTCCTGGGTCAACATCTATGCAGTTAGTGCAGGATTCACACTACAACCAACCAATCAGTGATTATCACATCATTCACAGTGTCATGAAGATGCATGTCATCACAGTTCCAGTGTTTGGGAGTAAATGGAGTAAAAGCGTGTACATGTAATATTGTGTATTTAGATTATAAATCATGGCTAACTATGTTCCGTTACGGTTACAGTTTAAATAGATGGTAATCAGAATAAAGTTTCATCATTGAAAATAATGGTTGATGTTACATTTTTGTCTGTTTTACATGTCTGATATGTAATACCTTATCATTATTATATAGAAAGCCTCATTAGATATATTAGGATGTGTGAGGATCACTGTTGTTGTCATCAATTCTATGTGCTTCCAGTTCCTCCACATTTCATTTCGTGCCTCCAGTCCAGTGCTTAATAAAATGTAAAATAAGCCTTTTCTGTCTTTTAAGACATTTCTCATGCTTCTCTTCCACAACAGCTGTTACCTGTTGTTTTCTGCATGTCATAGCAGGTCATTACTCCCAAACACTGCTCACTGAAACTGTGACGCCACATGTGCACGCTGCTGAAAAACTGCTTTGAAATGCTTTGGGCTTCTTTGTTTGTTTGTTTTTAAGTGTATTTTCTGAAATAATCAAGAGTGCTGGATAGCATTTTGACTAGACATTTGCTACATTTAGGGTTTGTTGTGGATACTAGAGATGTGCCATCTGATTTGCATTTGGGGTCTGTCTGAATAGAAAGAAACATGTTTCTGTTGAGCCAATGATGAGCCTTTAAACATTTGTGGAAAATTCAATTCAAGTTTAGTTAGAGCAGATGGAGAAGAGTGGAAGAGCTTGTGAGTTTTACCTGTGTTTGAAACACAGGTACAAGGTAAGGTCAAGGGGTCAGTGTTTGCTGCTTGCTTGACTTGTCTGTCTCTGTCTCTTTTGCTGTGTCTCAAATTGCAACTTCCATACTCATACTAACCACTTTAAGGGCGTAAGTGTGTTTATACTGACACATATTTCAAAATGCAGTGTTCTGTTAATACCTGGATGGTTTCACTCATTATGGTCTGAAAGTTGAGTGAGGAAAGAGGAGGAGGAACCAGGAGATTGGCTGCATCTCTAAGCTTCTAAGTGTTGAACTTTTCCACCTGCTGATGTGTGAATTAAGATCCAGGCCAATCAGGGTCTGGAGCAACATTGATAAGCAGCGTTGCCAGAAAATTTCACTCCCTTTGCTTCCCGCTTTTGTGTGGTAAGTTTGGCTTTTTGTTGGTGTGGTAGGTTGCCAGAGGTAAGACAAGGCACCTATACATAGGGTGCCTTGTCTTACCACACAAGAGATAGTTGAGTTACTGACTAGAACAGCTATTTAAATGTGACCAGTACAAAAAAGACCCATTAGCTGGAAACACATATATACATCTTAGATTAAAGCCTCTGTTTGTTTGTATCTGAGCATAATAAAGTTAGTCTTTTTGTATGAACTTAACACACTCTGGTCTACCTTGATTGTTCATGTTGAGCTTTTCTGTTCACAGGGAAACCAACTGAAGAGAAAATGGCAAGTGCTGCAAAAAAAAGCCAAGGTTGAGGTAGACACAGTAGAAGTATCTGCACAACATTTCTCCTGTAAAAACGTCACCAACAGGCGTCAGATATTTCGAAGGGTCGGTTCAAACCAGCCATGAACGGTACCACAGACTGGTCTCATTTTCCACCGATAAACGGGCAACATTTGTCCAAGCAGCTGAGGCAAAACAAGCCGTGAAACTCCTTGGGGCTCGAAAAAGCGTTAGTAAGTATTGATCTCCAGTTTGTGTCATTAAGTAGATGAATTAATCGTTCATTCATTATGAATGAATAAATCTAGCACATCTCAGCATGTTCACTCATTCATTATGTATGAATTAATGCCAGATTTAAACTAACTTTTCTTTACATTTGTGTCCACAGGCTTTGGAAGGTCCAGCAATTTTGACAAACTTGTCTCTCATACTACTAAAGTTGAAGTAGTGGAGAGACTGGATTTTTCTTGGAGACCAAAAAATGATAAACACCATGACTGTGGCAGAGGTCCTACGTTTAGGACCGAGGCAAATTGTAAGTGTCAGTATCTCAAGTAGGACCTTTTTATGTTATCAATATACAATAGGACTAATGTGACTGATCGTTATGTCTTTGTTTTCCACAGGTAGCCCAAATCCACACCAAAATTCTGCAAGTGACAGCCACTAAAGTTATCCCTATTCATGGAGTAACTACAGAACTTAAAACCTATGAGGTCTGTGACCACACAGGGACAAATTTCTCTCTTCTCTCTTTTGCTGGTCGAGGTTGGAAAATCCTACAAGTTCTGTAAACTGGTAACACGCAAAGAAGAGGAGAGGACAATTTTAAGTGGCACCTCAACAACCACGATGGAAAACATTCCCAACATGGACACACCCTCCAACTACTGCCAACACCTGCCACAACTTCACAGCTTTGCATCACTGTGGAAGCCGTAAAGGTGGAAACCAAACTTCGCTGCCGCAGGTGCCACGGTAGCCAGGATGCACTAGCCCTGGCAGCAAAGACACATGCCTGCGAGCGGTGTGGCATCCTGCAACCAACAGCTTCCTACCATGTGTCGTATACCGGCATCTTGGCTTTGGTTGGAGAGGACGACACCGAGAGCTCCCTGACCTTGACCAATTCAGCAATATTCAACCACATCCGTACGCACAGCTTATCTGCCACAAACAGCCCAGAGATAGAAGAACACATCATCAACGCACCAAGAATAACTGCCACCATCAACACAGAGGGGCTCGTCGTGTCCCTTGGCGCTGCAGACCCAGGCGACAGCACAACCACATCTCAAAAGATGCAGCCCAGTGAGTTGCAGGACACTGCAGTAGAGGTGGCAGAGTCTGAGGGCCTGGACATTGTTCTGCGATTAAAATTTTTATTATTATATTATATTATTTTTCAGGAAAATTTTAGTTTTCCAGTTTATTAATATTCTGTTCTTTCTAGATTTTTTTTATTTATTCAATGTTTCAATTGAGGCTAATTTTGTTTACATACAAATTACATACAACCAAACTCTACCAGCTCTCATCAAGTTGCAAACCCACTGTCATCAATGAAAGACAATGTTGCTACTATTGATTGTGTCTGTTAAGTTTAGTTTCACTTATAATAAAATTCTATATGGAGGTTAGTTTTTATGATTTCTTAAAAAGTTTTCATTGACCATTGATGGGTCAACTGAGTTTGTCAGCAGGCTTTAAAACGGAGTTAAATTTCCAAATGTATGAAGAGATATGAAAAAAACGCGTTTTTGATAATTACAGCGCCACCTAGTGTTCAAATGACAACAACTTGATTGGGTCATCTGAGAACAGCGTCATGGGACTGGTCATTAAGTTTGATTAAAATATGTCAAACTACTGCAGAGACATGAGATTACTTCCTGTTTGGTGGCTTCTTTTCTGATTTTGATTGGCTGTGGTGGTTAAACAGTTGTGATCTGTAAGCATCAAAGTCATTTATTGATGAATGTTGGTCCCAGGATCATTTCTGTTAAGTTTCTAGGTAATCAGATCAAATTTGAGAAAGTAGTAATTATTTAAAGATCGGAACCGGCTTGATACATGGCATGTAATGGGATGAGGTTGTTTATTGACCATGAGTCAAAAGTTGTGAACATAAATTTGACTTTTTACTTTGGGCAGTTGGTATCGGTAGAGTTTATGCTGCTTGTATGAAAGTTGCTGAGGTGAGAATAAATTTGTTTATAATTATTGTGCCCATTGACAAGACTTTTGAGCTATGGGTTATATGTGCTATCTGGACCTCTGGTGAGTGGATGAATACGCACAGGGATGAAATAAGTTTACAATATCCGTGCAGTCGGGCTGTGTAGCTTTAAATTTAACGTCAACAAGGTCAGCGTCGGGTCAAACCTTTGCACACGACCCGTGGCTGATCACGCAGTTTACGCAGGGCAACAAAGCCACTGATTGGTTGAAAGAAGTGTCTAACTTGCTGCTCACGTGGGCTGCGTAATAAATCCACCTCCAGTGTTTTTGCGCACAGACACATCAGAAGATTTTGCCAGCGTCAAGTTCAGCTCAAATCCTTCACGAAAATGGAAAGTCCGCTTAAGAAAGCAAAACTTACTGATGAAACCTTAATTGGTTTTGTTCAGTCCGTTTCGCCCATAAAAATTTCCCGGAGGAGCACTCGATATTTTGAGGCTTTGTTTCAAACGGGGCATGAGGAAAACCACCGCTTGGTGTGTTTTGCCATGGACCACAGGGCGGCTCTAGTCCAAGCGGTAGAGTCAAAGCAGGGAGTGAGATTAGTGGGAGTTCGCAAAAGTGTCAGTAAGTATGTCTATTGTCCTCTACGGTGTGTTTTCAAAAAAGTTATTGAATGAAATAGTGGCAATATTTTAACAAAACTGTATTTGCATTTGTGTGCACAGGTTTCAGCGACAGCGAAGGCTTTGACGTTATTATGTCTACACGGACGGTTGTAGAGGTCGTCCAGAGGATGACTTTCTTTTGGCGACAGCGTTCAGTAAACCAGAAACTAACGGTTGACCAGGTGTTGAGGCTTGGACAGAGGCAAAGCGTAAGTGTGGTGCTTTTGGAAAAGATGTCTGTGACAATGAAATTAATTTGTGGATAGACTAGTGTGGAATAACGCGGACTCTGTTTGTGTCATGTTTGCTTTGTACAGGTGGGCGAAATAGAGGTCAGAATAATGCAGGCTACTGCAACAAAGATGGTGCCTATCAACGGAGTCGAAACAGAGCTCCGGACCTTTGAGGTCTGCGATGGAACTGGACAAACGGCCTCGACGTTATGGAGTAAACAGATCGTCCAAGTGGCCGAAGGTGCATGATATCGGTTGCGTGCACTATCTACGTGGAAAGACGGAGTGAAGACTGTGTTGACCGGAACTGCGTTGACCTGTATTGAACCCATCCCACAGGTTTGTTGTTTAAAAATTATTGTGCATTTTTTTGTTGTAATTATTATTGTTTGTTCTTTATTATTATTATTCCTTCTTTTATACTGTGTTGTTTTATAATGTGTTTTCTGTGTTGTAGATGCAGCGTGCCAGCAAGACGTCCCAGGCTGCCAAGAAACTCTGGGCTGAAGGCCGTTCAGCCCAAACTTCAGAGACTGAAGATCAGTCTTTACAGTCGTCAGTCGCTGAAGTCTGGGCTCAGTCTTCAGACATAAAACTTGTCAAAATGTCTTCAGATGCAAATATTCCAAGGAGTTGTCCTCAGAGCTGTGCTTCCGCTTGTGCTTTGATGTGAACACTGAACTCACATGAAGTGAGTCAATATTGTGTCAATGTTACTCAAACTGAAGCTCAAACTTCTTGTATACAACAAAACTCTACCAACTCTCATCAAGTTGCAAAACTCGCTGTCACCTGTCAAAGACAATGTTGCTACTGGCTCTGTCTGTTCAACTCCCCCAACTCCCCCAAGTCTGACATGAATTTTGATTCAACAGATGCATTTTTTGAATCTCTGGGGATCGATCGAGGTTGGTTTGAAAGGGCGAACAACATATGTTCCAAAAAGAAAAGCGTTGTTCTGAAACGAAATCCTGGAGACGTCTGGGTGAATCAGGACAATAAGGATTTACTGCGTGCTTGGCAGCAACATGGACATTCAGTATGTCACAGATGCTGTTTCAGTTGTGGTCTATATACTGTCAAGCTGTATGATCACATCTGTACATGGATTCATTGATAGAAAAGTTGGATTCAAAGAGCTTTAATATTTACACCTCGGTCTAAAAGTCACACGACGACACACACACTTGAGCGGCGACTGTTCAGGTCCTGATCAGGCGGCTACACTGACTGAGTGGAGTCGTCAGTGGGGACTCTGGTCTTTGTTTCTGGACCTGAAGGAGGGAAACACAGTCACTGACCTCTGATGATAATAAGATCAAGAAGCTGGTATCAAACCAGGTGTGAGATGAACTAGTCTACAGACGGGGGTCAGACCATCTTCATCTGGTTTAACATCTAGTTTTCACATCAATGCTACAGACGCCTCATTAAAAGCTGCCATATTTACATATTTAATGTGACACGTTCAGTCGCTGCTGGAAGTGTTAGAAGAACAGCAGCGAGCAGACAAACATCCCAAAGACCAGTCAAACACACCAGTCACTACTTCCTGTCAGGACTTTCACAATAAAAGCAGAGAGAACAGCTGCGTTTGACTGTGTCAGATACACAGGCTGTTTAATCAACATTTAATTCACCCAGTGATAAACACGTTGATGTTGTTGAACTTATCAAACTGATTTGAGAGTAAAAACACCAACGATGTGAAAATAAAACCACACATTTGTACTGTGATGATGTGTAATGTTACTTTGTTTCCTTTAGGAACCGGTATCCAACATTTTTGGACCAATACCCAGCCCTCGCTGCTCTGAGAAGATGAACACAACTGTCAAGACTCTGAACATCAGATACATGAAGAATTTATTGTTTGTTCATGAGGATCATGTTGATATGAGACGACATTTACACTCACCTTTAATACAAATGATGTAACCTTTGGATCTGAGGACGATGAGAACAAGTCCAACAATAAAAAGAGTCACGATGGAAACAACAACCAACCAAAGATCCATCCAACAGACGTCTCTGAACCTGAAACAGGAAGTGAGTGTGAGAGTCAGAGTCAGTTCAGATCATGTTCATCAGACTGGACATCACAGCTTCACAGAGACAACAACTAAACGTTCACATGCTCCTATAATCTCAGATGCTGATCAGATTCAAACATCACTGGGACGAACGTCACCAGGCTCAGTGATGTCATCGATCTGATGACACTGTCCTCCTGAGACCTGGTCCTGGTTCTGGTTTTGTTTTTGGTTCTGGTTTTAGTTCTGATAATTGTTCTGGTTTTGGGTTCTGGTTCAGGTTCAGATTAAGAATCTTATTTTGGCTTTGGTTCTGGTTGTAATTTTCATTCTTGTTCTGGTTCTAGTTATAATTCTGGTTCTGATCATGGTTCTGGTCCTGGCCTCCTGAGACGTGGTCCTGGTTCTGGTTTCGATTTTGGTTTTGGTTTTAGTTCTGATAATTGTTCTGGTTCTGGTCCTGGTTCTAGTCTTGGTCCTAGTTCCGGTTATGTTCCTGGTTTTAGGTTGTGTCCTGGTTTTCATCCTAGTCCTGGTTATGGTTTGGTCCTGGTACAGGTTCTGGTTTTGGTTCTAGTTCTGGTCCTGGATTTAGATTTGGTTCTGGTCCTGATTTTAAGTTTAGCCCTGATTTTGTTCTGGTCCTGAATTCTGGTTCTAGGTATAGTCATTCCTAGTCCTGGTTCTGGTTTCGGTCCTGGTTCTAGTTCTGGTTTATAGTCCTGGCCTTGGTCTTGGTCCTGGTTCTAGTTCTGGTCTTGGTTCTGGTACTAGATTTGGTCCTGGTCCTTGGTTCTGGTCCTGGTCCTAGTCCAGTTATGGACCTGGTTCTGTTCCTGTTACTAATCCTGAATCTGGTTTTGGTTCTAGCTCTGGTCCTGGCTTGGGTTCTGATTCAGGCCCTGGTACTAGTCCTAGCCTAGATCTGCTCGTAGTCCTGGTCCTGGTCCTAGTCCTGGTCCTGGTCCTGGTCCTGGTCCTGGTCCTAGTCCTGGTCCTAGTCCTGGTCCTAGTCCTAGTCCTAGTCCTGGTCCTAGTCCTGGTCCTAGTCCTAGTCCTGGTCCTGGTCCTGGTCCTGGTCCCTAGTCCTGGTCCTGGTGTCCTAGTCCTGGTCCTGGTCCTGGTCCTGGTCCTGGTCCTGGTCCCTAGTCCTGGTCCTAGTCCTGGTCCTGGTCCTGGTCCTGGTCCTAGTCCCAGTCCTGGTCCCAGTCCTGGTCCTAGTCCTAGTCCTGGTCCTGGTCCTAGTCCTGGTCCTAGTCCTAGTCCTGGTCCTAGTCCTGGTCCTGGTCCTGGTCCTAGTCCTAGTCCTGGTCCTGGTCCTGGTCCTGGTCCTAGTCCTGGTCCTAGTCCTGGTCCTAGTCCTAGTCCTGGTCCTGGTCCTAGTCCTACTCCTAGTCCTGGTCCTGGTCCCAGTCCTAGTCCTGGTCCTGGTCCTGGTCCTGGTCCTAGTCCTGGTCCTGGTCCTGGTCCTGGTCCTGGTCCTCTGTGAGACGTGTTGTTCACCAGCAGGAAGACGTGTGAATCTCTGTCCTGCCACCTCTACTTTAGGCTGTTTCCATGTGACGTCTTCTTTCCTCCTGCTGTGTCTGACATGTGAAACTGTGTGTGAGCGTCTGTGTGTAGACCAGGTTTTCTAGACCCTGAGCCCAGGTGGACCGTGACGGACTCCGGATCGCCTCCCGTGAGCTCATCTTCATCTCGTCACACTTGTTGTTGTTGTTGTTGTTGATGAGCTTTGTTCAAAATATGAGCCTCTTAGCTTCGGCTTCACGCTTCACTCAACACATTCAAACATTAAGGAGCTTCTACCAGAGCTGCAAAGTAACTAAGTACAATGACTCAACTACTGGACTTCAACACAGTTTGGAGCTACTTGTACTTTATCTGAGTGTTTCCACATGATGCTGACTGAGGAGATGGAGCTACATGTTTATATCAGGGTGCATGAGAGTTATAGTCCAGGGCTCCACACTCACTGTTTCACCTCCTTCACTAAACTGTCCACTGAACATTTGTTGGTTTGTTTCTTTAACAGTCTGATGTCATGTGACTGAGTGTCTGGTCATGTGACTGAGTGTCTGGTCATGTGACCTCCCTCCTCACTGTGTTATTGTTGTTTAAATGGAGTCTGTTACATGTCTATTTAAAACAAACGTCCTGTAGTTGTTCTATATGTGACGTCAACTCTGGGATGTTGACGCTCACGTTGGCCTTCAAAATAAAAGCCCAGAGTAACCGTTTTACAATTCACAACTAAACGTTTACTCACATTTTCTCCCTAAAAGACCAGAATCACTTGAATCGTAGCGACAGTAAACAGAGCAGATGTTATTAAGAGCGGCCGCTTCAACGTCCTGAACTTTGAAAGCAGGAATTTAAGTCTCAGAGTTTGATGTTTTTTGATTTTTCTCTCAGGTAACGTTACATCCAGCATCCACACGTTTCCACTGTTCACGGCACCGACTGACATCTGCCCCTTCGCAGGTCAAAGGTCAACCTGTCTTTATTGTAGTGAGCTGAAACTGACAGCAGGGGGAGCTCTAACATGTTCCACAGCAGCCACACTGACGAGGCTGCTGCAGACGCGTCTCAACACTTTTCTCTGGACTTTGTTTATTAATCGACCTCATGAGCTCAGACGTCGACCGACGCTGATCATCTCACACTGACAGATCATCAGCTGACCTCTGTGTGTGTGTGTGTGTGTGTGTGTGTGTGTGATCAGACTGATCCACTTCTCTCTGTCGTCTCCTCCTCATCCTCTCATTCTTCCTCTCGTCTCTGTAGATTCATCAAGTGGAGTCTCACAACAAATCGGACTCAGTCTGAAACATTTTCATCTCACACAGACTCTTCATCACTATTTGATTCGTCTTCAGTCTGAACACATGGAAACATCCAGGACTCCTCTGCTGTCTGTCCACTCCTCCCTACAGACCCCCTGTCTGCCCCCCCCCCCCCACTCCTCCTCACACCACATCTGATGAGACTGAAGACAGGACTGTGGTGGACTACGTTGTCCCACGGTGTGAGCAGAACCAGAACCAATGTGACAAAGACCAAGGATCTGGTTGTGGATCTGAGGACCGAGGCAGCGGTGACCCCCCTGTCTCCATACAGGGCGTCTCTGTGGACACTGTGGAGGACCACGAGGATCTGGGAGTCCACATTAACGACAAACTGGACCCAAACTGGACCATTCAAAGACCCAGAGGGACCAGAGTCAGACCCTGAACTAGTCCACTCTGATCCACATCACGTTGATACTGTTTAATATGAGGATGCAGCGACTGATACCGGTTTAATAACATCATGTGTCTCTGAGACGGTGTAATCCTCCACACGCTCACTTTGAAAAACACGTCACCTTCCACCTTCCTACGTCATACTACAGCCGTGTGCAGCCACTTCTATCTGTGTCTGTTGCTACTGTTGCTGCTACTGTCTGAGTCTGAGCGTCCGACCGGAAACAACCACAACATCGACACCGACGTCCAAGAATTCACTCTCATTTACCCACTGGAGTCAACCAGGAGAATATCGACCCGTACTGATGTTTGACTGATGTATTGATGCGTCTCTGCTATAAAACACATATATGTTTGTAGATACTGCACATATTATACACACACTCTAGTTTATATATTTATACTTTACTTTCATTGAGTCTGAGTCTGTTTTTTATTGTTGATGAAACATCATTTCTCCTGAGGATCAATAAACTATTTCTGATTCTGATTCTTCAACATTAAAACAAAGACACTCACCGTGAACAGACACGTAGATCTGAGCGTGAGTCTCGTGGTTGATTTCCTCCTGTGTGGCTACGCAGCGATAGTGGTCGGTCTTGGTCACAGTAGTTTGGAGGATGATGTCGTAGCTGCCTCCTCTTTCAGAGACCTGTGGTTCTTTAGCAGGAACCAGGTTTTTATCACTGTCCTGCCAAAACACTTTGGATCTCGGAGAAGCTCCTCGTACAACACACTGAAGCTGAACACCACCCGTTGTTTCTCCAAGTATTGTAACATATGGTTCTGGAGCTGCACCTGTGAACATGAACAACAAGCGATGATCAGTCATGTAACAAACGTAACGACACATGTGAGCAGAGTCTGAAGAGACAAACAGCAGCAGCAGTGACTCTATCAGAGGAACTGAACCACTTCTTTGTTCGCTATGAGCCGACGGACACAGACTCTGGGAATCTGCTGCTTCCGGCCTCAGACGGGCTCCTACTGTCGCACAGAGGAACGTGAGGAAGCTGCTCCGAGGTGTCGACACCAGGAAAGACGCCGGTCCTGACGCTTTTCGACTCATCGGACGCCGCGCAGACCAGCTGACGCAGGTTTTCGGTAACAAATCTTTAACGTCTCCTCGTCCACAAACACCTCCAACCTCGGATGGTTTCAGACCACGTGAGCGTTTCAACCCTCCAGTGTGTCTGCTTCACATCAGGACGTTAGTGTTGGAGCTCTGTGAGCAGCACTGAGCAGGGAAATGACTGAGGTGTGTAGTTCACAACAACCACACATGTTAGTGCTGCTGTTTGACACGACAAGTGTTGTTGCACATGAAGGAGGTTTAGGATCAGAGCAGGTTCAGGTGGTTTACAGACCAGACTCCCTCCTGACAAAAACAAAGTCTGTCATCACAGACGAGACGTGTGGTTTCACTGACGCATCAAACAAAGACTTCAAAGTCTCTGCTCCTCACTGTCACTTTATTAGGTTCACCTGTACAATCTGATACAATCCAACACAACTGGTTCATGTTATGATCCTGGAATGTTCAGTGGTTTGACTCAACCAGTCACAGGGAGTCTGGGTCTGGTTCTGGGTCTGGTTCTGGTTCTGGTTCTGGTTTGGTTCTGGTTGTTGGTTCTGGTTTTGGTTCTGGTTTTGGTCCTGGTTTAGATTCTGTGTTTTGGTCCTGGTTCTGGTTTTGGTTCTGGTTCTGGTTCTGGTTTTAGATTCTGGTTCTGTTTTGATTCTGGTTCTGGTTTGGATTGTTGGTTCTGGTTTAGATTCTGGTTCTGGTTTTTGATTCTGGTTCTGGTTCTGGTTCTGGTTTTGGTTCTGGTTCTGATTTTGGTTCTGGTTCTGGTTTTGGTTCTGGTTCTGGTTTTGGTTCTGGTTCTGGTTCTGGTTCTGGGTTTGGTTCTGGTTCTGGTTATGGTTTTGGTTTGGTTCTGGTTCTGGTTTTGGTTTAGATTCTGTTTCTGGTTTTGGTTCTGGTTCTGGTTTCTCTGGGTTTGGTTCTGGTTTTGGTTCTGGTTTCTGGTTCTGGTTCTGGTTCTGGTTCTAGTTTTCTGGTTCTGGTTCTGGTTTAGGTTTGGTTTGGTTCTGTTCTGTTTAGATTCTGGTTCTGGTTTTGGTTCTGGGTTTGGTTCTGGTTTTTAGTTTGGTTTGGATTTTTTGGTTCTGGTCTGGTTCTGGTTCTGGTTCTGGTTCTTTTGATTCTGGTTTGGTTCTGGTTCTGGTTTTAGATTCTGGTTCTGGTTTTAGGTTCTGATTCTGGTTATGGTTCTGGTTTTGGTTCTGGTTTAGGTTCTGGTTCTGGTTCTGGTTTGGTTTTGGTTCTGGTTCTGGTTCTGGTTCTGGTTCTGGTTTGGTTTGGTTCTGGTTGTGGTCCTGGTTTTGGTTCTGGTCTTGGTTGTGGTTCTGGTTCTGGTTCTGGTTCTGGTTCTGGTCCTGGTTCTGGTTCTCTGGTCTTGGTTCTGGTTCTGGTCTTGGATGTGGTCTTGGTTCTGGTCTTGGTCCTGGTTTTGGTTTGGTCTGGTCCTGGTCTGGTTCTGGTTCTGGTTGTGGTTTTGGTTCTGGTCTTGGTTCTGGTCTTGGTTTGGTGGTTTGGTTCTGGTTCTGGTTCTGGTTCTGGTTCTGATCCTGGTTCTGGTCTGGTCTTGGTTGGTTCTGGTCTTGGGTCTGGTCTTGGTCTGTGGTCTTGGTCTCTGGTCTCTGGGTCTGGTCTGGTCCTGGTCTGGTCTTGGTCCTGGTCCTGGTCCTGGTCTCTGGTCCTGGTCTGGTCCTGGTCCTGGTCTGGTGGTCCTGGTCCTGGTCCTGGTCCTGGTCCTGGTCCTGGTCCTGGTCCTGGTCTGGTCCTGGTCCTGGTCCTGGTCCTGGTCCTGGTCCTGGTCCTGGTCCTGGTCCTGGTCCTGGTCCTAGTCCTGGTCCTGGTCCTGGTCCTGGTCCTGGTCCTGGTCCTGGTCCTGGTCCTGGTCCTGGTCCTGGTCCTGGTCCTGGTCCTGGTCTCTGGTCCTGGTCCTGGTCCTGGTCCTGGGTCTGGTCCTGGTCCTGGTCCTGGTCCTGGTCCTGGTCCTGGTCCTGGTCTGGTCCTGGTCCTGGTCCTGGTCCTGGTCCTGGTCCTGGTCCTGGTCCTGGTCCTGGTCCTGGTCCTGGTCCTGGTCCTGGTCCTGGTCCTGGTCCTGGTCCTGGTCCTGGTCCTGGTCCTGGTCCTGGTCCTGGTCCTGGTCCTGGTCCTGGTCCTGGGTCCTGGTCCTGGTCCTGGTCCAGTCCTGGTCCTGGTCCCTGGTCCTGGTCCTGGTCCTGGTCCTGGTCCTGGTCCTGGTCCTGGTCCTGGTCCTGGTCCTGGTCCTGGTCCTGGTCCTGGTCCTGGTCCTGGTCCTGGTCCTGGTCCTGGTCCTGGTCCTGGTCCTGGTCCTGGTCTGGTCCTGGTTCTAGTCCTGGTCCTGGTCCTGGTCCTGGTCCTGGTCCTGGTCCTGGTCCTGGTCCTGGTCCTGGTCCTGGTAGTCTGGTCCTGGTCCTGGTCCTGGTCCTGGTCCTGGTCCTGGTCCTGGTCCTGGTCCTGGTCCTGGTCCTGGTCCTGGTCCTGGTCCTGGTCCTGGTCTGGTCTGGTCCTGGTCCTGGTCCTGGTCCTGGTCTTGGTCTGGTCCTGGTCCTGGTCCTGGTCCTGGTCCTGGTCCTGGTCTGGTCCTGGTCTCTGGTCCTGGTCCTGGTCCTGGTCCTGGTCCTGGTTCTGGTCCTGGTCTGGTCTGGTCCTGGTCCTGGTCCTGGTCCTGGTCCTGGTCCTGGTCCTGGTCTGGTCCTGGTCCTGGTCTGGTCCTGGTCCTGGTCCTGGTCCTGGTCCTGGTCCTGGTCCTGGTCCTGGTCCTGGTCCTGGTCCTGGTCCTGGTCCTGGTCTCTGGACTCATCAGAGGTGTCAGGTGGTCATGTTAAATGTTACAGAGCTACAGTAGAGAGCGTTGTGACAAACTGCTGCACTGTGTGTTTCTCCAGCTGCACCACAGAGGAAGATCCTTCAGAGACAGTGAAGACGCCTCAGTGGATCAAATCACTGTTTCATTTTTACACAACAACTGAAAACCTGAAAAAAACAAAGAAGGTTTTATTGAGCAGCACAATTAAGGATTATTACATTTTATTGAACAAAAATGGATCTGAATGTTTGAGCTTGACTTTACCTCTGTATTTTTATTCTGATACGTTGTCAAACTTGATAAAACAAACCACCGACCCAAACTGTTAAAATATGATCAGAAAAATATAGCTGCGAGCAGCAATGATGTGGCCGAGCGGTAAAATAAGATCGTTGAGCAAATTTGCTAAATTGTGGTTACAGGGCCGTTAGTGGCCCTTCCCCAAGTCAAGGAGCAACAGACTGAGGAACTCTTTTGTCCTCTGTGTCATCAAACTGTTCACACCCTCGATGGGGAAGGTGAACAGTTTGTCTTCTCTGCAACCGCTTCATTGTGTTACTATAAATAAACTACATGCTGCAGAAGTGCGCCTGTTTGTGCCAGAACAGAACCGTCAGTTTGTTTTTAACATGGTATTTTGCGATATAAAATAAATCTGTAGCGGCCAGTGTTGATTCTGTGGAGGTCGCCACACTCTCATCATTTTAGAATTAAACCCGGCAATTATTACCACTGTCGTTTCATTCCCTTCTTCATTTTCTGTTTCTAGAAACTAGTTATTGATTCCTTCTGCTGCTGTGTTTTAAAAATAAAACAAAAAAATCTTTTTTTGTTGATCGTGTCATGTGCTGTCTTGAGTTACAACCAATCGCTACCGGGTCAAGTCATTTGTTTATTTTGGATCTTTCATACCTGCTGAAACAGTCAGAGGGGTATCGCACAAAACCAAGATGAGGGATTAAGCCGGGATATGTTGGTTATCCTGGCTGAACTTACCCTCGAGTCGGTCGCATGAAAGCAGGTCAAACTTAACCTGGTCAAGTTACTATGGTGACTTATTCTCTGCAGGTAGCTTGCTCCAGACCAGGCTAACAGCCAGGCTAAGATTAATCCTAGTGATTAACCTGTAGTGATTCTGTATTCTACTGTCAATCCTATGAGGAATTAAAGTGTTTTACAGCATGTCTATGGTCTTTTAATATGTTACATCATTTTAACTATCCTGCATTCAAATATCACGTATATATGTTGTCGTTTTATTTCAGTCTGTCGACTCTTTGTAATTGCAACAGTCTTTTTATATTGATTCAAGTATCATTATGACTCAGGCCTAGTGTTATATTGTTATGCTAATGAAGACTGGTTGTCAAATCGCCTTCAGATGTTTCATGAATATGTGTTTTATTGCAGTAACTGAGATAAAACGTGGCTGATGAAGTTGCAAAGGTGGTTTCAGAAAGTATAATCAGTTTTATTTGATTGTGCTCCATGTGCAGTAGTACTGCACTATGTTCTTTGTATGAAGCAGACAGTTTCTGTGGCGAGGACAGAGTCTGTGATTGTCCCTCCCTGGACCCCGTCCATCACTGGCCTCCCTTATTTAAATGAAGTGACACCAGATGATTAACATGTCATGTCACTGCATGTCTTGTTCAAATGTCTTATGTAGATCATATACACAAATCTTATCTGTTGTGCTTAAGATGAACTTTATGAAAATATTTCAATATTAAAGACTGCGATTGATTGTTGGAGAAACACATTGATTTTCATCATCTGTGGACGTGAAATAACCTCGGCCACCGTCTGGTCACCACAAGTATAAAAGGGCTTTTTTTTTTTTTGTTTTAACTGCTGCAATCATACAGACATTCAATACGTCAGCAGATGCCTCATCTATTCACCTCATTTGTTCATTGTCATCTACACTTAAGTCAGTTACCAGCAAAATGTTCTTGTATTTAATTTTAACTTGTTGCCAGGACCTTATCTGGCCACACAAGTGTGTTTTTATGAAGGACAGATACATAAAATAGACAAAAAATACATAACATTAGAACAATAGATTAAATTACTCATATTGTGGATAATTGTTTACACTTTTTATTTTTGATCTTCACCTTTAAGTCACTGTTTTCTTCTGTTGGTGATTTTATTTTTATAATAATAATAATATCTTGTGTTTTGTGCCTTAATTTCCCTTGGGATTAATAAACTATTCATCTATCATCTATCAATCTCCTTCATTATACTACATTTCCTGAGTAACATGTACATCTACTCGCCACATTTAAAGCAAAGTGTACAACTGTTGATTAGTGGATTGAAAAGTAACTCCTTTAGTCCTTTAATTGTAGCCTAATTATGACGCTACAGTGGAGCACTGTTTATTAATTGGACATTTTTGGACGACTTACGCAGTGATACACACACAGCAACACACTTAATGCAGGATTATAGAGAAATGTTTATTTCTATTTTATATTTATTATTGTTATTATTACTTGTTGGTGATGTTCATTAAATTGTAATTTAGACCCACGCTCTCATCCTGTCCCACTTGACCCAACTCATGTCCCGACGAGGACAATATATTTCACCTGTTTCATCTAAATTTGCGGTTCACCCATCGGGTTCTGACTCTGAAAAGTTCTGCCTTTTGATCACTGTTGCCATTTTTCTCTGAAAGACAATGCAATAATTGGCCTGTTTATACTAATTAACATATTATAATCAGAGCACCTTAGGGCGGGGACAGGATGGAGCGTTTTGCTCAATTTAAAGTTGATGAAAATGTACTGAAATGGTTGAGGTCATGTTCATTGTGCACATGCAGTCTTATTAATTGCAGAAATGATGTTGGTGTACTCTTGATGTCTTATTCTTCTGTGCAACACTAATGTTGTCTTATAAGTAAAAAATAGATGTGAAATAGTTGGATCAGAGTATTGTGTCCCATGTCTTGGTTTACAAAAACTGTGTGTATTGTGTTTTTTATCTTTGACTGTAATTGAATTTATTTGTCTGTTTGTGTGTAAAATATGAATTTGTAGGTTTATGTAGGTTTCGCTGTATTGTAATGTTGGTCATTCTGCCACCTAGTGGTTAAGGAAAATATAACCAGATTCATTACAAGTGAAGAATAGAGGACAATGTGATTTGATCAAGTAATTATTGTTCCTGGGTCAACATCTATGCAGTTAGTGCAGGATTCACACTACAACCAACCAATCAGTGATTATCACATCATTCACAGTGTCATGAAGATGCATGTCATCACAGTTCCAGTGTTTGGGAGTAAATGGAGTAAAAGCGTGTACATGTAATATTGTGTATTTAGATTATAAATCATGGCTAACTATGTTCCGTTACGGTTACAGTTTAAATAGATGGTAATCAGAATAAAGTTTCATCATTGAAAATAATGGTTGATGTTACATTTTTGTCTGTTTTACATGTCTGATATGTAATACCTTATCATTATTATATAGAAAGCCTCATTAGATATATTAGGATGTGTGAGGATCACTGTTGTTGTCATCAATTCTATGTGCTTCCAGTTCCTCCACATTTCATTTCGTGCCTCCAGTCCAGTGCTTAATAAAATGTAAAATAAGCCTTTTCTGTCTTTTAAGACATTTCTCATGCTTCTCTTCCACAACAGCTGTTACCTGTTGTTTTCTGCATGTCATAGCAGGTCATTACTCCCAAACACTGCTCACTGAAACTGTGACGCCACATGTGCACGCTGCTGAAAAACTGCTTTGAAATGCTTTGGGCTTCTTTTGTTTGTTTGTTTTTTAAGTGTATTTTCTGAAATAATCAAGAGTGCTGGATAGCATTTTGACTAGACATTTGCTACATTTAGGGTTTGTTGTGGATACTAGAGATGTGCCATCTGATTTGCATTTGGGGTCTGTCTGAATAGAAAGAAACATGTTTCTGTTGAGCCAATGATGAGCCTTTAAACATTTGTGGAAAATTCAATTCAAGTTTAGTTAGAGCAGATGGAGAAGAGTGGAAGAGCTTGTGAGTTTTACCTGTGTTTGAAACACAGGTACAAGGTAAGGTCAAGGGGTCAGTGTTTGCTGCTTGCTTGACTTGTCTGTCTCTGTCTCTTTTGCTGTGTCTCAAATTGCAACTTCCATACTCATACTAACCACTTTAAGGGCGTAAGTGTGTTTATACTGACACATATTTCAAAATGCAGTGTTCTGTTAATACCTGGATGGTTTCACTCATTATGGTCTGAAAGTTGAGTGAGGAAAGAGGAGGAGGAACCAGGAGATTGGCTGCATCTCTAAGCTTCTAAGTGTTGAACTTTTCCACCTGCTGATGTGTGAATTAAGATCCAGGCCAATCAGGGTCTGGAGCAACATTGATAAGCAGCGTTGCCAGAAAATTTCACTCCCTTTGCTTCCTGCTTTTGTGTGGTAAGTTTGGCTTTTTGTTGGTGTGGTAGGTTGCCAGAGGTAAGACAAGGCACCTATACATAGGGTGCCTTGTCTTACCACACAAGAGATAGTTGAGTTACTGACTAGAACAGCTATTTAAATGTGACCAGTACAAAAAAGACCCATTAGCTGGAAACACATATATACATCTTAGATTAAAGCCTCTGTTTGTTTGTATCTGAGCATAATAAAGTTATTTTTTTTGTATGAACTTAACACACTCTGGTCTACCTTGATTGTTCATGTTGAGCTTTTCTGTTCACAGGGAAACCAACTGAAGAGAAAATGGCAAGTGCTGCAAAAAAAAAGCCAAGGTTGAGGTAGACACAGTAGAAGTATCTGCACAACATTTCTCCTGTAAAAACGTCACCAACAGGCGTCAGATATTTCGAAGGGTCGGTTCAAACCAGCCATGAACGGTACCACAGACTGGTCTCATTTTCCACCGATAAACGGGCAACATTTGTCCAAGCAGCTGAGGCAAAACAAGCCGTGAAACTCCTTGGGGCTCGAAAAAGCGTGAGTAAGTATTGATCTCCAATTTGTGTCGTTAAGTAGATGAATTAATCGTTCATTCATTATGAATGAATAAATCTAGCACATCTCAGCATGTTCACTCATTCATTATGTATGAATTATTGCCAGATTTAAACTAACTTTTCTTTACATTTGTGTCCACAGGCTTTGGAAGGTCCAGCAATTTTGACAAACTTGTCTCTCATACTACTAAAGTTGAAGTAGTGGAGAGACTGGATTTTTCTTGGAGACCAAAAAATGATAAACACCATGACTGTGGCAGAGGTGACGTTTAGGACCGAGGCAAATTGTAAGTGTCAGTATCTCAAGTAGGACCTTTTTATGTTATCAATATACAATAGGACTAATGTGACTGATCGTTATGTCTTTGTTTTCCACAGGTAGCCCAAATCCACACCAAAATTCTGCAAGTGACAGCCACTAAAGTTATCCCTATTCATGGAATAACTACAGAACTTAAAACCTATGAGGTCTGTGACCACACAGGACAAACCGCAATTTCTCTCTTTTGCTGGTCGAGGTTGGAAAATCCTACAAGTTCTGTAAACTGGTAACACGCAAAGAAGAGGAGAGGACAATTTTAAGTGGCACCTCAACAACCACGATGGAAAACATTCCCAACATGGACACACCCTCCAACTACTGCCAACACCTGCCACAACTTCACAGCTTTGCATCACTGTGGAAGCCGTAAAGGTGGAAACCAAACTTCGCTGCCGCAGGTGCCACGGTAGCCAGGATGCACTAGCCCTGGCAGCAAAGACACATGCCTGCGAGCGGTGTGGCATCCTGCAACCAACAGCTTCCTACCATGTGTCGTATACCGGCATCTTGGCTTTGGTTGGAGAGGACGACACCGAGAGCTCCCTGACCTTGACCAATTCAGCAATATTCAACCACATCCGTACGCACAGCTTATCTGCCACAAACAGCCCAGAGATAGAAGAACACATCATCAACGCACCAAGAATAACTGCCACCATCAACACAGAGGGGCTCGTCGTGTCCCTTGGCGCTGCAGACCCAGGCGACAGCACAACCACATCTCAAAAGATGCAGCCCAGTGAGTTGCAGGACACTGCAGTAGAGGTGGCAGAGTCTGAGGGCCTGGACATTGTTCTGCGATTAAAATTTTTATTATTATATTATATTATTTTTCAGGAAAATTTTAGTTTTCCAGTTTATTAATATTCTGTTCTTTCTAGATTTTTTTTTATTTATTCAATGTTTCAATTGAGGCTAATTTTGTTTACATACAAATTACATACAACCAAACTCTACCAGCTCTCATCAAGTTGCAAACCCACTGTCATCAATGAAAGACAATGTTGCTACTATTGATTGTGTCTGTTAAGTTTAGTTTCACTTATAATAAAATTCTATATGGCGGTTAGTTTTTATGATTTCTTAAAAAGTTTTCATTGACCATTGATGGGTCAACTGAGTTTGTCAGCAGGCTTTAAAACGGAGTTAAATTTCCAAATGTATGAAGAGATATGAAAAAAAACGCTTTTTGATAATTACAGCGCCACCTAGTGTTCAAATGACAACAACTTGATTGGGTCATCTGAGAACAGCGTCATGGGACTGGTCATTAAGTTTGATTAAAATATGTCAAACTACTGCAGAGACATGAGATTACTTCCTGTTTGGTGGCTTCTTTTCTGATTTTGATTGGCTGTGGTGGTTAAACAGTTGTGATCTGTAAGCATCAAAGTCATTTATTGATGAATGTTGGTCCCAGGATCATTTCTGTTAAGTTTCTAGGTAATCAGATCAAATTAGAGAAAGTAGTAATTATTTAAAGATCGGAACCGGCTTGATACATGGCATGTAATGGGATGAGGTTGTTTATTGACCATGAGTCAAAAGTTGTGAACATAAATTTGACTTTTTACTTTGGGCAGTTGGTATCGGTAGAGTTTATGCTGCTTGTATGAAAGTTGCTGAGGTGAGAATGAATTTGTTTATAATTATTGTGCCCATTGACAAGACTTTTGAGCTATGGGTTATATGTGCTATCTGGACCTCTGGTGAGTGGATGAATACGCACAGGGATGAAATAAGTTTACAATATCCGTGCAGTCGGGCTGTGTAGCTTTAAATTTAACGTCAACAAGTTCAGCGTCGGGTCAAACCTTTGCACACGACCCGTGGCTGATCACGCAGTTTACGCAGGGCAACAAAGCCACTGATTGGTTGAAAGAAGTGTCTAACTTGCTGCTCACGTGGGCTGCGTAATAAATCCACCTCCAGTGTTTTTGCGCACAGACACATCAGAAGATTTTGCCAGCGTCAAGTTCAGCTCAAATCCTTCACGAAAATGGAAAGTCCGCTTAAGAAAGTAAAACTTACTGACGAAACCTTAATTGGTTTTGTTCAGTCCGTTTCGCCCATAAAAATTTCCCGGAGGAGCACTCGATATTTTGAGGCTTTGTTTCAAACGGGGCATGAGGAAAACCACCGCTTGGTGTGTTTTGCCATGGACCACAGGGCGGCTCTAGTCCAAGCGGTAGAGTCAAAGCAGGGAGTGAGATTAGTGGGAGTTCGCAAAAGTGTCAGTAAGTATGTCTATTGTCCTCTACGGTGTGTTTTCAAAAAAGTTATTGAATGAAATAGTGGCAATATTTTAACAAAACTGTATTTGCATTTGTGTGCACAGGTTTCAGCGACAGCGAAGGCTTTGACGTTATTATGTCTACACGGACGGTTGTAGAGGTCGTCCAGAGGATGACTTTCTTTTGGCGACAGCGTTCAGTAAACCAGAAACTAACGGTTGACCAGGTGTTGAGGCTTGGACAGAGGCAAAGCGTAAGTGTGGTGCTTTTGGAAAAGATGTCTGTGACAATGAAATTAATTTGTGGATAGACTAGTGTGGAATAACGCGGACTTTGTTTGTGTCATGTTTGCTTTGTACAGGTGGGCGAAATAGAGGTCAGAATAATGCAGGCTACTGCAACAAAGATGGTGCCTATCAACGGAGTCGAAACAGAGCTCCGGACCTTTGAGGTCTGCGATGGAACTGGACAAACGGCCTCGACGTTATGGAGTAAACAGATCGTCCAAGTGGCCGAAGGTGCATGATATCGGTTGCGTGCACTATCTACGTGGAAAGACGGAGTGAAGACTGTGTTGACCGGAACTGCGTTGACCTGTATTGAACCCATCCCACAGGTTTGTTGTTTAAAAATTATTGTGCATTTTTTTGTTGTAATTATTATTGTTTGTTCTTTATTATTATTATTCCTTCTTTTATACTGTGTTGTTTTATAATGTGTTTTCTGTGTTGTAGATGCCGCGTGCCAGCAAGACGTCCCAGGCTGCCAAGAAACTCTGGGCTGAAGGCCGTTCAGCCCAAACTTCAGAGACTGAAGATCAGTCTTTACAGTCGTCAGTCGCTGAAGTCTGGGCTCAGTCTTCAGACGCAAAACTTGTCAAAATGTCTTCAGATGCAAATATTCCAAAGAGTTGTCCTCAGAGCTGTGCTTCCACTTGTGCTTTGATGTGAACACTGAACTCACATGAAGTGAGTCAATATTGTGTCAATGTTACTCAAACTGAAGCTCAAACTTCTTGTATACAACAAAACTCTACCAACTCTCATCAAGTTGCAAAACTCGCTGTCACCTGTCAAAGACAATGTTGCTACTGGCTCTGTCTGTTCAACTCCCCCCAACTCCCCCAAGTCTGACATGAATTTTGATTCGACAGATGCATTTTTTGAATCTCTGGGGATCGATCGAGGTTGGTTTGAAAGGGCGAACAACATATGTTCCAAAAAGAAAAGCGTTGTTCTGAAACGAAATCCTGGAGACGTCTGGGTGAATCATGCAGTTTCCACTAAATATCAACAGGGGGAGCTGTCCATCTGTCTTTGCTACATTTAGGGAGAGGTTGTTATTGTAATTAATATTTTAGAATGTAGATGTCCTGAGAGAAATGATTTCATTAAACAGTTTATATGGTGGCTTCTTCCTGAAACACAAAGTTCAACCATTTTGTACACATCAATTGACTGATAATGTTTACTTGTTAGTCACTGATCAAATTTGACCATTTTCACCATTTTATGACAATTATTGTCATTTCTCTGCAGGGACAAATAACCCTGTAGAGAAACGATCCTGTTCCTCTTCATGTCACAGGGGGATGTTGTTCTTTTCCAAAGTTAAACTAATGTGACGATTTAATCTGCAAATAAAATTCTTTTATAAAAACACATCATACATTTTCAACACAATGTTTGACATCAAACCAGTGTTTCCTGACGTTTGTTGGACACTTGGCTTTAATAATAATTTAAACTTGTTGAGTTATGACATTGTTTTGATTAATGTCATTCATTCATGTGAGTTCAATCAATTCCATTGATTTTTCTATGAGACAAAAACATCCAGGACAGTTACAGACAGAAGGCAAGAAGCTTTATTTTATTCCAGCTTTTGTAAATTAGCTTAATCTGTCGTAATGATTATATTCTGAAACATCAGTACTCATTTACATTTTACAGACAGGTAGCATGCATTTACATTTATAATCTAAAGTGTTTTTCCATTTCACATTAAAAAAAAAATCCCTGAGGGAGGAACAAAAAAATAAGTTTGAACAGCAAATAATTAAAAAAAAAATGTGCCAGTGTGTCATGAACTTCTTCCTAAAAGGTGATTAAATCATTATTTTTTTGTATAAAAATGTCTCAACAAGCTATGTTACATTAAAGAAGACAGTACAATTGAGATTGTGGACTGAAAACAACACAATGACACATTAACAGAGACAGACAGTATTGTACATACAAACACACACACTGAGGTACAAAACATGAAAGTATGTACAAATAAAATAAGTATATCTAGACTTCACATCAACACCTCCAAAACCCAAATGATGTGCATAAAATGGCCTTGATCAGTTTTTGAAATTATTCTAATTACTCGAGTAATTGTTTTAATTTTTCATCTGATCTACTACAATCCAGTACCATTGATGTTTCTGACTTCAGTCAAACTTAAGTATCATTTCTTTGAAACTGTTATAAATCACGTTTAACTCATCTTAAAAAAGACATTGGTATTAACCATCATTTCCTAATTGAATTAGTTTCTTTTCTGATGTTTTAAGGCACCACGTGGTTCAGGCACAAATAACAAACAGATGTTAATCTAACGTCTCTTTTCCACTAAACTGTTCTAGTGATACTCGACCCTAAATGATCGCAGGGTTTCCCATACAATGATCAATGTGTAACAACGATAGCTTATTAATAATAATACGATGAAGCAATCGCAGAGAAGATGATCGCAAAGTTCGTCCCACCCCTGTCCCATCAGTAATCAGGGTCTTACCCTTGGTAGAGACACAGGGGCTCCAAGTGAAAGTTCCTTAAAATTTCCTGGCCCCAAAACGTTACCCCCCACTTACTTGGTGGAAACACTGCTATTATCTGCTCAAATAATCCTGTAGGGTAAAAGATTTACACACAGCATCTGAATTATTAACATCATGTGTCTAACATGTTTGACATTTGTGGTTTTGGATGCTCTGCAAGTTCTTAAATCTTAAATCTGTTGTTTCCTGTTTTAAAAACAAAAGATTTGGAAAAGAACTGAAATTATTGCATATTTAGGTCTGTGGAGACAAACACGGGAACCATTCACAGCTGAGAAGTTACGTAGTCAGACGTGGATAACACTTTGACTGATGCTCAGTCTCTGGAGGTTTGGGATCAGGTTAGTTTATCTTCACATCAGAATCTGCAAAGAAGAAAACAAAAGTATGTTACATAAAACAAACTTTTATCTAATACAAGAAGGAGGTTGGAGGTTGATATACACAAATTATATTTCTCTATCATTTTTAAAAGTCTGTTTTACCCAACAGACTGGAATGTTTGACTTGTTTTACTTTGCTCATCAATTTAAAGGTCAAAGGCCAAATAACTCTCTATAACAATGTGCAATAATATATTCCTCATAACCATATGTAATACTCTTTGTAACCATGTGCAATAACAACAGATATTGTGTACAGTTTATGTCTTACACACACACTCATGTAGACATATATTTTTCTATTCATATAGTTTCATTTAATGATCTGTCTGGTGTTCTGCCGCCGTTTAGTTGGAATAAATACCTGCAGCCACACTGCTCTTTGTGGAATAGTTTGAATACTTATACTACTATTCAGTCTTAAGGTTAATGAGGAGGAAGCATCTCCACATATATGATATCACATCACAGGCAGTTTCACAGCTTCAGTAACTTCAGAATCTGCAGAAATGAAAACAAGAGTATAAAATAACATACAGAACATAAAATAAACTTTTATTTAATACAGGAAGGAGTTTGGGCACATAAACAAACTAAATTTCTCTATAATCTTTTAAAAGTCTGTTTTAATCAACAAACTGTAATATTTGACTTGTTTCACTTTGGCCATAAATTTAAAGATCAAAGGTCAAAAGTGCTGCTTCATTGTTTCTGCTCTTACAAATAAACAATGTGGTAGTGGTGAAGATGCTTATTGTCACAGTCTGCTGTTGTCACAAGGTCCAAGACATTTACCACCAAATATCAAATGATGATGACATTTGGCTTCATGTTCATCTGTTCAGTTACTGTTGAGCTGATTTATGTATGTATGTATGTATGAGTCAATAAAAATGACTGACCATTGTAGGTCTCTCACACTAAATAACTAGACTACATTTAAAAAGATTTTTCCAGTTTTCATGTCAACTCACAAAGTGTTTTACACAAAAAGCCTCATTCACACATCACATACAGGAGGAAATCTGGACTGAGATCCAACCACAAACCTTCTGAAGGGGAGATCAACAGCTTTGTCTCAGGAGTCTCAGTAACTGTAAGTGATCCAGTTGGTTCAGTCTGGTCAGTCTGTCCAGTCGGTTTCAACTTTTTAGTGGGTCTAGTCAGTTCAGTCAGTTCAGTCAGTTCAGTCAGTTCAGTCAGTTCAGTCTGTTCAGTCTGTTCAGTCTGTTCAGTCTGTTCAGTCTGTTCAGTCTGTTCAGTCTGTTCAGTCTGTTCAGTCTGTTCAGTCTGTTTAGTCTGTTTAGTCTGTTCAGTCTGTTTAGTCTGTTTAGTCTGTTTAGTCTGTTTAGTCTGTTTAGTCTGTTCAGTCTGTTCAGTCTGTTCAGTCTGTTCAGTCTGTTCAGTCTGTTTAGTCTGTTCAGTCTGTTTAGTCTGTTTAGTCTGTTCAGTCTGTTTAGTCTGTTTAGTCTGTTTAGTCTGTTTAGTCTGTTTAGTCTGTTCAGTCTGTTCAGTCTGTTCAGTCTGTTTAGTCTGTTCAGTCTGTTCAGTCTGTTCAGTCTGTTTAGTCTGTTTAGTCTGTTCAGTCTGTTTAGTCTGTTTAGTCTGTTTAGTCTGTTTAGTCTGTTTAGTCTGTTTAGTCTCTGAAGGTGTAAATTGAGACTTGACCCTCCCCACACAAAAATCTGCAGAAGAGAAAACAAAACTATATGTTACATAAAATAAACTTATTTAATATGGGAAGGAGTTTGGAGGTCGACACAAACAGAATTTAATTTCTCTATGATCTTTTAATTTTTTTTAATTTCTCAGTTAAATTTCAACAAAATGTCATGAACGCCTTAAAGAATGCATGTTTTGAATATTGTAAACTGTTCTTTGATGTTGAGTCAGAGTCAACTGGACTGTAGATATTTCTTGAATATCTTTCACCTCTCATCCAAGAGGCTTCTTCAGTTCTACAGAACTGAAAAACACAACACATGTAAAACAACAATTACCACTGTCCAATTAACTCAAGTAGTTTGGATCCTATAACCCGGATAAATGAGCACCTCCACAGACATCTTCTTTGATGTCTCTAAATAGTGTATGTGATTTGGTTTTGGCTGAAAAAGGCCCAGGATCCTAAACAACTTAATACAACCTCAATGTAAAGTCTAGGATCATGAATATTTAAATGAGCCCAAGTCCAAGAAGTCTGAAAACGAGGAGCAGCCAGTCACCCACAGACTGAAAATGCATGTGTCAGAGAGGTAAGTTTTGTCACAGAATTGATTGTAGTTCGACATCCTCCCATAAAACTGGGTTGGGGCATGTACATGTTTGGAGGTATATCTAAAGTGAAACTATGACATCATATCAAGGCTTGTTCCAGAACAGACAGTTTTACTGCGGCTGTTTCTATGTAGAGAAGGTAGCGATGAGGTTTGAGTTTCTATTGTCTGTTTGACACTAAATTGTCTTTATTCAACAACACTAAGGTAAACATAGTTTATGCATTCTATGGCAACTTTAAATAATCTATTCACTTGCAATGATACATGTTTTTACTGACATACGCCACCCTGTGGTCTCCATAGGAACCAGACAATGACTTCCATCTGGAGTTGAAAACATGTCTGACTGTTTCTCAGCCATTTTGTTTTTTTTAGAAAACCAGGTTTGGAGATAAAAACACTGAAGCGTCACTTGTTGTTTTGAGTCTTAAAACCAGAGGCCTCATACACAGAGTGTGTTCTCAGTTCATCTGCACTGGATGTAAAAACCAACAACAGTTTCTGTCTCAGAGGATAAAAGATGCTGAGACTCTGGATATGAAACACATTTAATTATCTGTTATGCTGATGTCGACACATCATGAATATGTTCATGAAATTTAAACTTACCTCTGATTCTGTGTTTTTTGGTGTAAATTACACACAGAGTGAGAACAAGAAGTGCAGCTCCAATAAACCACCAAATGTTAGATTCAAGGAGTTTCTCTGAAGACAGAAAACAATCAGTGTTCATATTCAACATCATGTTCAACACACTGGTTATAACCTGCACAGAGAGAACGACTAGTGTGTCCATATTCAACTTCAAGATCAAATGTGTTTGTGTCACATCCACATTGAGTTTATAAAGTCTGCACAGAAAAACACATGAAATCTGATTTTTATAAATCAAACAGACTGAATATTTTCTTCACAAAGAGAAAATTCACTGTTTTTCACAAAACACTGAACATTTAGGAAAACTATGACCCTTGTTGTTGCCATGGTGACACATTAGTGGCAGACAGTTTGACAGCAGAGTCTTATTTTTCTTACTTTTTTCCTTTTTTTTTTACCTAAATTTTTAAACATTTTAACTAAAACTGTACTTCTTTTTGAGACGTCTTTTTTCCTCATGTTTTTGTTTTTGACTATGACAACCAGAGCAGCTGAGCCGTTGTCTGATTGTTACTCCAGTGATCAGCTGATGACACTGTGCTGCTCTAAGATACGACACAAGAGACTCAAGATCCCGGTGGAGAAAAGGTGGAAGAAAACAGGATGAAGAGCAGGAGAAAAGACTTATGAGAGGAAAAGACTGAACAAACCATCAACACGTCTGTTACTATGGGGAATGTACGATCTCTCACAATAAGGTGAACATGAGGATGATGATGTTTATTAATGAGAGATGTTGTAACAACAGGCACATCAGTATTAAAGAGCAGCGCAGTTCACAGGACATTGAGCTGCTCGGTGTTAACGTTTGGTCGTTCTACATCCAGAGGAAGTTCACATCATCATGATAACTCACTGTCAGACGACGCTACAGCTACTTATGAACTCACAAGCCGTCCTCCTCATATCTGAAGACTTTTTATTCATTTCTTTATTTTCTACATATTTATAATAAACTTTTTCTTTATTTTCTGTTAATGTATTTTCATGATTTTATATGATACTGTCAAACAGATAAATTTAACCTTGGTGAGACAAATAAAGTATATTACATTCTATTCAAACTCACAAATACATAAAATCAAATAAAAATTTCACTGACCGTTCATAAGCACATAGATGGCAGCTTGAATCTGATGTTTGATTTCCTTCTGTGTAGATACACAGCTGTAGTTGTCCGTCTTTGTTACAGTAGTTTGGAGGATAACATCGTATCTTTCTCCATTTCTTGTGACCTGTGGCTCCTCAGCAGTCACAGTGTTTCCTGAACTGTCCTGCCACTGAACATCTGGTTGTGGAAAAGCTCCTCGAACGACACATCTCAGTAGTGACCAGTCTTTAGTTTGATCAAGTATTGTAACAGATGGTCTTGGGGATGCACCTGTGAACAACAGATTATATGAGACAATTACAGCACTAGAAATAAAAATGTAAATGTGAGAGCTGATGGTTGGAGAAATTGCTGATTCAATCAGTCAACTCACAGATATAATATAATATATATTACACTTAATAATAAAATCAAAATGACACTTTTTATTCTTATTCTAATTAACAGAAAAGTAGCTTTAAGTTCAGATCAGGTGATGACGATGATGATGTCACTGATCTGAATGATCTTGTAGTTTTAGTGGTGATTCAATAATTCAATTCAATTATCATTCAATAATCTGTCAGATACTTTTATCCAAAATAACTATGACGTGAACAACAGTGAAGCTTATTGATATTAAATTACTGATGTGATGTTCTACTGTGACACTGTTGGACAAGACACAGCAGCTGGACTCAGACATGAATTCAGACGACAGCAGAAAAATAAATTCAGTGTTAATCAAAATTCTCACCAACAATGAGCTCAATCTTGAATTCTTGGTGATTAAATAGTGGAAAAATGCAGCTGTAGGTTCCACTGTCCTGTGTCTTTGTCTTGTGGATCTTTATAGAGGCGTTGCTGTTCTTCAGTTCTTCTTGAAAGAATGAGACTCGTCCTTTGAACTGTGGATCCTGACCTGAATGTCCGTTATTATAATGACTTCCAGCATCATAGAGGAAGACATCAACTTGATTGGAGCCACGATCTTTCATCCAGACTATTAAATTTGCTTCAAGATTCACTCTGGTGTTCACAGAGCAGGGTAAGATGACATCACCCCCTTCTGGTACAACCACTCTGACTGGACCTGAAAGAAGAAACGCATTTAATCTTTAGGCTTAAATAAATTAAAATAAAGAGCAACACTTCAACAACTGAGCATTAGCTGGGAGTGCATTCAGAAAGATACCCGCAGATTGCCCACAGATAGTTTCATTTTTTCTCCTCTTGTGTTTCTCCCCCTCTTGTGTTTTAATGTTGTAACATCATGTGACTCAGCAACAATGCTGAGTGATGCAATGCGAGGCACTGCATCACTAATAATGCACTAATTACTCGATTATAATGGCATATAAATCAGTGTGGTCAAAGTTTGTCAACACCAACATACTGAACATTGACAGACTTACCGTGTCCATGCCCCGGTGTTATTTCAGTCAAGACCAGAAGAAAGTCGAAGAAACACGGAAGAGTTGGACGTATCATAATTCATAAAACTACGACAAAACTAAACAAAACAAAAGCCAAAAATCGAATTTTAGTTAAACGTGGTCGAGACGTGGACACTGTGGTCGAGTTATTAATCCGTCTAGATCACAATTATCTTTAAAAAATAAACAAACCGAAATACGCCACAACGAGTTTCAGATGACAAACTTTGTTACACCAAGTTAGTTGAGTTACACCGGAAATACTGAACTCCGCCCCCATTTCCTGCGTCTGCAGCTTCTTCTACGTGATGTTTAATGGTAGTTGACACTTAACCTTTAATAAAATACTGCTAGAGTGGACCAGGGTTACTCACAATCTAATGTTCTAAATATAATAATAATAATAATAATGATAATAATAATACAAAAAAGACTATTTTTTATGATAACAAATTTGATAACAATTTTGTTTTGATTTATTATGATGAATAACAAATTTGTTCTGGTTTTTACTGGTTTCACTTCTGGGACTTGGTTTCTCAGCACTAACACACTAAAACACTTCCAGGCTCCTCCCTGTGATGTCTGCAGTGTTACTGTCAACATCCACAGTTCATCATCAGACTCTATGTGGACTAGAGAGTCAGTTCTGGTCCAGACTTCACACTTCGCACTATGATCACTCAACATTCACAGCAGTGAGACAAACAAATCATTGTAATACTACACAGAGAGGGAGACATATGATCCTAAATGAAACACTTTTATTTAGAAACATCTGTTTAACGGTTTGATCTAAATTCATCGATGCATCAAGGTTTGATTTGACACGATTTGATTTAAATCACTTTAGTTTCTTTAGTCAAAGTCTGAACAGACAGAAACAACAAAACAGTCACAACAAACAGTTTGATATTTGTCATGTTTTATTCTCAGTGTTGGACAGAAATGATGAAAGTTTTCCTGAGATTATATGACACCCTGCAGCTGCATCATCAGTGAACAACATCGACATAAACTCAGTGTCAGAGAGCAAGCGATTC
>CM028908.1:27002145-27044645 GCA_016801845.1 Polydactylus sextarius
GGGTCCAAAATGAATCAAACAGCTGTGTGATGATGTCAAAAGAGGCGGCTCATAGAGAGAATTATCACCGAGCGACCGACTGACTGAGCGACCGCAGATCCTCTCTCAGCTCAGAGGAATTTTATAGCATCTTTACTCTCATTGTTTTCTGTTTCCTGACCCAAAGCTTCTCTGTTGTGCTTCAGTCTCACGACTCCAATCAAAGCTGCAAACATCAACATCCACTGTCCACAGACTCGGTCAGAGCAGCTGCTGAACACAGAGAAACATTTAAACATCCAGATGTTTCATTGTTTCCCTGGTGGAGCTGGAGGAGACCAAACACAGAGCGACAAGAGAGACAGAAATTGTTTGTGTGTCAAGTTTCCAGAAAAAGGATGTTGTGACTGTGTGAACAGGTTTTAAAGACGTTTGTGGAGATGGTATCTGACGTAGTTGAATCTAAGGCAGCTGGATTTGGTCTTAATTTCTTGAAGATGTTTCACCTTCATCCTGGAGTCTTCTTCAGTTCTGATGTAAAGTGGTGTGTTTCTAGAGTTTATCCTCTGAGTGTCGACACCAGAGATGTAGCGTTTACAGGTGTTTTAACGACAGACGTTAGTGAGCACAGGTAGTTTCCTTAGTTTGTGCTTGTTTCCCTGATGTACACGTCCTTGCACAGGACGGGATAAACCAGGTTGGTCTTCTTGGTTTATGTGATGTTGGATCTCTGGGATGAACTAGTCTCAGTGTGTCTCAGTCCACATCGTCCACACTGACTCTGACTGTTCAGACTGTGTCAGTGTGTTGACTCTGACCAGTCTGGTAAAACACAGTGAAGTGTTAACACCCGGATGGTTTCATCATAACCACGGACACTTCTCACCCTCAATGACTCCATCTTGGCTACGTAGCAGAAGAGGAGGGACGGCGGCGGCGGCGTAATCTCCACCTCACATGAAACATGGAGCCACACAAGCAAACATCAGCACTAGTGAGACTTTGATTATTGATTAGAATTGAAAACAAGCCGCAGATATGTTGGTGGAGACGATCACGGTCCAGATCCATGATTAACGTTCTGTCCAGTGATGATTCACCGTTAAAAAGGAGAAGAAGAAGAAGACATTGATCCTCATTTCTGGTCAGTGAACAACCATTTGAGACTAAACTACCCTGTTGACATTCACACACTACGACGTAACAACATAGTCAACATAGTTTACTACATGGACGTGAACTAATTAAAGTATCTGAATTGAGAAACACTATTGAGATACACATACAGGACAACACATACCGTGTTGATGGACCAATCCTTATCTTGTTTTCTATGTTTCTATTTCTTGGTGCCTCTGGTGGAGAAACACGTGTAGACACTTAACTTCACCAACAAGTGTTGTTAACACACCTGTGATCACTAGATCTAAACTAGGAACACACCACTTTACATCAGAACTGGAAACTACAACAGTCCAGTTTCCTTACATTCAGCTATGTCAGCTTGGCTTTAAAGGATGCTAATATGACAGTGTTTTGTTTGCATCCTGTTGTGCTGCCCCCTAGTGGAGAAAAAAACACTTCCTGCATGTTTAAAGTCCAGTGACTGTTTATAAAGATGTCCGACTTCCTCCACATCCTCCCACCACAGAAAAACAAAACCGATACATCCAGCGATCAACTGATCAGAAACATGGAGAAGATGTTTTAGTTTGAACCACGTCCTGTCTGCCAACACGGAGGAGGGCGGAGCTTATGACAGATACTGCAGCCAACCACCAGAGGGGGGATCCAGATGTTCTGGCTTCAGTTTTGAGCAGCTGCCATCTTCAGTTTGAACCAACGTTTTGGTTTGTACGACTTGTACAGAACGAGAAGACACGCAAGATGGGATGTGAAGAACCTCTTTAGTTGTAAAGATCCTGCTGTGATGTTGTAAACTCAAGGAGTTGACGTCAACGATGCGTGACCACTGAGACATAAAGAACAAGTGTGTGAACTGAGGTGGACTCTCTCTTATGATCTGTTTCTTGTTTCTGGTTTTGATAAAGAACAAATACGACTCCAACTTCAGCTCTAAATCACCAAACTCAACTCAACTCTTCTTCACGTTTTTAGACATAAACCATTCACTGATCAACCTCTGAACAGACCTCGCTGCTTATCTGTATGTTTCTGACACCGTATCAAGCTCTGACTCCACCCGACTCATCTGCTTTTAACTTCCAGATGTTTAAACCTCCAAACACCAGGAAGATTAATCTTCCATATTTATGACCAGTGCTGACAAAGCCAATCTCACTCTCACAGGTTTGAAACAAGAAACTTTCCATGAGATACAGATATTTAACAATAAATGCCAAAATGATAATGTTTTGACAGCGTTGAAATACGATTCTGTTCATTTTGTTTTAGTGGTGAACTTGTTCTGCAGCGACATAAATCTACAACCAACAAAACCAAAACAGAAACTTTGGAAAGATCCAAAACTCTTTGACTTTAAGTGTGTGTGTGTGAAGTTATTTGGGGGAAAAACCAGAGAAACAGCCAGAAAATAACAACTAACTGTCACATATCTGCCGTCTGACTGGACCCTGAGGAGTTTCTAAACTCTCTGAAGTCACAGATTTAATCTTACAGTAAATTGAGATTAAACTGTTGAAGGACGTTGACCAATACTAAAGTAATGACCAAACATAATTTATTAAAAAACACAATATCTCCATAAAACCTCGAGCAACTTTCCTCAAATTTGGTACAAACCTTCACTTGATGTGAAGGAAGATGTGATTATATTTTGATGATCAAAGGTCAAAGTTAAAGATCACAAATTATACATTTTACCATCATGAACGCCGTGAAGGAATCCCTTCAAATGACACAAACCTTGACTTGATCTCAAAGATAAAATATATTAGATTTTAGTGGTTAAAAGGTCAAATGTCAAACTTACTGTGATTACGACCAAACATGTGTTTAGTCACAGCTGGACCAGTCGACAGGCGAACAAACTTTATCTAATTAACTAAACTCTGAGGACGTCAATTAATCAATCAATCAATCAATCAATCAATCAAACTCTGACTGATGTGTAGGGCACTTGGTGAGTGACATAAAAACATTTTTATGTAAGTGCAGTGGGCAGCATTAGCAACGAAATGCTAACATGTAGAGGAAAGTTTTAACCTTTGTTTTGAAGGTGTCTAGTGAGCTGGTTTGACTAATATCTATAGACAATGTGTTCATAGTGTAGCAGCATAATTAACAAAGGCTGCGTCCCTGATCTTCTTGCTGCTGTTGCTGGGAACCTCCAATAAAACAGCAGCAGATGATCTCAATGTTGCAGACGGCACATAGCTGAAGGGATTTGGTGATGTAGTTTGGTCCTTGTCCACTCAGAGCTTTGTACATCAGGAGGAGGATGTTGAAATCTGTTCTAATGTTAAAGGAAGACAGAGCAAAACAGCTAAAACTGGACTAATGGACTCGGTTGTGATTAACAGCCGAGCTGCAGAGTTTTTTTTTTTTTTTTTTTTTGGAAGGCTATTATTATTATGAAGACACGAATTATCTTTTCAGCATCTTTCTGATTTATAAACGTCTGTGCTTTAGCTATGTTTCTGTGAACTAAAGCTGAGATCAGGATCTAAAATGACACCAAGACTTGTGACCTCGGGTTTAATCCACTAAGTTAACTTCCCCAGAATATCAAGCAGCAATTGTCTTTTTGTTTTAGGGCTTTAACAGACAAAACACACACACGAGATAAATAACATGGAGAATAAAATAAGATATGGAACTGGGTGGATATCAGTAATAAAAAATACTGTTTGTGGAGTTGGAGCCTGTTTTCCTGTCAGAACAAACCGATCACTTTGGATCTAAACTACGACCTCTCCCTAAAACCAAAACCACAAATCATCTCCAGCAGGCGACGGCTTGTTTATGACAAACGAGCTACAACTCGTCAAAAACCATAAATCTTTCCGTGAAGCTGTGATTATCTCGTTGTTGAATCGAGACCTCGAGTCCAGATTACGAGTCTCCTCTGTTCTCATTTGTTACTTTTTTGTTTGTCGTTTCGTGTTAGTTTGACGTCCAAACTCTGAAAAAGTTATAGGAATAAATTCCCTGATGCGTTTTGAACACGTCCAACTGCTCCAGGCCAAAATATTCTTACCAACAGAAGATGTCAAACATCCACAAATCATGACCAACAAGCTCTGTCAGCTTTTGTTTTACTAAAAAGACTTGTTGAGAGTGGTCACTTGTAGTTGAGTCCAGACTTATTGAGATAGTTTGATATAAGAATAGAAAGATGCAACAGATACATGTGTCCATCTATTTTCAGAAGCAGCAGGTCAACAAGGTCCAGGTCCAAACTGAAGTACTGATAACTTAATAAGTGAACCCAGAGTTTATTAAAAACACTGTTTTACAAGACTTTAATGGTGAAATAACTGAGTTAGGTTGAAATAAAGTAGAGAACTAGTGTAAATGTTCATGTGTGAGTCGATGTGTCGCAGGCTCTGCTGGTGTTTATTCGTCTCCTCGTTAAAACCTGATGTTTCAGAGTCACAGCGACGCTGGAGGGACGAGTGTGGCAGCGACAGGAAGCGCCTGGTTTGGTAGGAAGTATGGTTTCCCTTCTTCTGAACACGCAGTCACACATGAAGCTTCTCATAAACTACACTCATTTCCTCGTGTCTTTTTCTCGACTCAGACGTTGGTTTAAGAGTTAAGCAGTTTATTTAACGAGAAGCCACATTAAATTTTGTGGCTGCGATAAATAAACTTCTCTCTGACTGGATCAGTATTTCTTCTTAGTTTCTCCTGAGTTTCTTCTCCCTGAGGCTCTGATACGCTGAAGATCTTCCAGCTCGTGATTTATCTTCTGTGACCGATGCCTCCTGTCATCTGTGGTTGTGACACTGTGACACATCACATCGCAATGAGACGAGGTCAAGGCGACTCTGTTCAATGTCGTTCAGCTCAGACTGAGAGTTTATGAAGAAGATCGAGGCTGAGACGACTCACTGAATCTGGTTTATTGGATGTTTGATGATGTTGAAGTTTGAAAGGTCTTGAAATGAAAGTCAGAATCTCCAAGTTGTTCAAGTCCGTGGTTCTTTGCTCTTAAGGGGAGATTTCTCTCTTCATACTGGAGGTTTGGAGGTGAAGTATCAGTTGATCTATGGTCTGAACCTCAACTGTTATAAGGTTTGGGTGTCGCCCAAAAGAATAAAGTTGAGGATACAAGTGGAAGAAGAGTTTTTGAGTTTGGCCTTAAAGTGACAGTCTGGAGTCAGTTGAACTCAGGGACTTTATCACCATGACGAGTCCAAAACCTCCTCCAGATCTAGATTATGTTGGTTGAAGTAATATGGAGTTTGACCGTCTTTTGTTTTCACAACCAAATAGTTAACAATGAAAGTAAATGGGGCAGTCAGCCAAACGTATCTAAATTGTCATTTTTTAACCACTAATAAAGCTCAAAATATCACTTCACTTCAGCAGTAGCATGAATAGGGTCCCTACACATAAACTGAAGTACTGATAACTTAGTAAGTGAACCCAGACTTTATTAAAAACGCTCGTCCCTCCAGCGTCGCTGTGACTCTGAACATCAGGTTTTAACGAGGAGACGAATAAACACCAGCAGAGCTGCGACACATCGACTCACACATGAACATTTACACTAGTTCTCTACTTTACTTCAACTTACCTGTAAAGTCTTGTAAAACAGTGTTTTAATAAACTCTGGGTTCACTTACTAAGTTATCAGTACTTCAGTTTATGTGTAGGGACCCTATTCATGCTACTGCTGAAGTGAAGTGATATTTTCAGCTTATATCAGTGACGTGAATCTAATAAACTTGGTTGACGTCAAGTTTGATGTGAGCAGACTGTTCGATGAGCAGTTACCGAATCGCAGGTTATGACGTACGTCGTCCATCTGCGGCACCAGAGTTACCATGGCAACCATTCATTTGTTTGGGTTTCACGTCGGTGTCTCGTGTCTATTGCATCATTTCCTGCTGCATTTCTATCGGCTGATTAGTAGACGTAGGTCGTAGTTGGTCGAACTCGAAGTCAGACGACCTTTTTTAGAGCCACGACCAAACACATCCGCATGTTTCTCCTACGATGGTCGTCTTTCGTCTGGGACGTAGACGCCACATCACAGTGTTTATCAGCTGTAACAGTTCAGTTTTAACTCTGAGAAAAGATCACTGTAACTCTAGAGTCTATGTGATGGTCTCACGTGGTCAGAGAACTGCTCATCTTCCTGTAAAATGTTGTTTTTCTTCATTTTTCGTCAGAGGAAGATTTTTCTTCCTCTAATCGCTGCAGGATTCATTTTGTTCTCTATCAGCAGAGCGTTGCACCACCGCTCCGAAGATTAAAACCAGCGCCTCAGTAATTCTTTAGCGTTATTGCTGCTACATGTAAAATATAAGGAGGAGGAGGAGGAGGCCAGATGCAGGACAGATGCATGTGTCTGGGGGGAAGATTCATGTCGACAGAGTGATTCAGTTCGATGCTTTAAGAGCAATTGTTGGTTAAAAGACTTCACCACAGCAGCTGCTGCAGCGTTAATCATGTATATTGTCTGTTCATAAAGAAAATAAAGAAAATAAGAAGAAGTAAAACGTCCCGTGGATTAGGGAGACGATGGTTTCAGGCTCCGGCAGCTAAACTTTAGTCTGATTTATTCAGAAATATTGAATTACAACATAAACGTCCACAAAGAATAAAAACCAGACCAACACATTTCTGTCGTTCCTCCACGATGCCACGAACTCGCAGCATAAACGAGGTCGCTGTTATTTAGCGTCCTCCGGGGACTTCCTGTCTCCCGCCTCAGGACCACGTCGGAGGATTCAGTTGTGTTTGTGGAGACGAGGTTGACGAACTTTATTAACTGACATCACGGCAGGAATGTGACTCCGCCGCCGAGTTTTAACGGGTTTGTTAGCGACTCGTTATCTCCTCGTCACTGGGTCAGAGTCAGAGCATCACACTTCCTGTCTTTAAGTATTTTTACTGAAAAAGTGGAAGTTAGAGGAAGAAACTAACATCAATTTAATCTGTTTGATCTTTCTGTGTTCAACAGTCACTTAGTTCAGTTTATTTTAGAATAATGAGCCACTCAACTCTGACTCTTTAGGTTGAAATTACAAAACATCAACTTTCTCTAAACTCATCTTATTGATGTGGTTTTTCTACCAACACAAAGTATCAACTCATCATCTGTTAATAAACCTAGAACGACTGTGACTCATATTTGACTTTTATTTGAGGATAATTTGCATAATCAACATCCAGAAGTTAACGTTCTGTTTTGTTTAATTAACAACAGTCATCGTCTTCAGCTGGTCTCCACATCATCGTTTGTTCTGCCCTTTCAAAATAAAAGTCATGGAAGAATATAAAGCTGAGCAGCCACGTTACATTTTCACTGCTTGGTCTGAGATCTGACTGTCTGTCCTGTGTTAGGACACACACACACACACACACACACACACACACACACACACACACACACACACACTCTGTTCTGCTTGACTTACACTGACACGTCATCAAGTTTCAACACCAGTTTTTTTTTACCAAACTCTCTGTAACACTTCAACCTCCTTCAAAGTAAGTAATGCATGAGTGTGTGTGTGTGTGTGTGTGAACTCACTGACGAGCATCTGAAAGGTTTTGACCTTAAAGCCAAACTGACAGTGTGAGAACGAAAACATATAAAACCTCCCTTCAGGTATTGATGGGAAACTGTGTGTGTGTGTGTGTGTGTGTGTGTGTGTGTGTGTGTGTGTGTGTGTGTGTGTGTGTGTGTGTGTGTGTTGTCTGTCCTCCTATCAGTGCAGCTCGTCTTAACTATGAGCTTTATTCTGCTGTTATCTTTAACCACCGTCTCTTATCTGGTAACGAGTTAAAGATCGAGAGTCTGTCAACTCCACACTGTGTGTGTGTGTGTGTGTGTGTGCAGCTGTGTGTGTGTGTGTGTGTGTGTGTGTGTGTGTGTAAACACCCCCTCACCGTCTCTCTCCATCTGGTTTGTAGCAGCAGAAAAACGAACCAAATAAATGAGAATTATGACGATGAGTTAGAAATAAAACAAACATTTAAATTATGAATAAAATAAACAATAAAGATTTAAAAAGGTGATAAATCATCACAAAACAACCTATTATCTATAATCAATTTTTTATAAAAAATACAAAATACTAGTGAATATTAATCCTCATTATGTCTGAGCAACAAAAACACAGAGAAGTTTGTTCTAATTAGATTAATTCATGAGCGATAATAAAACAGTATAAAATGTATTTATTAGTATTTTTTTCATTATATTTTAAGTCAAAGTCTCGGTTCCTTTGTCTTTTCTATCATGAACTTTTTATTGGTAATTTTTATTATTATTATTATTTTATTTCATTTACCACTGAAAATAGAAACATTGAAGATTTTTGACAAAAAGTTTGTTATAATTTAATTTAAAAAATAACATAATATAACAATATAAAGCTAACTTTATATTTATCACTTTTTTTAATTTTTTTTCAGTGTATTTTCATTTATTTAAGTCAAAGTTTGATTCTGTTGGTTTATCCTGAAATGTTATTATTATATTTTAACTATTTTATTTTATTATTTTATTATTATCCTTAACTTTATTTTTTTATTTTTCATGTAATTTAAAGAAACATTGAAGATAAATATATTAATTAATGAATAAGAATGAATGAATAATAATTAATAGTTTTTTTATGAACAAAATCATTTTTAATTTGTCGATTTAAACATTTTTAATTGAAGTAAACTAAAAGAAAAAAAAAAAAACTAAAACACACACACACACACACACACACACACACACTCTGACCTCCTCCGCTCTGTTTCATGTCAGGTAGTTGACAGGTTCATTAACCTCAGGAAACCCTCTTTTTTCTCTTTACTTCCTTCTTCTTCTTTAACTAACTTCTTCTTCTTCTTCTTCTTCATTTATTATCGACTCGTTAACAGAAACCAAACTGTCGTCTTCTTCTTCTTCCATCTTTATTTCATCTCTGGTTATTATAATCACAGCAGAAGTCAAAGGTCAAGGTTCACTACATGACACCACAAGGTACGGGGAGGCCACACACACACACACACACACACACACACACACACACACACACACACACACACACACACACACACACACACACACACACACACACACCAACACACAGTGAGTTGAATCAGCTCTGACAGTTTCTCTGCAACAAAAGTTAAACGTCGCATGAGAAGAACGACAAACATGATGAGGACAAGAGCATGTGTGAGGCAGATGTACACACACACACACACACACACACACACACACACACACACACACACACACACCCAAACCACTGTGTGTGTGTGTGTGTGTGGCAGCTGACGAAATGATAACTGGATGTTTGTACGTTCGTGACTTGTATTTTTATATCAGTCTGAGTGACCAGCTATCAAAATACGAGCTGGACGTGTGTGTCTGTGTGTGTGTAAGATAACACTGTGTGTGTGTGTGTGTGTGTGTGTGTTATAAAAATTTCCCATCCCTCAGCTCCACATGAGCTCAGTGTGTTTGTGTTGGATTTTTTCCATGTGAGCGCCAAACAGCAACGGCAGGAAGAAGTTAAATCTGCACCGAACCAACATGGCCGCCGGCCGCAGAAACAATAAACACACACACACACACACACACACACACTGACACGCTTCATTCATATACGTCTGACTCTGGGTAATGTAGTCAAAACACACAGAGCACGTCGGTCCATCTGGAGGTCGATGGTGACGTCGAGGGGGGCGGAGCTTCAGAGAGGATCACACACCAGGAACAAACCAGAGGAGGAAGCAGGTGAACTTCCTGTCTCCTGAGTGGGCGTGGTCAGGTGATGGGTCATGTGACATCATGACTCATTCATGATTTATCTTCATCTGTTTCCTCTGGAAACTGATACACCCATCAATGTTTTCATGTAGAAGAGGAGCTGCATTCAGCTCTGTGTGTGTGTGTGTGTGTGTGTGTGCAGGTGATGAGACACAAGTTGAGAAAATAAAAGTCGACATTTGAATAAACTACGTTTCTTTATTTTAAGTAGAGACGAGTCAGAAATGTTGTGTGTGTGTGTGTGTGTGTACTTTGCAACACACACACACACACACACACAGAGTTACAGGTGATCCTGTCAAACATGTTACATTCCTTCATTTTTTGTTTCTTTTTGAACTTTTGGCCAGTGAAGTGTGTGCAAACACACTTCACAACACACCTGCACACACACACACATACACACACACACACACACTCGCACACACACACACAGGTCAGGTTAAAGGTTAACAGTGTGTGTGTCAGGATGAGGGGTGGTCTCTGTGGATTCCTGCTCAGGTCACACACTGGGTCAATGGTGACGCAATGTGTGTGTGTGTGTGTGTGTATTTTATTATTTGAACCACTTGTTTCCAGTGATTTTGTGCTGATGCTTCATAAATAAACGTTGTCGTTTTTTAACTGTGACATCAGATTTAAAACTCGATGTTACAACAAATGTTACTGTTGATGATGTCAACCAGGTCACATGACCAGCGGTCAAATATGGATGATGATTATTATGAATCACTGACGTAGCGACAGCAGCTGTTGTTCTATGAGACGTTAGCATCAAGTTCATTTCTTCATGAGGTGGAAAACCACACCAGTGTTAGCATGCTAACCAAGTCACAAGCTAACAAACTAACCAACTAACATGCTAACCAGCTAATCAGCTAACAAACTAACACACTAACCACCTGATCAGCTAACCAGCTAACAAACTAACCAACTAACATGCTAACCAGCTAATCAGCTAACAAGCTAACCACCTGACCAGCTAATCAGCTAATCAGCTAACCCACTAACAAACTAAGCTGCTGAAGCTAACCAGCCAACAAGCTGACCAGCTAATTAGCTAACTAACTAACCAACTAACAAGCTGACTAGCTAATCAGTAAACCAGTTAACAAGCTAAATGGCTAACGTGACAACTAGCTAACCAGCTTAGAGCCAACAAACTAACCAACTAACTAGCTCACACACTAACAAACTAAGCCGCTAAGAAGCTAACATCCAACCAGATAACAAGCTAACCCTCCGACAAGCTAACCAGCTAACAACCTCCTGTCTCTGTCTGACAACAGAGGGATTACAGACACTTTCTCTAACAGATTATAAAGCAGTTTTAGTTTTTATGTATAATAAGACTTCAGATTTCTGTTTTTACTGATTATTTCATCACTGAAAGACACAACCGACGTATAAATGTTAACGACAGAGTAAACGTCTCTGATCACGTCTGAAAATCAGCTGATTGAAAAAAACTGTTCATCTTTATCACAAAACGGTAAAAACTGTTTTTACTGTGGAAATGTTTCACGTCGGCCATGTTGGATTATAAAGACTCAGGTTAATAAGGTTTTAATTATACTAATAACAGAAACAACAGCAGGTTGTAACTAAATAAATCTGAACAAAAACTGTTACAGAAACATTAACTCAGTGAAGATTAATGATCAACAGACACGACCAGAGAAAACATTAAAACTGGAACAGATCAGGAAACAGCTCGACGCAAAGAAAATTGGGTGAGTTTTACGTCAGAGTGTGTTAAAGTCAGTGTGTGTGTGTGTGTGTGTGTGTGTGTGTTCCCTGTCTGAGTCTGAACCTTATAAAACATTAACGATCTGTGGATCCTGCAGCTACAAAAACCACGTCTGACTTCATTAACTACTTCACTTTACTGCTGTGAAAACCACCGAGCTGCTACTGTACACACACACACACACACACACACACACACACACACACACACACACACACACACACACACACACACACACACACACACACACACACACACACCATGATAATGATCTGTTGTTAATAGGTTACATCAGTTACAGTGTGTGGCCTCCGCTGCCCTTTGAGTCAACATCAACGTTTTTTTTTCATGTTGGAAGAAATGTTTTATTTCAGCCAGACTCAGTTACAGAATCAAGCGGACGACTTCAGACTAGAAAGCTTATTGTTCAAAACAAAGACCTGTTTGTTTCTCAGACACATCTCATTGTTTTCATCAGCGAATCTCACTGAGGGAACACATCCCTATTTCCTCTCTGTTTTTGTCTGACTCTGTTGACAAAAACAGTCATGTTACCTCAGAGAACCTGCCTCAGTTAGTTAGTTTATCTTATTGTAGTTAAATAGTTCAGACCATTTATTTGACTAAACCTGCCACACATTAACAGCAGCTCTGGTGCAGATTAAACATCTGTTTCTGGTTAAATCTCACTCTGTCTCTGTAGGAACCTTGTCTATTATGTTGTCAGACATTTAACATAACAATCAGTGGTCGACTGGTAGAAAATTTATGTCCCATTAAATCATTTACACCAAACAACACAAGGAAATAAGAAAAAAGACTAGTTTGGTCTAGTTTGGACTTGTGTTGACTACTGTAGACTAGTTTGGACTAGTGTGAAAAAAACTAGTTTGGACTAGTGTGGACTAGGGTGGACTAGGGTGGACTAGTGGGGACTAGGGTGGACTAGGGTGGACTAGTGTGGACTAGGGTGGACTAGGGTGGACTAGTGGGGACTAGGGTGGACTAGGGTGGACTAAGGTGGACTAAGGTGGACTAGGGTGGACTAGGGTGGACTAGGGTGGACTAGTGTGGACTAGGGTGGACTAAGGTGGACTAAGGTGGACTAGGGTGGACTAGGGTGGACTATGGTGGACTAAGGTGGACTAGGGTGGACTAGTGTGGACTAGGGTGGACTAGGGTGGACTAAGGTGGACTAGGGTGGACTAGGGTGGACTAGGGTGGACTAAGGTGGACTAAGGTGGACTAGGGTGGACTAGGGTGGACTAGTGTGGACTAGGGTGGACTAGGGTGGACTAGGGTGGACTAGGGTGGACTAAGGTGGACTAAGGTGGACTAGGGTGGACTAGGGTGGACTAGGGTGGACTAGGGTGGACTAGTGTGGACTAGGGTGGACTAAGGTGGACTAAGGTGGACTAGGGTGGACTAGGGTGGACTATGGTGGACTAAGGTGGACTAGGGTGGACTAGTGTGGACTAGGGTGGACTAGGGTGGACTAAGGTGGACTAAGGTGGACTAAGGTGGACTAGTGTGGACTAGGTTGGACTACGGTGGACTAAGGTGGACTAGTGTGGACTAAGGTGGACTAAGGTGGACTAAGGTGGACTAGGGTGGACTAGGGTGGACTAAGGTGGACTAGTGTGGACTAAGGTGGACTAAGGTGGACTAAGGTGGACTAGGGTTTAGCAGTAGAATCCTTGTGATCACTGTTTTCATTTTGGTTTCTTTTCTTTAATATTCACAGTTTTTCAGCCACAGAAGAACGAATCAATAAAAGTTTATTTCTGAAACATTCTGGATTAAATTCTTTACAAAATGGTAAATTTGGCAGAAAGTTTATCACAGTCACTGTGTCATTGTCGTCTGTTGTCGTCCGTTGTGTGATGATTGATCTGAGGAACGTGGACATTTTGGCTACAAGTTTTTTGAAACAATTGAGAAAAAACTTTAAATGTATCAGTCTGATATAATCATTCCCAGTTTCTCCTGCGCTTTCACTTGTTCCCTTCACCGCTCATGTTTTCATTCATTCATTCATTCACTCATTCACTGATTCAATGTGACAAACATCTCACTAACAAACACACAATGAAACCAGCCTCCCTGAACTAATTGCTGCTGGGTAGGAAACTGTTGTTGGCTTCACCGGTGGCGTCAGTTGCCAAGAGGGAAGCAAACATTCGGAAAAAAAGAAGAGAAAGAATAAAAAAAGTGGGCGGACGCCTCCACTGGGGATCTAAGTCCCAACGAAGAGCTGATTTTAATTTTGGTTTTTAAAGTGTTTTATTTTGCTTTTGTCTTAAAGGAGAAGTGAGAAAATAAAGTTTTTATGAATCAAATAACTGTCAAATAAATCCAGTTCTGGATCCAGCGGCAGCTCGTTTTCTTCGTAGCACTTTAACACAAAAACACGTCAGAAATACTTTAACATGCCGGTCACGTACAGGACGCCCACTGACTCATCAGGTTTGGCACCGACTGGAAATAAAGCACCGACTAATGAGGTTAATGTTTGGTTTTGACGATGATCACATCCACGCCGGGTCAGGACGCAGAAGAACGACGGTCTTTAGAGGCTTGAAAAGCGTCCAGATAAATAAATAAAAGACAGAAAGATGAGGTGAAGACGGCAGCGTCAACTCACGACTGCATCAACATGTACAAGACAGAAAGTACTCAACACGACAAAACGTTCGTGTGGACGCTGGTGAAAACGCGTCAATAACATAACGACAAAATTCATGTTTTACTTCTATTTCTGTTATAAAAATAAAGCAGTGTTCGCTAATGTTAATGCTGCCAGCAGGGGGCGAGCAATTTGAATTTATAATATGATCTAGTTTTCAGATGAATTAAAATGTTCATGTTCTTCGCTGTTTGAACAGCTAACACGCTAACTGGACCTGGAGACGGGAGTCGCAGCCACCTACAGGACGAAACGTGGAGCTGAGGCGGAGACGGGACAAGAACCTGAACGACTGGGAACAGTTTTTAAACTTACAACTTTCTTCATTTTATGAGAATAAAAGTTGCAAATTTATGAGAACCAAAGTCGGAAAATGTACTAAAATAAAGTCGTAAATTTATGTCAGTAAAAATAGTCAAGTTCCAAGAATTTTCGTAAAGTTATGACTTTTTTTGTCACAAATTACAACTTATTCTCGTGAATTTATGACTTTTATTCTTGTAAAATTATGACTTTCATTCTCATAAATGTATGACTTTTTCTTGTAAATTTCTGAATTTTATTCTCAGAAAATTATGACTTTTATTTTTGTTAATTTACAACTTTTATTCTCGTAAATTTATGACTTTTATTCTCGTACAATTACGACTTTTATTCTTGTCAATTTACGACTTTTATTCTGGCGTCTGCAGCAGATAGAGACAAGAAGTTCATGTTTGTTATTTCCTTGTTAATTATCGTCTTCGTCCTTCGTCAGTTAACTCAGTGAAAACTTCCTCTAACGTGTTGAGTTTTGTCTCCGACTATTCACAGTTTGAGTGTGAATCTTCTGAACTGTTGTTGTTGTTTTCGTCGTAGTAACTGTTTAACATCTGGTCTGAATGGATGACAAACAACATTTCATCTTCTATTTTGCAAACTTCTTCGAAAACAGCGGTTGTCGTCCCCCAGGAACCAGGAACAATATGGTTCATAACTTCCATTGTGGTGTAATTTGCATTTGCGTTGTGACTGTCGTGTTGGTTTTATTGTATAATACTGATTTCACCCAAAACAATTGCGACATGATCTTTTGGAGCAGACGCACCCACCAGCAGTCTGCCAGTCACACCGAACCAAAACAGACTGGAGCAGCTAAACTCCTGCCAGAACGTCACTTCTGATGAAAACCAGCTTCATTTTTAAGAGTAAAAATAAATGTTTCTTGTGTTTTTGTTGAACCACAGTTTCAGTGTGAAGCTGCATCACGTTCTCCACAAACAGGCGTCGCAGCAGGTACTTCCAGTGACTTCACTTCCATTAATAACATTTACGAGCGACCGTGGCCTCGTCAAGCAGCGTCGCTCTCATGTGTTTAATCTGTTAATCTGCGGTTTTATTTCCTCCTGCTGCTCCAGTGAAGCCGGTCGCTGCTGAACAACAGCATCTGCTGTCCACATTCATCACGGTGACGCGGCACAATGTTTCTAACACTCCCGGAAAATTTAATGAAAAAGTCCTTTTACTCCATATTGGGTGGAGAATTGGACGGTTGAGACATCCAGCAGATTGAGAGGAGACGTTACTTCACTGAGCTTTATGATGAGAGATATTAAACTTCTATCCAACTCTGACACCAAATACGTCCCCAGAGAAAATGACTTTACTGCTGAAGACCTCGATCTGGATACAGGCTTCTCCAGCAATCACAGTTTTTAACTGGGTTGGGTTTGTCACGGTGTTGCTGAGTGGACTGGACCAATCAAGACAGAAAAATATGAGACAGAACTTAAAGTGACGGTCCAGAGTAACATGAACCCAGGGTCTTTATCACCATGAATACAAGTCCAACACCTCCTCTAGATCTAGATTATGTTGGTTGAAGTAATATCCAGTTTGACCGTCTTTTGTTTTCACAACCAAATAGTTAACATTGAAAGTAAATGGGGCAGTCAGCCAAACGTATCTAAATTGTAATTTTTTAACCACTAATAAAGCTCAAAATATCACTTCACTTCAGCAGTAGCATGAATAGGGTCCCTACACATAAACTGAAGGACTGATAACTTAGTAAGTGAATCAGCAGATTCATCATTTTCCAAAACAACAGGTCAATTTGTCTGTGAAGATCAAGAAAAATGATGAATCTGCTGATCTGGACCATGTGTAAGGACCCTAACAACGACTAACCAGGACAAAACCAGGAAGATGAAATATGCCAAGAAAGAGGATCTACTTCAGTTGCATTGATGTTGTTTTGGCAAAACAGTTCTGATCCTCTTTTACCACCTAAGATCTGCGTCAAACCATATGGAAAGAGTCAAAGAGTAAAGCAAATAATCACCGATAACATCTGTAAAGTTGTATTCTGAATGAAAATGGTCCAAAAACTGAGGTTTTTGTGAGTTTCACCAAGGTAATGACCCGTGTCGGGCTACAAGTTTCCAGTCACATTGCTCAAGTTTTACTTTCTCTTTTAATCTTCTACAAAAAAGCAGAAACCTTTAGAAACCCTCTAACAACTGATCTTAATAAGCTCATTCATCCTGACCAATGTTTATTTAAAAAAAAAAAAAAGACGAATGACACTGGTGATTAATGCTGCCATTTAAATGTAAACGAGCCATCGAGTGGTCGAATGGACGAAGTTAAAGGCAATAAAAGATGAAAGTGTTTACAGTGAAATGTAACTCAATCTGTCATTTGACTTCTGCGCACTGAAGCTGTCCACTTTCAATCCAAAACTAATTTATTTCAATGTCCAAATGAGCACAGAGAGACCGAGCACGGCCAACGCTGTTTCTGTCGAGTAAAACTGCTCAGATTATTCTCCTGTGAATTCATCTGGACACAGATTATTTATGAAACAGGTGTTTTATCTCATCAAACGGCCTCCAGAGGCTCAGGACTCGGTCCAAACCACCATCACAAACGTTTAGAGACAAATAGAAACACTCTGCTCTGAATGATGACACGTCTGATAAGGAGATTTTTCCACAAAAAACGATTGAAAAAAGTTCAAACATTTCATACATAAGTGAGTTGCATATTGGGCCGTGATCGGCTCCATTAACGATGACATCACACATCGTTCCTACCTGAGTGTGAGAGCTGTAGTCGTGGTCCGGTCTGACTCCAGGTCTTGGCCTCTGGAGCAACGTTGGAGTTTGCAGGTTGAAGCCAAAACAACGGGAGGAGACACAACATCAGTATGTGAAGAGACTCCGCCCCCCTGGTCCTGACTCCTCCTATTGGCCGGACGGCGGCAGAGAAAACGGTCGTCATCTCCAACTGGTCCTCAATGACGTAGAGCAGATGAAAGGATGAAGCAGCCTGTCACATCACACTGAGAGCTGCAGCTGCAGGGAAAACACAGACGATGATGTTAGTATTTAGCTTAGCTGCAGTCGCCTTTAAACGTGGTTAATATTTCACTTTTTCACCACTAGGGGGTTGTCATCACTTGTATCAGTGTGTGTTGTTGTTGTTAGCTCATTCAGCAGGTGTAGGTTTAGATAAAACTTAACATGGAGACAGAAAAAAGTAAAAGACACAGCAGAAAACAAAGAGGAATCTATTGTATCGCCCCCTGGAGGCTGACATGAGTATTACTGTGTCCAACTTTAATGTTCTTCTATTGTCTCTTCTCCACCACGTGGTTGTGTCTCTACTCTACTGGACTCTACTGGACTCTACTGGACTCTACTGGACTCTACTCAGTCTGGTAGCAGACACGTTGTTTTCCATCACAGTTTGGTTCCTCCTCCACGTGAATGTGGTGAGTGGAGTCAAACTGCTGCGACGTCACGACACTAAAACATCAGTAAACATTAATGGACATGGAGGAGATGCTGTACTTGTTGCTGGGTTAGCTTACGACCAGGTAGCTACGACGATGGCTATCACTCTTGTCCTGTTTAAAAATGGAGCTTGATTATTTTGTTGACGCTCTCAACTCAACTGGCGTCTGGTGGCAGCTTGTGAAGACACTCCCTCTGACCAATCAGTGGCCGGCGTCTGTTCACGTCACGTTTTAGTATCGACTAAGTGAGTAAAGTAGAGCTAGAACGGTTTAGTGGAAAAGTCCTATAACTCTAAACCCTGGGACAAAGTGCTTGAGAAGCAGGAAAATTTGGACAAATTGTTTGTTGAACCACAGAGCAGCTGTACCATCAGTGTTGGATTTCAATCACTATTTTACTGCCAGATATAACAAATTCAATTTTTGATTTTTTTTAAAGTGTAGCCAAAGTTGAATCTTGACTTAAAAATGTAAATACATGTGAGAGATGAGGACATAGTTATGAATGAGGTGCTACAAGTGTATGTAATGTACCTGTGGTGCCGCAGCGTTGCTATTGATTTGTGGTGTTGTTGTGTCAGATCATCTCCATCTTTACATCCAGTTCAGTCAAAACTTTATTGAAAGTTGATAAAAGCCTGAGCTGCTTCTCTCTGTGAGTATAATAGTCATTTGTCCTAAATTCCAGTGCATTAAATCAACACTGGAAGACGAAGGAAAAATATTATTGGAATTTCACATTGATATTGGAAGAGACTCAAGTCTGACCACAGAAGCTTAGCGGCATCTTAATCTGAGAAAACTCTGGCTGCAGTTCTTTTGGCAAACTCCACAAACCCAATATCCACAGGACCCATTTATAAAGTATGTCCCAGTGCGACCACTTCTACTGTGCATGAATGTGAATACATTATAAAAACAGACCCAGAGACAGAGAGAGACCAAAGCTCAGGACGTCCTGGTGATTTAAAGAGACAGTTCGTTGTGAGACCAAACCAGTATTTCCTGCGTGTTTGACGACTAACGACCATGAGGGGACAGGGCGTGACAACATAAATCACATCATATGTAGTAAATAAAACACTTGGTTGTGTGGTGATCAGACACCTCGATAAAAACACGTTAAAATCGCCTCTTATCCAGAACAAGATGACGACGCTGATGCCAACACATAATCAAATTCAAACTCCAACTGGGACCGATAAGTTTGAGCAGTTTTTGGTGTAAAACATCCTGAAAACTAAAGTCTCTGTGAATCACTTAACAAACTTCACTTCACTTATTCCCATTTTCCCTCTGCTCTCTGGACGCGTCCTGAACAGACACCTGAATAAATCTCTGTCAGACACTAGAAGTGGGTGGCTGCTTTAATGTGGGAACGGGTTCACAGGGGAAACAGGTCAATTCATCATGTTGCAGCGCTCGCTGGAGAGTTGACGGCCAAAGAGTTTAGACTGAGAAACGCAGCTGGAAAGTACCTGCTGAGGGAGGAAAGGCAGTTCGCCTGTTAGCTTCGATGAAAACTGGACTCTTATAGTCCTGAACTCCTAAGAGGACACAGGACACCTGTGGACACATTATGAGACAATGGAAAAGGCAACACAGCTTCTTCTATTACAGAAGAGAAGGATGTCCAGACTGTCCCCAGGTCCAGATCCTCCTGGAGGATCCCGAGTTGTTTCCAGACCAGATTACAAATATAGGATTCAGAAGGAAAACCTCCTGTATTTTACAGGGTCACTGGTGTGGCGCTAGTGACGTTATGCAGGTGGTAACAGTGTCTTACCGTTTTCTTTTCAGTTACCATCATGGCTTGGTGGATTTCTTTTTAGGTTCAACGCTAAAAAGAAATCCTCATGGAAGACTTCTGAGAATCTGAACTCCAGAAAATGTCCAGGATGTGAGACAGTTTGTTTTACAACCTCCTACAAGCTCAGCCCATAAACTTACTTCTGCTTTAGGACTTTAGGACTTTAGGACTTTAGGACGGTCTGTGTCTGATCGAACTCGATCTCAAGTTTTATTCCTATGAACTGAAGGTTGGATGGCACCTTGGTCTTTTTGTCAACCCTTGAAATGTGGGAGGTATTTCTGCAGCAATGTATATCTCTACACTTGGTCTGAGTCTACTCTGAGGTTTAATACCAGTTGGACTTGCCAAGAAAAAACTTCCAACAAGAGGCGTCCAGGAAGTAGCCAGTGTCTCAATCATCCTCCTCGAGTTAAGATCTTTGCTGTGTCTCAGATACATTTAGTTTTTAATGTGGTGCAACCACCACAAGTCAAGATAAGGACAGAAAGAGCCACTGATTCAGGTGATAGTTGATGCAAAAATGTGTTTAGTGACAATCAGAAACGTCGGAGGAGCTTATCATGGACGTCTGGAGTCGCTTGATTTGACGTCTGAGACAAACGAGAAAGTAGAAAAGTCAGAGCAGCTGCAGGACGACCAGATGAGTCCTAAACATCTGGATCTGTTACTGGATTCCAGCTGTTGGTAAACCTACTCTTCTAAACTGAGGTTATAGTCGTGTTTCTGATGATACGTTCAGACCACTAGCACTAGCGTTAGCTGCCTTCCTCAGTTAGTTAGCACTGACGTTAGCATTAGTGTTAGCATGTGGAGGGAGCGCTTCAATTAGCTGTCGCTACCAAATACTCAACAAAACATTGTATTTTTAATCTTTCTGTTTTACTTTTTCTGTTTTTGTTCATTATTTTACGCTCAGTTGACGACACAAGTCTCAGAAATTGTTTCCCTGTTCTTTAAACTAACCGTGAAATTACTTCAGGTGTGCTGAGAAAAATGTTGCTTTCTGGGATAAGTTCCCAAAAACTTGAGAAACAGAGAAAGTGAAGGGTGTTTCACGTGATAATTCATCACGTCGTAGCGCTGGCTAACGTCCTGTCAGCAGGTTTTAAAGAGCTCAGCAGGTTTGGAGAAACTCCTGCTGAGAGAGGAAACACAGTCCGACGCTCGCCACAGGTTTTAATTTAACCTCAGACTGTGTTTTATATGGTGAAAAATGATTCATCGTTTAATCACAAGAACTTCTGTAGCCTCGGGGTAAAAGCTTTTCACAATAAAAGCTTCTTCTCATGTTCTGGAGATGACAGATTATCGTCTGTAATGAGTCGGATCATGTTATGAACCTGCAGAAAGAGGTGATGTTAATAAAAAGAACGAGGAATGAAAATAAAAGGAGGTTTTAACTGGATTGTGTCAAACAGAAAGAAGAGCAGCAAACCTGAAATAAATGAAACAACGAACCAGGAAACACAATGATATTTACAAACGTTAAATGTAACATTACACACTCGACACTTGACACGAGGAAACGACCTCCTCAGACCTGTCAACACGGAGACACACCAGGAACAAACTGTGTCTTCCTCCGTGTGTGTGTGTGTGTGTGTGTGTGTGTGTGTGTGTGTGTGTGTGTGTGTGTGTGTGTGTGTGTGTGTGTGTGTGTGTTTGTGTGTGTGTGTGTGTGTGTGTGTGTGTGTGTGTGTGTGTGTGTGTGTGTGTGTGTGTGTGTGTGTGTGTGTTTGTGTGTGTGTGTGTGTGTGTGTGTGTGTGTGTGTGTGTGTGTGTGTGTGTGTGTGTGTGTGTGTGTGTGTGTGTGTTTGTGCTTCATCATGAGGAAATTCTGGTGTTGACAAAGAAATTTAAAATAAATCCCTGAAGGAAACTCATCGTCTCTTTCCTCTGTCTGTTGGTTTGATTGAAAACAAATACAAACATCTACAGTAAATCTGACACACACACACACACACACACACACACACACACACTCAGACACTGAAATAGTCAGTGTGTTTACCGGTTGTTTAGTTCACGTCCAGGTCACAGTGAAGTTACTCAACACATGAAACCATCTATTAAACTATAAAACTACTCATTTAGTTCTTTTCATCCATGTTTTTATCTGTTGTTGTTGTAACAACAGTTACTTCATCACTTCATCATGTGTTTGATGATTCAAACACGACCATTAAAACTCAGCGTTTAAAAATAACAAACACGAGCAGTTTACATGTCATGGGAATAATTACTTCATTATTACTTCATGGAGCCTGAATTTGTTTTGAAACAACAAAAATCCTCATATTCCAGCTGAGTTAAACACTGAACTTCAGCTAACGTAGCTAATTTAGCTACTGTAGCTTATTTAACTACTTCAGCTAACTAATGTCATGTTAGCTAACTTAGCCAATGTAAATACTGTAGCTAATTCAGTATTTCAGTAATTTAAACTAGCTATAAGCTAACTTTACCTAACCTTAGCTAAGTTAGCTACTGCAGCTAACTTTGCTATGTTAGCTAAGCTAGAAACTTGACCTAACTTTGATACCTTAGGTAATTTAGCGGTTTCAGCTAAGTTACTCCAGCTAATTTATCAAACTTACCTACCTCAGCTTATTTAATCACTTAAGCTAACATTAGCCTATTTAGATAACTTAGCATATTTAACTACCTCAGCTAGCTGAGCTAATTTTATCTCACCTTAGCTAACTTTGTGACACTTTAGGTAATTTAGCTAATTCAAATGCCTAACCCTTTGTCTTCTCCAGGGAAGAATCCAAGCTAAGCTCGTGAAAAGAAGCTGGATTTATTTGAAGGAGCCATTGAAATTTAAGCAAGTTATTAGCTACTCCAGCTAACCCAGCTAACCTAGTCAAGTCAGATACCTTAGCTAACTTTGACACTTTAGGTAATTTAGCTATTTCTGCCTCCTTTGTCACTCCAGATAATTTAGCTAATTTAGCTGATTTAACCACTTTAGCTAACTTAGTTGCTTCAGCTAACTTGGCTACATTACCTATCCTAGCTAATTTAAATACCTTAGTTAAATTTGGTACATTAGAAAATTTAGCTAACTTACTTCAGCTAACTTAGTTACTTCAGCCAGCTAATCTAGTTTATTTAACCACCTTAGCTAACTTAGCTACTTCAGCTAACTTAAATCGGACTGTTGTAACCTTCATGTCTCAGGAAAATAAAGTGGATTTGTTGACGTAGCCTTTCAAATGAGACTGGTCTCCACCTGTGACCTGTGCGGCCGATCAGTTACGAGCTACTGATGCTAACTTGGCTACTTCAGCCAACCTAGCTAACTTAGATAGCTTAGCTTATTTATCCACCTCAGCTAACTTTGGTTTTTAAAATCAAACAGGACGAACATGATGACAACAAACCATCTGAAATACTTTAGTAAATGAATGAAATGACGTTTCATTCTGTCGTCGTTGATTGTTGTGAGTCTGAATAACGTACGACTGTTTGCGTTATCTCGATAAAGTTTTATGTTCGTGGACACGAACAGAGTCAGACGAGGATGATATTGTTGAGGAAAAGGTTCCCATGGTTTATCAGCTCAAACGTTGTTATTTCCTCTTCCTGTGGCTCGGTGGTGACGCTGAATAAAACAACACTGTGTCACATCCAGGTTTTCAACCTTTACGCTCTTTACACCCACCTCTTTATTTTATATCCTATTTACATTATATTCTCCTCGCTCGTTTCTGACGGCTACGACGTTAAACGCAGATGGATGTGAAGAGTTTTTGACGTTAGATGAAGAAAGAGACGTCGTATCACACTGACCCTCTAACCTACATCCTCCTGAAATAAACTGGCTCTGCTCTCAAACGTCAACTCTTTGTCCAGAGTTTCCTCCGTCAGCGATGGAGGAGATTGTTTGAATAAAGAGAATAAAACTAGAACTGACGTCCTAAATATAGAGGAAAAAATAGACTGTAACATTTCATTCTTCAAAACAAAAACGTGTATTTTTTTCTGAACAAATATTCAAATATTGAGCTCAAACTGAGAGTTTCTTTTCTAAATATTTAATTACAATTAAAATGTTTTATCTTTTATGCTTCTATGAAGACTTCTATCAAAACTCTGATCATTTTGGATAAAACTGCAACAATTAGTTGATAAAATCACCAACGTTGATAATGAAAATTTGTGTGTTTAATTAAACATCGTATTCTCAGCAACAAAGGACTTTGATAATGTTTCTTTATGTCAAACATTGTTTAAAACAACACGTGAGTCTCAGTTCACATCGACCACACTGACTCTGACTGTTCAGACTGTGTCAGTGTGTTGACTCTGACCAGTCTGGTAAAACACAGTGAAGTGTTAACACCCGGATGGTTTCATCATAACCACGGACACTTCTCACCCTCAATGACTCCATCTTGGCTACGTAGCAGAAGAGGAGGGACGGCGGCGGCGGCGTAATCTCCACCTCACATGAAACATGGAGCCACACAAGCAAACATCAGCACTAGTGAGACTTTGATTATTGATTAGAATTGAAAACAAGCCGACAGATATGTTGGTGGAGACGATCACGGTCCAGATCCATGATTAACGTTCTGTCCAGTGATGATTCACCGTTAAAAAGGAGAAGAAGAAGAAGACGTTGATCCTCATTTCTGGTCAGTGAACAACCATTTGAGACTAAACTACCCTGTTGACATTCACACACTACGACGTAACAACATAGTCAACATAGTTTACTACATGGACGTGAACTAATGGACGTATCTGAAATGAGACACTAAAAGATCGGATGTTTCCATCAACAAGTTCAACAATCGACTCTTAAACTTTCATTAAAAAAAAAGAAAAAAGCCATTTACTTTGACGTTAGAAATCTGCCCTGATCACTTAGTTTATCAGCTGCCTGGTCAGACTCACCACTACCACCACATCTACACTAATGTATCAACAGTTTGATTCATTTTTTAACAACTGACGTTAACTCAGACTCTAAGTAGGATATAGTAGTTCCTCTTTAATGTTGAAGTAATAAGACGACAGCAGGATCAGTGTGGAGCAACGTAGAGATGGAGGGAGGAGAGTCACTAAATCACCTGCAGCATTAAAGGTTCGACAGAGAGAAGCTGTAAAACTGTCACCTCCTCCACCGATGGACCACAGAGAGGAGGAGGAGGAGGAGGAGGAGGAGAGATAACGGGATAAAAGAGGAGACGTATGAAGCAGCAAAGAGGAGGAAGAAGAACAAGAAATACAAAGTTATAAATAAAAAGGGATTAAACAATAAAAGGAAGAAGCAGCATTCCTCCTCCTCTGATGATAAATCACACAAACAGTTATAATCAGATTTTTCAGCGTCTCCTCCCTCGAGTGGCCGGTCACATTTTCACCTCCTCCTCATGTAAACATCATAAAAACCAGTTAACTCCTGGAGCAGGAGTCAGAACCGACCCGGTTTAAAGGTCAAAGGTCACAGGAAACATCTGAACTATTCAGAGATTTCAGATTTTTGTTTTTTAAAGCTCAGGTCAAAAGAGTAAAGCGGTGATATGGTCACAGCAGCAGCTGTTGACTCCCATCACACATTTCACCCTGATGGAGGTTTCATAACCACAAGAAAACTCCTGTTTGAGTTTATGAGACTCATGATCAGATGACCTCTTCATCTGATCCACCTACAGTAGCCTGGTCCTGACCCCAGGTCAGAGCTGAAAAATCTGATTTTAAAGATGAGTCAAGTTGTTTTTACTTCCTGTAATCGTGGAAGAACAGATGAATGTCTCATAAACAACTTTTTGGACCAAACAGTTAAAAACTGAAACTAAGTCGGAGACTTTACAGTTTAACTGAAACAACATTTATTCATGAAGGAAACAAGATGTTTCTTGTAGTTTTAGTTCAGTTTGTTTGATTTAATGTTAGCATGTTAGCATGTTAGCTTACATCTGGATGGATGATGGATGGATGATGGATGATGGATGGATGTTGGATGGATGGATGTTGGATGGATGATGGATGGATGGATGATGGATGTTGGATGTTGGATGATGGATGTTGGATGATGGATGGATGGATGATGGATGTTGGATGTTGGATGATGGATGATGGATGTTGGATGGATGGATGGATGTTGGATGTTGGATGATGGATGATGGATGTTGGATGATGGATGTTGGATGTTGGATGATGGATGATGGATGTTGGATGATGGATGTTGGATGATGGATGGATGGATGTTGGATGTTGGATGATGGATGGATGGATGTTGGATGTTGGATGATGGATGATGGATGTTGGATGATGGATGATGGATGATGGATGATGGATGATGGATGTTGGATGTTGGATGTTGGATGATGGATGATGGATGATGGATGATGGATGATGGATGATGGATGATGGATGTTGGATGATGGATGATGGATGATGGATGATGGATGTTGGATGATGGATGATGGATAACTGGATCACTGTATCACTGTATCACTGTGTAATATTACAACATGTTATAAAAACTGACAAACAACAGAATCAGATGTTTGAGCAGTGACCTCAGTGTTAAAATTAATCAGCAGGTTGTTTATTTTACTGATCTTCCTCCATTAGACTTTAATATGTGTTGGACCTAATTTCTCAGGAGGAAGGATACGAGCACATTCCTGTGTCGGTGGACAACATGTGCTTGTACTCAAGTGGACGTAAGATGATAAAAACGAAGGAGCGTTAACTGACAGTAAATCTCTGACGTTGCAGGGGGCACCAGGGAGGGATGACGTCTGACTTACTCTGAGGAGGCTTCGTCCTCTTGTTGCCAAACTTAATGCTGATGTGTTGAAGGTGAAATCACAAAGAAAACACAGATGTTGAACAAAAAAAAATGTAGAAATTTTGACTTTTATATTTATGGTTGAGAGGAGAGAAGAATCTCTCTGGTTCAGACGTTTTTATCTCTAAATATTTAAATATCCATGTTGATGAAGATGATCCTGTTCGCCATTTATGGGAATTTCCCCATAAATGACAACTTACTTTGATGGTCTAACTTCTCTAGAATGATACATGAAAGTTTTATGATCTAAAGTCTGTGCTAAATGTTAAATGTTGGTTGAGGCTTGGATTAAAACATCTATGTTGATTTGGAAGCAACACCTGAGCAAGTAGAGCGAAGTTTCGAAGCACAAATAGTGAACAAACCGGGCTGGTTGGTGTCGTCAGAAGGTGGCGCTACGTTAGAAGTAGAGATCATGAACAAGTCGTTTCAAGAAGAGGAAGAAGAAATATAAACCAGTGATGTTGACTGGTTCTGAAGCGTCAGTTTCAAATGTTTCCATCTTCAATAAAATGACAAGTTCATCTGAATAAATTCTGACGTTTCCACCTGACGTGACACTTCAACATGTTCATGAAAGGAAACAGACTTTACTTCAGTTTGGACCTGGTCAGAGTCAAAATGACGACAACCACCAGGGGGCACTGTTCCTGTTGCCAGATCATAAATAAATACTGTTTTGGGGAATGTGTTTAAACAACTGATGATGAACTTGAGGCTTCGCAAACTGATGACGAATAACTGTCAGGAAAACGTCGTAGTAGTCAGAATATTAAGATCAAAGTCGCAATGTTTTCAGAATAAAAGTCATAAATTTACGAGAATAAAAGTCACAAATTTCTGAGAATAGTTGCAATATATCGAGAATAAAGTCGCAATATGTTGAGAATAAAAACTGAAAATTTACATGAGTAAAGCTGCGATATTTCAAGGATGAAAGTCGCAATATTTCAAAAATAAAAGTAAATAAAAATAGTAAAAATAATAGTAAAATTAGTAAATAAAAATTTACAAGAATAGATTCGCCATATTTTGTGAATAAAGAATAAAGTTGTTAATTTACTTTACTTCATTTACTTTTATTCTTTAATTCAAGATGTGTCCAAAACTGTTAAATTGGTTTTATGATGAAAAAAGTACAGGTTTATTTTTTGGCTGTTTTCTTCTTCAGTTTGGATCCGGAGGAATTTCACATTTCAACCTCTAAACTCTGTAATAAATGTGATTCCTGACATTTTCCTCTGAGACGTCACTATAATATGTATAAATGTCACTACAGAGACGATGGAATAAAAATAAATTCAAAGTGTATCATGGACAGGAAATGATTTCATCTGCACACAGGGATCAGTTACGTCCACTTCATTTGACATTTCAGGTAAAAACCTTCGACACAAACACATGAACAGTGTGTGAAGTGTGACGGCTGATAACAACAGTCCAGGGATGTGTCTGGTTTCAGGACCATCCAGTCAGAGCAGCCTGGTGAAGTCATTTTAAACCTCAATGACTCACGTTTTAGTCGTTTTTCTCTCTGAAGGGGAAATTATTGCAGCATTCCTGATTCAGGGTCAAACACATAAAAGTCTCATTTGGGCTGATTCTCCTGCAGCAGGAACAGAAACTGATTCAACGTTTGAGGTTTTTGTTGGGGCCTGTTGCCAGTAGATGTATGCTTATTAAAAAATAACAACTGCATCTAAACACCCTGACGTTTCTGGCATCAAATTCAAAGCACATGACATTCTTTTACTTTGAAATTCATCATGAGTTCTTTGCTGTTTTTGGAGTAGAAACCAGCTCCTTAAATCTCCGGTTAAAAATTCAATAATAAACGATTATTTCTAGGTTTTACTGAAGAACTAAAGCTGCTAAAACTAACACACACGTGGTGACATGCAGCTGTTGCATCAAACCATTCCACGATTTAATTTGATGACTGTTTTATTTTGAAAGGTATTTTCCTCTCAGGAGTCGATCAGTTTCATGGCCGATGTGACTGAGATGGGACGAAGACGTCAGATTCTCCACAGGAAAACAAAACAACATTCTTGACTCCAGTTGACTCCAACAAAAGACAGAGAATATTTCCAACCATTTTTTTACTTCAACGACTTCAAACCAGGTCCGACAGAAATACTGTGGTGACAAACTGAATGTTGTTTATTTAATCTAAATATCTGAGAGTCCAGACGTGTTTCCAGGTCTCTGAGGTCTGGAAATGGATGTAGGTCAACTAGGGGAAACTGGAATCACATAGAGACCTGCAGCTTCTGGGCTTCTGTTTCAACATATTTGTTGTAGTGAAAATGACTAAAAGTCAAGAAAAAAATCAGTTCTGATCCCAGTCCTGGTCTTAGAAAATCCCCTGTTGCCACTAAAGTCCTGGATCAGGTCTCAGTGTGTCCGATTCCACATCACTCGTTAATAAACATTATAGTTTGACAGAAGTCTCTCTTAACCAGCCTGTTGGTAGCTGTTAGCAGCTAGCATGCTAACTGTAGCTGGAGACTGGAGTCCTGGTTCTGGACCAGAACTGTTGCCACCTGCAGGATGAGATGTGGAGCTGGATCCTGACGTCAAGATGGGGCTGGTTTTATCTGCCACTGGGCTGAACGCAACAAATCTGACTGGTTGAAACACAAGAAGAAGCATCATCTGAGAAGTGTAGTGGCAACTTCCTGTCAGGACTTTCAGAATAAAATCAGAGTGAAAACTAGATCCTCCAGGATTTAACGATATTTTAAATACAAACATTAACACAAATTCAACCAATCATTCCTGAGGTCTTTGACTGGTGACTACCTATAACCAGCTACAGTCCAGGAAATATTAAAGAATAACAAAGTAACACGTTGTTAAATAAATCACAACTATTAACACACATTCAACCAATCCCTGCAGGGAACATGAGATAAAAAAGTCTCACTTTTACCTTCAACATCGCTGCTAAGGACCAAGAGAAACAGCAGCAAGAGGAAGTCGTCTGTTGGGAAACAACTTAAACTTCCTCCTGCAACTTTATTGCAACAAAACTCCTGAAAATACCACAATTTTTATTACAATTTTTAAAGAAAAGCTGCAGTGAAATCAGACAAATTCTACCTGGAACAATCTGAAAAAAATGACCTGAAAACAGTTGAAGTGACAGGCACAGACTTTGTGTTCATGTCAACAACTGATCATGTGATCAAAAGAGTCCAAATGAACTTTGTGATTCTAAACAAAAAGACTGTGACATGATCTTTCAGCCACTTCGCCCCCTAGTGGACAGAACCTGGTTGAAATGCAGGTTCAGGTAGTGAGATTTGTATTAGGTGTCTTATTTAAAACTTATTTAACTTTTTATTTCAGAAACATGAGCAACAAGTCAAGTGAAGTTCTCTGAATGACCATGAGGTCACAGCCCAGATGAATCCATCCTGAACCTGCTGCAGTTGTGACCCAAAGTCAACATGTCATCATCATCACAGTTCACCAAGCTACAAAAACACAGCTCATCAGCGTTGCTTCATGGAATCACCTTACATGGACAGAACGAGACACGAGGAGACACGAGGAGACGAGAGAACGAGCTGCTTTTAGTTTTCTGATGAAAGGATTTGTCGTTGAGACAAGCTGAGACAAGCGCTCGTCGTTTTTTCCAGAGGGGACGACCTGAGCCCAGAGTCAAGACAAACAAACAGCGTTGTGGGAACTGAGCTGAGCTGCCCCCCGTTACAAGTGCATTCTGGGAAGAGGAAACTATCTCTGTCCCGTCTCAGATCGGCGCTCTACCGCGTTCTCTATCTGTGCGAGGCCTCGAGGAAATATTCGCTCCCTCTCTGGGGGTTTCTGGGAAGAGGAAAAGAGCTGATGTCACCCACTTCCAGATGGCAGCGTAAAGAAAAGAAGAATGGGAAACGGGCCCCACGACTCTTACACAACTCCCACATCCTTTAAGTTGGTCACATATTCTCATTCTTTCTTCAACCTCATCGAAGGAGGAAAAAATACTTTAAAGAACAGAACACACCTGCAGTTATTTATCTTCTATCAGGCCTCAGTTTGGTTCACACGATGCAGAAAAACACTTCGGCCTTTTGAGACTAAACGTCAAAGATCAGTGAGTTGGTTCAGTACGTACTGACCTGGTTATCTGTCTATAACCGTGACCAACTGTTTTATCTAAAAGAACGAGACATTAACGTCATCATGTCCCAGATATGACGACAACAACGTTGTGTTTCTGTCACAGAAACACACGATAAATGTATCCATTTTCTAAAGATAATTAGATTCCAATGAACTTTACAAACAAATTAAAGTGACGGTTCAGAGCAACATGAACCAGAGTCTGTTTCACCATGAATAGAGTCAAACTCCCCTCAACAGATATGTTACGTTGGTTGAAGTAATATCCAGTTTGACCATCTTTTGTTTTCACAACCAAATAGTTAACAATGAAAGTAAATGGGGCAGTCAGACAAACGTATCTAAATTGTCATTTTTTAACCACTAATAAAGCTCAAAATATCACTTCACTTCAGCAGTAGCATGAATAGGGTCCCTACACATAAACTGAAGTACTGATAACTTAGTAAGTGAACCCAGAGTTTATTAAAACACTGTTTTACAAGACTTACCCAACGTCTGGTTTTATAACAACTGGTGATGAAGGTTGTTCCACATCAGCAGATTCACCATTTTTTAGCCTGTTGTTCAGAAAAATGATGAATCTGCTGATGTGGAACAACCTTCATCACCAGTTGTTACTTTTTATGTCTTTTACATCTGTTTTCTAGTTTTTCCAGTGAAGTTAACATACTAACTGTTTATAAACTGTCTGTTTATTAATCGTTTACAAATATTAACAAACAAATGCAGAGAGTCACTGGAACATTTATGTTGCATAGAAGTAGTTTTTAATTTTACTTTATGACAAAGTAAGTAAACTGAAACTTTTGTCTCTTTAAAGTCAAAGGAGTCATCAATATTTATGATTTATTTTTGCTAAAATTTCAAGATTCAAGTCAAAAATTTGAGGTTAAAGGCATTAAAGTAAAAAAAAGTAGAAATTTCTGAGGTTACTGTCAAAATTTGGAGGTTAGAGACAAAATGTATCAATTGTAACGTTGGATATAAGTTCTAATCTAAATTAATGATGGTGGGAAGTTTTTTTTTATTATTATTTAACATGTTGAGAATAAAGTCACAAGTCAAAATTAACCTAATTTATTTTCACGCTCTGATACTTTATACATTTCAGTATTAAAAGTTGAACAAATCAACATATTAAAAAACACCTGGTTTCATCTAATTCCAACAGCTCGACGTGTCTAATTCGACGTGTCGCTGCTGCAGGTGCTTCATGACCACTGACTCTCCTCGTTACTTTGACACTTTGTTCCCGTTATTTCTTCTCTTTCTCGCAGTGTTTCCTGGAAGAAGCCCAGAAGGAAACGGTTGCTTATTGTGAAAGCGAGAGAACGACATCATTAGACGCCGGGAGGCCGGAGGGAGTCGACCGAGAGCGTGTGATTCATGTTTCTCTACGTTTCTGTGAAGCTGCATGTGTTGTGTTTACGTTGTTGTTACCTCAACAAACTGCACATTTGTTTCTCTGTGAGTTAAAAAACAAGCCTCAGGCAGCGACTTGTTTAAAACGCATTAGTCACGACTGAGCTGCTGGAAATCTATCAGATATTTTTTCTACAAACTGAGTCATTTTAAAAAAAGGTCAGATTTATTAGTTTGACCTGATCACAGCTGCTCCGTCGGCCCTCAGGTATTCAGCCTGTTTACTGTTGCTTTGTTTAGACTGAATCATCTGAAACATCTGTGAATCAGTGTCCGTTGTTTTCTTCTACATGTGGAGTTTATTACTGATGATCAGCGGGGGAGGTCGGACTGTATTTCATTAAAATCAAATGCTGCTAAACCGCATATCAAACCTCATTATGTTTACCTTTCAACATGTGCAAATAAAACCTAATATGAAATTAAACAGACTGAATCCAGATGAACAACAGCTGAGCTTCTACTCACTCCACCTATTAAACGCTGTTTTCACAAACATGTAAATTATTCCACGTTTCACTGTGTTGACATCTTGTTAGCGTCGCCTTCGGTTGAATATCTTCTCCAACCAGTTCGGTTGTAGTTTATCAGCTTATTAAGTCTTGGTCCAGCGATGTTTGACCTTCAACTGCTGACACATATAATCACTTCATCGTTGAGTCCAAGTGAATATTTGAGGCAATTTCTGAACAAGTTCACTCAAGATATGACGACAAGAGTTTAACATGTTTCACTGTGACCTTTGATCTTTGATATCAGTTCATCTTCAACCTGTTGTTGTATAAAGTCTGTGAAAGTCCCACTAGAGTAGAAGTAGAGACACTAGAGTAGAAGTAGAGACACTAGAGTAGAAGTAGAGACACTAGAGTAGAATAAAATAACTTTGGTAGAAGTTCAAGTTGTCACTAGAATGATTCTCCAGTAAAAGTCTTAATAATCTAGTATTTACTGTACTTCAGTACTTCAGTAACCAAATTCACCTCGTTTCATGAACCAAAACGTGTGAAGCTGCTGTTTCCTGAACCACAAACGAGACTCTGGTTCCTCAACAACAACCAGATGAATCTGCTGCTGTTAATCACAGAAGCTCTTTATCTATTTAGTCATTTAAAAAAAAAAAAAACGAAAGAAAAGAAGTATTTCCTGTGAACATCCTGCCAGTGATTACACCACCGCCACGATGTAAGATAATGTGTTACAGACGCAGTTCACTGGTGATGTCTTTTATTTTAATCACATAAAACGTTGCGACCGACGGTAAACGTTTCCTGTCGAGTGACGAAGGATAAAAAAAGAGTTTTAATTCAAACATAAAGAAACGTTTCAACTCTGAGCTCCAACGTCTCTTTAACGGCCTCGATCTGATCCACTGACACTAAGTCTCTGCTGACGTATTACAACAACACTGAGTCCATATGTTGGTCTGAGCGGTCGATAAGTCTCGAGGTCGACGCTCGTAACAACTGAAATTCCAATCAGTCTGAAGGGACCTGTAAAGACCGGTATGCAGCCAAAAAATGGTCATTTACAAGCTGCTGCAGAGAAGATGAAGGTGAGATGTGTGTGATTTAGAGAGAAACGTGTATTTTTTAGAGCTGAGAGAGTTTTGGTTTAAGAACAGGAGCTAAGACACAAAGTCTTCACAGGAAATCTGGTGGTTTATATAAAGATGGACGACAGTTCCTCCAACCGAACCAAAATGGAGCAACCAGACGTCGTCTGGAGCAGTTCACATCGTCCACACTGACTCTGACTGTTCAGACTGTGTCAGTGTGTTGACTCTGACCAGTCTGGTAAAACACAGTGAAGTGTTAACACCCGGATGGTTTCATCATAACCACGGACACTTCTCACCCTCAATGACTCCATCTTGGCTACGTAGCAGAAGAGGAGGGACGGCGGCGGCGTAATCTCCACCTCACATGAAACATGGAGCCACACAAGCAAACATCAGCACTAGTGAGACTTTGATTATTGATTAGAATTGAAAACAAGAGACGATCACGGTCCAGATCCATGATTAACGTTCTGTCCAGTGATGATTCACCGTTAAAAAGGAGAAGAAGAAGAAGACGTTGATCCTCATTTCTGGTCAGTGAACAACCATTTGAGACTAAACTACCCTGTTGACATTCACACACTATTCTACTTCATACTACATATACTCTGCTCCAATATGGCGCCTTCAACCCCAAGTTTTTAGTGTTTCTGTGAACACGTAGAGGTTATACTGCAGCCGACCACCAGGGGGCGATTCAGATGTTTCAGTTTCTTTTTGGAAAATACATGAAGGATTCTCATTGGTTGTTCAGGGCAAATATTTGAGGTCAAGAAGTCGTAACATGTGGACACACCATCAACATGCTAACATGCTAACATTAGCTTATTAGCATGCTAACTGGTAGCTAACTGTATCATATTTGCTACACAAATCTCTGAAACCTCTGTAAAAACTAAAATAAAATAAGAAATAAGAAAAAACTAAGAATAATGTAATAGATTAATAAATAAAATAAAATAATAATAAAATACAAAATAATAATGAATATTAATACATGATAATCATAAATAAAAACAACAAAAAAACATTACATATGAAATAATTTAGCTTCTTTTTCAAAAACGTTTTGTTTCCTTCTGTAAATGTCAGGTTTTATTTCAGAGACCAAACCAACTAAAAATCTGCACAAAGATTACGATTGATTCAATTACAGTGACTCTCATTCTGAGAGTCACTGGATAAAACCTCGTTGATAAAAGAAAAACAACACTATTTTGTTGTACACACACACACACACACACACACACACACACACACACTCAGCAGCCTTCAGTCCGTCACACAGGGAGTAGTCCCCCCTCATTAGGCGTCTCAGCGGTAAACCAGCGTCTATTCACTGGGTCTGGTGGGAACATTGGGTCCATCCAAGCGAAACAACAACCAGCGGTCCGGGGGTGGGGTGGAGGGGTGGGGGTGCAGCCACACACAGTCAGACCTCCCCCCACCACCACCACCACACCCCTCTGCTCCAACACCAGGACAAAGACGTGAATATGTGTGAAGCTTAAACTCTGAGACTAACTTCTTCTTCTCCATCTTCGTCCCCCCCTCCGTCCTCCGTCCCCCGTCCTTTCTAAAGAGAGACATCGACGTGAAGAAAAGCCTCCGACATTCCTCCTGACAGCTGTCACACTGGACCACGAGCCGCTCCACCCCCATCATCAGCTCACATTCACACACAGAAACAAAAACTGCAGCAGCAGCAGCAGATTTGGCAACGAAGCAGGAAAAATAAATGAACGCACATCGAGGGACCTGTCTAACTTCTGGAGGACGTACTGACGTCTTCATTGGAGTTAGAAACGTTAGAAACAGATATAACCACTGACACGAGTATCAAAGTATCAAAGTGACGCTTGATAAACAATATATACCAGCGTGTACGAGTGTGTGTGTTTCTATTTTAAACTATTGTTCTGTCGAAACAAACAAAGTGACGACTGCGTCTTTGTTAAAAGAGAAAACAACCTGATGTTTTTGTTTTTTACAGTTGTTCTAGGTTTATTTCCAGACAATAATGAGTTGGTAGAAACATCACATCAATCAGATGAGTTTAGAGAAAGTTGATGTTTTGTAATTTCAACCTAAAGAGTAACAACAGTGTGAGGGACATAGAGTTGAGTGGAGACAAATGTCTATGTTTTAAACCTTCTGATGATGATCAGAAGGTAAAAAGCAGAAATTTAAAGTAGTTTAAAGATGTTTAAAAGGTTCAACATTGAACTTGTCCACTCGTCGTTTGAGGGATTGACCTGTCAAACTGCACAAGTTTGCAGACGACTCAACGTCATCGACCTCATGTTGAGTCTTTGAAGACTGTGGAGAAAACAGTCGACTTTTACAGGAACCTGTCGTCTCCAGAACAAACAACACTATTGTTACCATGGAAACCCTCAGGTTTCTGGAGACCTCCACCTCTCCAGGAAGTCGGAGACGTATTTCCTGTGGCACTTTATGAAATTCAACCTGCTACAGGATCTGTTGATCACCCTCGACCACAATAACCCTTCTGTCCTCAACAACTCCATCAGTGTCTGGTTTGATTCAGCAACCAAATAGAACCAGAACAACAGAACGACAACTAGAGCGGAGAAGATCAATGGAGCCAATCTGCCTCCATCCAGGAAGTACACCGCCCCAGAGTGAAGACACAGAGATAACATCACAACCAGGACACAACCTGTTCAACCATCTCACTGATGATAATAATACATAAAGAACCTGTGGATGTAAAAAATTATTTCATCTAATTCATCAAGAATTCTAGAAATTCTGAAAGTTTCCTTCATTCTGCTGCTCTTGTTCTTCATATACTTTGTCTATTTATGTTCATAAGTAAATGTAATTTATGTTTATATGTAAATACTAAGAGTTCAGAGTGAAACCAGTTAAATATAATGTCTCTGTTTCATTTGTGTAAGTGTAAGTGTGTTCGAGCTTTTATTCAACGTTACCATTGATGTTTTAGATTTTTAAGATACTTTGATAATTAGTCATCAATATAATCTACATCAGACACTGTAACATTGTGACAAACAGTTTGAGGAAACATCCATTCAAGGTCTCTTAACATCCGTAATTTGGGTCATCTATTCAGTCCATTTCCTCCGTTTGTTCTCCAGTTGTGTTCTTCATAATTTTAACATGTGTCACTTTTTCTATTGTATACATTTCTATAACTATAGTCATCTATTGGTCCATTGCTGGAGGTTCAACCCTCCTACTATTGTTTCAGATAAACCTGGTTATTTTCAACTCATTCATCTCAAACATTTCTGCAGATTTTGTCAATTTTTAATTCTCCATTTTAACTGGAATTGTGTCATTTAGTTTCAGAGATGAGGATAATTCAACTGGTAAAAACCCTAAATGACTGACAGTGACAGAGCCCCCTAGTGGCAGAAAATAACATATTGACCCTTTAACTGGTTTAAACTTGTAGAAAATAAACAGACTTACTAGATTTTTCTGCAGCGTTGATGAATACGACTGATTCCACTGGAAGATACAAAGTTTTTACCTGCAACAAAAAAAAAGAAGATCCACTTCAGTGATACAACAGTATTATTTCTTAATGGTTGTGTTTTCAGTTTTAACTTGTATCTGGAGCGACGGTTGAACGACGACGCCCCAGAACCAGGGTCTGAGCCCCCGGTTGACCCGCCCTCCATCTATTGTCTATTCACCACCAACATCCCATTATCTCATTGGAAAACTAAATCCCCAGATTTAAGTCGCAACCAAAGAGACGGATTCAAACAAAGACGGTAAAAAGTTAAAGCAGCAACATTTGTTTCAACAACTGTGACAAACTCAACATGGATCCAACATCGTTTCTGTGTTTTAAGAAAATTATTTCATCCAACGTTAAATTCATGTTTAATTAGTAATTACCTCCATCAACAAATCGAAAAGTTCTGGTTCAGACTTTAAATGCATCATTTATATAAACACAGAGCTGGTAGCTCAACGGTGGTCGCCACCCTGAGGCAGCACCAGGTAACTACAGCTCCACCTTTTTATGTCTGTTTTCATTGGTTGATTCACCTGATGTTGACATCAGACTCTTCAACATTGATTTCCTCATCAATGCTACATGATGCTAGAAGACGAATTTGTTTATTGTTTTGTTTTATATAATTATCACTAGGTTAGCTTGTTGCTAACTGATGTTAGCATTGACATAATCGCTACCAAAATAACAAATAAGTGACAATATTATAAACCATCTTGTAGCGGACTTATATGATCTTTTCTACAACTAAATGACTAAATCAGCTGATGATGACTTGATATTTATTCGCTACCATAGAAGGAAAAAGGGGGCGGGGCTAAAGTTACTATTCATTTAAATCTAGTTAAATGAATCTGGAGAAGCTGCAGGTCTCATATCACATGTTTTCCTAATGTCATTCAGCATTAATCTACATTTTTATTATTTATAATATAGATTTTATGACTAATAAACCAGGTTCAGGTTCAGGTTCAGGTTCAAAAACCAGATGCAACATTTTCAGTGTTTGAGAAAAGATAAAGAATGAATCAAAATGTAATAAAAATCTTAAGAAGATAAGTGGACGGTGATAATGTTGGTTATAAACAAGATTATCACCTATATCCTACTGTCAGAGTCTCTGAGTTAACGTCAGTTGTTAATAAATGAATCAAACAGTGTCTACGTTAGTGTAGATGTGGTGGTAGTGGTGAGTCTGACCAGGCAGCTGATAAACTAAGTGATCAGAGCAGATTTCTAACATCAAAGTAAACAGTGTTGTTGTGTCACTAAAGAGGCTGAACATCTTTCTAAGCCAGGAGCCACCAACATAACACTATGTCTGTTTAACTCAGTAGTGGTGAAGAAACTCTGAGGTGAACTGAGGACGTTGAGTTTCTGGTTCTGGTGTCAGTTGAGTTTCTCGTATCCAGGTCGGTGGAAACTTGGAGCTTTAATCAGTTCATCACAGTCACGTTAAACGTTACTGTTCGTTCAGCTCTGTGTCATATTCAAAGCATGTTGCCTCATCCAGGACGAGTTTCTGCTCAGCGTCTGAGCTTTGAGAGTTTGACTTTTCCACGTGTTGCTCATCCGTCTGGTTGAAGCTGTTTCATCGTTCAGTTGAGTCCAACTTCTCCTGCTGCAGTTTAGCGACGGTAGCTCAACTCTCATTCATCTTTCACCTCATTTCTTCAAGGATGGAGCTTGAATTTATCCCAAATGTCTGCGTTTTCTCTTTTATACATTCTCTTTCTTCTTCATCACATCTTCCCAGCAGCTAAATCTCAGACTGAGATGAGACCTTTATGATTTCTACCTTCAGACAAACAACAGACTGAGTTCATGTCGGTGAAACGATGTGAGCTGGAAACAGATCAAACAGTTTGTCGTCTCTATCCTCTCTTTAGCTATGAGATTAAAAACACTAAAAACCTTAAGAACTGGTTTAAAATAGTCATTTTGGTTCTAAACTATTTATTTGTTCCTGTTTTGTTTTCAAAGCTTTAAGAAGAAAGAAACGACTTCAGCTACAGAGAAGCTTTCATCACCAGTCTTCTCTGGTTTTAACCAAAGTATTTCCACATAACTACACCCTGAGGTGCTCTGTGTGTGTGTGTGTGTGTGTGTGTGTCACACAACAATTACAATAAATTAGAGGTATTATAGTCTAATGTACTGTCTAGTGATTTATTGTAAACTACAGTTTCTTTGTGTTCGAAACAGGAAGAAGTGAATGTGAAGATTAAGATAAATGTCCTGAGCTCATTTCTGTTTTAGTGTGTTTTAGTGTATACAAGATGAGAAACAACGACTGGTGTGTGTGTGTGTGTTGAGTAACATTGTCCTTACAGACATGCACCAACTTATCCTGAGGAAGATAAAAACCCAAACTGTGCAGCTCTCTCTTAAATCACCGAGTGTTTAATGGAAAACATTTTTACAACAGACGTTTAATGCTTAACAGGTGTGTGTGTCGAGAAACATCAAGTGTGTGTTCGTGTTCGAGAAGAATCCTGGAGATATTTATGTTCATTTCAGTTCAAAGTAAAAAAGCTTCAGATGCTCTTAAAGTCCTGGACCAGGTCTCAACGAGTCCAGTTTGATCCGACAACATGTGAATAAACGTTAGCCTGTTGTTAGCTGTTAGCATGCTAACTGTAGCTGGAGTATGTTTGTGTTTAATCAAAACAACAACTGTCGTCGCCACCTGGAGGACGAGATGTGAAACTGCACGTAGGTAAAGAAACAACAGCTAGCTGCTGCTAGCTAGTTAGCAACCGCTGAAGTTTCAAATTAAAAGCTGATAAATAACGTAGCTAACTAGCATCGCTAACACCTGACATTAGTAACGTTTAAAATTGCTAACTTTTAACATCACTAACTTTTAGCACCGCCAACTCCTAACATCGCTAACGTTTTGCATCACTAGGTTTTAACAATACTAAGTTTAACATCGCTAACTCCTAGGATCGCTAACATTTAGCATAACTCTTGTCCACAGTTTGTATTAAACACTTGAAACGTGACTTAAACCTGTTGAAATGACTGAAGTTCATGTGTCATTGGGAACAAAACACAAAATAAGTCAAACTCACAAAGAGGAAAATGTCCAACTACTGATAATCGGTTCGTTTTGATTATTTTGTTTTTGTAATTGTTTTGAGTCGTAATCAAAATCGAAACACTAGTTTCCATTAACTGTACGACTTCCACCTGATGAGTTGGTTTTTGCCAAAACTGAAGCTGCCAACTTCATCTGGTCGACATATTTTCCCAAAAACCAACAAATAAAACCAAATATGGTCTTGAAATGTGTTTTATTTCTCAGACATCTTTTCATCAGAAGAGACAGTTCCACATTCCTGAGATTAAACTCTGATGCTTCACAGATAGAAACAGCCGGGAGCCGTCATTTAATCCAATAAACTGAAACATCATAGCGGGATGTTCACATTTACACCAGAACACAAAGTGAAGTCGGCCTCCTCCACCGGGGCAGCGGGCACCGGGAACAATAGAGTCCAAAATAAAGTCCTTCATGTCAACTACATTGTCCTGCACAAAGTCAAATAAACTTCTCCCCCCGAGGACATGACTCAACACAAAGCCTTTCATTTCATGTGTGTGTAAAGATGTACAGTGTGTTTATGCTGTGTGTGTGTGTGTGTGTGTGTGTATAAGCTGCACATGTTCGTGTCTCCGTCTGTTATTTTCATACTCGTATAGACAAAGCAGAGGCAGCAGACAGTGATGGACGGTGTGAGCAGCAGGATCAAGGACGCGACCGCAGCGTTTGGAAGATGTAAAATAAACAAAGTTCAAACACGTATGAGTTAGTATGAACTCGACCGTCTCTTCTGGAGCAAACGCACAAAGTAAAGAAGCTGAGGTCACAAGGTATTTGGTTGATGAGCGGGTTAGATCCAGCTCTTAAAGAAATTAATTAAACATCCGTTATTCAGCTGGAGACTCACAAGAGGAAATGAGCAAAAGTGACAGAAGAAAGATGGATGGATGATGGATTAACAGGTGGATGAACAGATGGATTTTCTGCAGGTGATACTTATATCCCCACCAATGTCTACGTGACACATTTCAGACGACTTGACTTGTTTTCATGTTGATTTTTTAATCTTTTAGGAGATGTTGGTCATTGAGTTGACAACAGAAGAGAATCAAAGTTTTGACGTCCTGTGTTATTTGTGTCACACCGGACTGAAGGGACAGTAGCATGAGTGTGTGTTTCTGACTGTGTGTGTTGTGTTGGGTGAGGAGGGTGGGGTTGGTTGGGGTTGGTTGGGGTTGGTTGGGTTGGGGGGGGTTTGTCCTCTTGGCGCCAGCTCCAAGGTTCACTCAGATGGTTGGAAGGACGGGAAGGAAGCGTTTGGCTTGGCAGAAATACTTTATTGTTGCCTCAGGACTGATAAGAGGTTATTAATTAGGAGGCTAGACAAACACAATAATACAATAGAGTCTGATAGTTTACTGCTGCTGGTGGAGGTGGTGGTGGTGGTGGTGGTGGAGGTGGTGGTGGAGGTGGGGGGTGTTTGTGTGTGAGCCAGCTCATACATACACAAAAACAGCTGGTCAGTGTGTGTCTTTAGACAGAATGAAGGAGAGTTTAAAAGACATTAAAAAAAAGGGGGGGGGGGGGGGAAAAAAAAAAATTTTTAAAAAAATTTTTTTTTGGTTTTTTAAAAAATTTTAAGGGGGGGAAAAAAATTTTGGAAAAGGGTTTTTTTTTTTTTTTTTGGGGGGAAAGGGGGAAAGGTTTTTAAAAATTTTTTTTTTTTTTTTTTTAAAAAAAAAAAAAAATTTTTTTTGAAAAAAAAAAAATTTTTTTGGGAAATTTGGGGGGGAAAAACCCCTTTTTTTTTTTAAAAAATTTTTTAAAAAAAATTTTAAAAAAAAAAAAAAAAAAAAAAAAAGGTTTTTTTTAAAAAAAATTTTTTAAAAGGGGGAGGGAAAAAAAAAAAAAATTAAACCCAAAAACCCCCTTTTTAAAAAAAAATTTTTTAAACCTTTTTAAAATTTTTTTTAAAAAAAAAATTTTAAAAAATTTTTTTTAAAGTTTTTTTCCCAAAAAAAGGGGAAAAAAATTTTTTTAAAAAGGGGCTTTTTTTTTTT
>CM028908.1:27047145-27082602 GCA_016801845.1 Polydactylus sextarius
ATCAGAATCTGAGGTTTGGCTCTGATCCGTAGACCGTCTCAGTCCAGACTGTCGGATCTGGATCTCGTGAAGGTAGTTGAAGTGTTCTTGGTACAAACTCCTGGTTTCAGTGTTTGTCTGCGTTTCCTTGATTCTAACAAGTCGAGGTTTATTTGAAGCTAAAACACTGAAGATATCAGCTAAAATATGTGGCACCGGGAACGTGCATCTGTATCTGATCGACCATCCTACGTCTCCAGATGCTGCAGAAGATGAGGAGCTGTAAAGTTTGTTTCCATATGTTTCAGTTTCCCACTGGTAAAACGTGGATTTACACCTTCAGGTCGAGAATTAGCTGCTGCCTCCAAGTGAAGAAGTTCAGGTTCTCAGGGTCTCGTTCCCCAGTGACGTTTTAGAAGGTTTTTATTTTACACCACTGAGTGACCAGAAGAACAGCGCTCCTCGATACGACTGGTCTCAGGCACCTCGTAAGGAAGAGGAAGGAGACCGAACCCTGAATGTTGGAGATTAATTATCACATCTGTGCTGGGAATGTGTCAGGATCCTGCAGGACGACGTCTCAGTTACTGAGGTTCACTTTTTATATTACAACCAGAGGCTCCGTTAGGACGTGAGGATGGATGAAACATGTCGTCTACATTTCTTCATAAAGATGTAAATTAAAGTGATGGTCTGGAGTCAGTTGAACCCAGGGTCTCTATCACCATGACAACGAGTCCAAAACCTCCTCCAGATCTAGATTATGTTGGTTGAAGTAATATCCAGTTTGACCGTCTTTTGTTTTCACAACCAAATAGGGACCCTGTTCATGCTACTGCTGAAGTGAAGTGATATTTTGAGCTTTATTAGTGGTTAAAAAATGACAGTTTAGATACGTTTGGCTGACTGCCCCATTTACTTTCATTGTTAACTATTTGGTTGTGAAAACAAAAGACGGTCAAACTGGATATTACTTCAACCAATGTAACATATCTGTTGAGAGGGAGTTGGACTCGTTGTCATGGTGACAGAGACCCTGGGTTCAACTGACTCTGGACTATCACTTTAAAGTTACGACAAGATGATAGAAGATGAAACTAGTCGTGACCCAGAGAAGAATCCGCCAGGATCGAAGCCAACAACAGTTACAGTTTTACTGATTTCATAAAGGAATCTGTGACATTTCTTCATACCTCCACCTCTTAACGCTGATCACTTTCAATTACAACTCAGTCAACACAGAACGTGAGTCTCTCTGTGGGAATAATCTACACTAAAAATCCACGTTTCTCAAATTAAAGCGGAAACAGAGGAGGTTGTGGTTTCAGGGCGTGGGCTGACGGAGGTTTGATGAAACCTGGAGGGAAGTCTGTGTTTCTTTGAAGAGAAAGAAGTGGAGTCATCAGCAGTGACAGGATGACGGCAGGTCGGTGTGTTCGCAGCTGGGTCGGGGCGTGACGCCGCGCTTCTTATTGTTTTACCATCAATCATGTTCACGCAGGACGTTCCCACATGACACTGATACAGTTACACTCAGAAGAGCCTCGCTTTGTGGGAATGAAACTGTACCGTGAATAATCACTGGAACGATTTACATCCATCAGTAAAATTAGATGTTTTCAGTTTAGGACCTGAAATCTAATGAAACTCAGTAAAAGTGGTAATTAGAGTTGGATCTGATGTTAAACTTCAGGTTCAGGTTCACAACTAAATTTGATAAATTCACTGTGAATAACTGTAAATAGGGGCTTTTACTGTGAAAATCTAGAGTTAAACTCGTGGTATTAAACATGTGGATGAAGGAGTTACTTCTGTTAATGTTTTACTGCAGCTGCTGGGTAGTTTTAGTGTTTTAACCACATCTTTCTTTAAAAGAAACTGGTCTTTATTGTTGGTTTGATCATATCTGAGATTCAACATCTTTTCTAAAAGAATTTAAAGCAGTTTGAACCAAAAGATGGAAACAGTTTAATATTGCTGAATATTACTGATATTTGCAAAATTAACATGGACGATCAGTTGTGTCAAAACCTCAGATGATATGTTGTTATTAGACTTAAAGTGACGTCCAGAGAAACATGAACCAGAGTCTATTTCACCATGAATACGAGTCAAACTCCCCTCAACAGATATGTTATGTTGGTTGAAGTAATATCCAGTTTAACCGTCTTTTGTTTTCACAACCAAATAGTTAACAATGAAAGTAAATGGGGCAGTCAGCCAAACGTATCTAAACTGTCATTTTTTAACCACTAATAAAGCTCAAAATATCACTTCACTTCAGCAGTAGCATGAATAGGGTCCCTACACATAAACTGAAGTACTGATAACTTAGTAAGTGAACCCAGAGTTTATTAAAAACACTGTTTTACAAGACTTACCCAACGTCTGGTTTTATAACAACTGGTGATGAAGGTTGTTCCACATCAGCAGATTCAGTCAATTTATGACTCGACTCAACAAGTCATTGATTTAATCTAGAAAATAATGATCAGGTTTAATTTTACTTAACAGACAAATCAGTTGGTTGAAGAGTTGATACGATTTCAAGACTTTTTTTTTTGGTCGACTGTAGCTTAAACCAAACAACTTCAACACCTCCTGCACCAGCAGCCCTGGATCCACATAGAAATCCAGATCCATCAGACCAGGTCTTCAGCAGTCCAGTGTTGGAGCAGCTCCAGGTTTCTGGTCTCGGTCGACAAAAGTCAAATCCATCACAGCTGGTTTAAAATCAATCTTCATTTAAAAGATCTGATATCGATTAATAAAACCCTTCGATGGATCTTTTAATGTCATTTCTGTTGTGACCTTTGACCTGTCTGTTTGAGCAGGTGGATCTCCAGTTCAATCACTGGATCAATAACTCGATCAAAGCCGTGAACCTTCACCGTATCTTAACTCAGCGTTTACTGCGTCTTTAAGCCCGTGAGTGAATTTCCAGCGACGTTTATCACCTCCCCTGACGTCGTCCGTCCAGTTTCCCTCCACTCGTCGTAAACTCGCGCTCTGAGGATATAAAACGTTTACAAGTGACTGTGTGAAACGGTTTCTGGTCTGATGGAGACTGGACGCTCGCTGTCAGCAGCTCCATTAAAAGTGATGAAGGTTCGACCCTGATCCGACTCCTGCAGAGTCTTAACTCACGTTAACTCTATAGCTCCGACTCAGACGTGACAAGATGTTTATGAATCGTGAAGGTCAAAGGTCAAATAAAAGCTTCACGGAGATTTGTCTTCAGTGATTGTGGAGCTGAGGTGACAAATTAGAGTCTGCTCCGGTCAGTCCAATATCAAACACCAACATTTTGAGAAATGTAGGGTTAAGACTTCCTTAAATGTTCAGGATCTGGTCTGCAAGGTAGTCCAGGTCCAGGTCCAGCTCCTTCTGGAGGATCCTGACTTGTTCCCAGACCAGATGAGATTATAATTCTGGTTTTGACTCGTACCCAGAAAAAACCTCCAATTCTCCAGAAGACGTCATGATGGTGTCGTACCACGTCTTCTAACGTCTGCTAACCGCTAATCAGTTTCTTAATTATCTGTTGAATCGTTTGCTTCATGAAAAAATCAGACAACTGTGAAAAATGTTCAACACAGCTTCAAAGGTAACGAAAGTGACGGTTTTGAGCTGCTCGTTTTGTCCGACCAGAAGTTAAAAACTTGTAAATTTGTAGCCAAACAAATTTTAGGTAACAACAGCAGCTAACTGACGTTAGCGGCATATTTTCCTCGCAGGCTAATGTCTACAAGTCTGAACTGGGTGTAGTTTTATACTTATTAGTTAACATTTCCTTTATTGTTACTTTTTTTTGTTGTTGTCGTCGTCATAATTGTTATAGTAACGGTTGGTGTTAGCGTTGTAGCTGCTGTTGTTTAGCTTAGTTAGCATTAACATTAGCATTAGCATAGCTTTCTAGCTGCACCAGTCATCAGTTAGCCTATTGTTAGCATAAGTAGCATTGTTGTTACAGTTGTAGTTGTCCTGTTATCATTAGCATCGATCCTATTGTTATCATTAGCATTAGCATTAACACTGTTATTGTTTTAGGTTTAATTTGTAAATGTTACGTTTTCTCTCATGAATCTGTGATGTCATGTGTCATGAGACGTCACAGAAGTTTAAATCTTTCAGTTCACCTGCTGCAGTTTGAGGAATTACGGGAAATATCAACACAAAACAACAACAACCACAACTGAATCGTGTTGAATCATCATCATCTGAAGCAGGATGAATCACCATCGACTCTGATCCGGATCTGACGCGTCTTAAAACCCTGAACCTCTTTAAACTCCTGATGTGTTTCTGGCCGTCGTCCATCAGATAAGACGTTTATCTGGACTCTTTGTTGGTTCAACGGTTCCTCAGAGCGATGAGTCGCTGCTCGCACTGATTCAGCAAAACAAAACAAAAACTGAAGGAAAAAAAAGAAAACTCCCCAAACCCTGATCGACCTCAGAAACATTTCCTCTGAAAACGTTGATTTAAGAAGAAATTCATCAGCAACATATTTCATCATCATCTTATGATCATAAAAGATTCTCAGAAACGTCTCCTGGAAGTTTGACTCCTCAATGACTTTTAAAACCTCCTTGAAGGATTTTTTAAAACTCCTGGAGACTCACAATGATCATCAACCAGAACAGAAACATATTTAAAGAAATTTGATGGAAACTAAAAATATTCTGATCAACAGGAAACAAAAAAAAAACATTGTCTTCCCGAAAAAATGTTGACGAAGATTCAACACAACTGGAGGTAAATATGTTAGTGAGTCTCAGTTCACATCGACCACACTGACTCTGACTGTTCAGACTGTGTCAGTGTGTTGACTCTAACCAGTCTGGTAAAACACAGTGAAGTGTTAACACCCGGATGGTTTCATCATAACCACGGACACTTCTCACCCTCAATGACTCCATCTTGGCTACGTAGCAGAAGAGGAGGGACGGCGGCGGCGGCGTCATCTCCACCTCACATGAAACATGGAGCCACACAAGCAAACATCAGCACTAGTGAGACTTTGATTATTGATTAGAATTGAAAACAAGCCGCAGATATGTTGGTGGAGACGATCACGGTCCAGATCCATGATTAACGTTCTGTCCAGTGATGATTCACCGTTAAAAAGGAGAAGAAGAAGACGACGTTGATCCTCATTTCTGGTCAGTGAACAACCATTTGAGACTAAACTACCCTGTTGACATTCACACACTACGGCGTAATGTCGTCTACACACTGTGATTTTATCAGTCCTATAAAACCATAACACACGGTCGAGGTACAACCAAGTTTATTAGATCCACGTCACTTAGCGTAAGTGACGTGGATCTAATAAACTTGGTTGTATCTCGACTTATCTTTGCAGCCACGACCTCAGATATCTCTACGTTTCTCCTACGACGGTCGTCTTCGGCCGTAAGAACATAAAGAACATAGTTCACTTCATTGAAAGTGAACTAATGTATGTATCTGAACTGAGACACATTATAAAACTGGTCAAACACTAGAAAACCAAAGTAGAAGAAATTGATGAAGACGAAGTAGAAAACTGAGGAAAAAGAGACGATCAGCTGCAGGTGCAACACTGGTGGTGATACACTGTGATAATGTGTCTCACTAGTGCTGATGTTTGCTTGTGTGGCTCCATGTTTCATGTGAGGTGGAGATTACGCCGCCGCCGCCGTCCCTCCTCTTCTGCTACGTAGCCAAGATGGAGTCATTGAGGGTGAGAAGTGTCCGTGGTTATGATGAAACCATCCGGGTGTTAACACTTCACTGTGTTTTACCAGACTGGTCAGAGTCAACACACTGATACACTCTGAACAGTCAGAGTCAGTGTGTGAAGTGAATGTGAAGACTGTGACGCTATGAATTCTGGGAAGAGAAACACGTTTCTCACGATTCGTCAAAATGAAACAGAAGCTGAACTGAACTCACAGGTGGTTGAAACACAACGGACACAATACACAGGAAGACAACAACACACACACACACACACACACACACACACACACACACAGGAAACAGCAGCAGAGTGGGGGTGAACTCCAAAACAGGAAGACCAGGGGACAATTGAGGGAGGTTTACTCACAGAGACAAACTGTTCTGTCTCTTTAGTTTCAATAAACTCGACAAGGTTTTAAAACCTGACACACACACACACACACACACACACACACACACACACACACACACACACACACACACACACACACTCATGAGCCTTGACACATTTGTTCGTTGAATTAGAAAAACTTCAAAAACTTTCAAAAACCTTTAAAACTTCATTAAGATCCACCAGGACACTTCAAAAATATTCAAAAACACCTGAAGTCTCCAAACTTCTCAATGACTCCTGGAACATCTTTAATAACTTATCAAAACTTCTCCAAGGATTCGTGAATACGACCTCAGACCTGGTCCATGACATATCAAACCTGCTTCAAGGTTTCTCAAAACCTCCAACAAAAACCTTTCAAGTGTCAAACTAATTATTAAAAAACTTTTTCAAGGACCCTTAAAGTCTCTGCAATGACAATCAGAACTAATGCAAGGATGCCTGGAAATCAAGTCTGAACAAATCACATCAAAACTAGAATCCAGAAGTCCTGGAAAAACAAAACTCAGTCCTGGAAACTAATTCATTTCACCTGGAATCCTTCTAATCTCTTCAATGACTTTTAAAACTCCCACAAGGACCTTTAGAGGGTCTTCAAAAACCTCTACAAGGATCCTGGAAAAAAAAACAAAACAAACCGTCTGATGATCCTAAAAACTCCTGGAACCTGCTCCAGGATCCTGAAGACCAGGATTAAAACCAGCGGGTCTGTGAGAGTCCTGAACCGGTTCTGGACCGAAGCGGACTTAAGTGAACTGATCTGGATCTGATCCACGTTAATTAAACCGGTTTCAAACATTTCAAACTTTTCTTTCTCCCCCCGGACTCTTTATTGCCTCGTGTTTCCTTTTCAGAATAAAACTCACCGAGCAGCTGGATCTGGATCAGAGTCTGGTCCTGGTCCTGGTCCGGGTTCAGGTCCTGGTCCTGGTCTCCTGGAGCTCAGAGTAATTCCACCGGTCCCGTTGATGTGAACAGGTCTGTGTCGTCACCTGCTGCTTCACCGCGTCATAATCAAACTGACACATGTGTCCGCGCGGAGCCACGCCCTCCGCGCGCGACGTTCACGTGCTGCTCGGAAACAAACAAACTGATTTTTGCATAAAAAAAAAAAAAAAAAAAAAAAACGTATTTTATGAGCAGAGCTGCTGCTTTACACACGTTATATAGAATAAATGATAAATAATAATATATAGTTTAAAATAAATAATAATAATAATAAATAAAACAATTGTTATAATTTTTTACTATTATCATCATTATTAGTAGTAGTATATTTAAAGAATTAAAAGGTGATAATGAAATAGAATTAAAATAAAAAATGTTAAATATTTGATTTAATAATAACAACAATATTTTCCTTAATGTGTTGCATTAAAAATAATAATAAAAAAATCAATTTCACTTGAAAAATGTAGGAAATGAGAATTACAATAAAAAATATTAGAATAATTAGATTATAACTAATTATTTTTACTAAAACAATTGCGATAAAATGAAAATAACACTATTTAAATTTGTTTTATTAATAATAATTCATGATTTAAATAAAATAATTAAAATATTAATATTAGTAGAAGTAACAATATTAATAATTCACTTCAGTAGAATAAAGTTCATCATGTGTAAATGATTTAATTATAAATTTGCATATTTAAATATTCTTGTTTATAGTTTTGAATGAGGTCACGTGACTGTTCAGATGTTGATCAATATATTTATTGATTCATTTCATTTCGTATCATTTTTCCAGCTCGTCTTCAGACGGCGACGTCAGCGACGATTCTTCAGGTTCTGGTGAAACCCTGAGACCTGGATCAGGTCTGTGACGGATCCTCCTGGTGTGATGACGTCACTTTAAAACTAATCATCAATAATCGAACAAAGACAAAGTTTTCATTCATGAAGTCAGAACGTGTCTCCAGTAAGTTCAACTTTAAATGGTTAATTTTCCAACAGAACCTGAACTCAACACGATGAGTTTGATTTAACGCAGCAGAGCGACACCTGCCGGTGGAGTTAACCAACAGATCAACCGTCTTTTTCTACATGTTAATAAAACAAACTGAATCTTGATTCATCTGAATTTTATCTGATTATCAACAAAATTAAATCAAATCTTTAAAAAATCAAACTGTGTTTGATGAATCAACGAATCAACTTTATTGTGAAGTTTAAATGTAACAACATGAAACTTTAACTTGTTAGTTTAATAAGATACAAGTTGATTATACGACACATTCAGAGACAATACAACAGAAGGATCTTTATTAACTGGAAGACCAGATCCTGATGAGTAAAGAGACTTATTTTATTGTCAAATATAAAATTATAAACGATGACTGAGATAAACAGAAAATAAAAACTGTGATGAAGTTGAACATTTGCTGTAAACTGAGAAACAACCTGAGAAGAAAAAACGTAGAAAAGTTTCAGTTTGATTAGTTTGATAAAAACAAACGTCCGAGTCCTGAGGCGAGAAGACGTGAAGCTGCTTTTTATTTTGATTTTACAACGTGACGACGATGTTTCCTGAAGAGATTCGGTCTCTGTTGTCGACTCACTGATCAATCGATTTTCACGTTCAATTCAACAAGAACGTGAATTTTTTCACTGACGATCGATCGACGTGAAGACGAAGCGGCAGTGACTCAGCTGTTTTTGTCATTTGAAATGAAGGAAGTCGCCAATTTGGACGTTGATGCATCAAATCTACCGTATTGACCCGAATATCAGACGGCATCTGTTGATTTTAGGGTCTGAACCAACAGGTGGCGCCAGACGTTGAGAAGTTAACAAACATCAGAGGAGACAGTTTCTAGACGTTGATCAGACGGTGGCGACGTCAAGTTTCAACATTGGGTCGGTGATAATTGTCATTTGTGTGTTACAGCTACCAAGTGGTTGGTAGCTACCAAGTGGTTGGTAGCTGTAATGCTAATGCTAACGCTCACATGGTAAACACTGCTCCTAGTGGCCGCCTGTGTAGCGGTGTATTTACGCCGTGCAGCTGTTTGCGAGTTCGAATCCTCGTCTAGACAAGTTTTCCTGCGTGTGATCTCCTCCATTCATGTCTCTCTACACCGTCTCTGTCATTAAAGGAAAAAACTCCAACAAATAATGATAAAAACAAAACAAATAAAACCCACTCCTAGATGACGTAACTTGCTGCTACAGGTCATGTGCTCACTCACTAATTTTTCTAGAAATAAGTCTTGAAACAGAGGAGTCGTCTTATTCGCGTCAGCAGCAGTTTAACGACTTTCAAATGACGCGTCTGAAGGAACGAAGGACTCAACGTTTCTCTTTGAATCTTCTGACGTTGAAAAATACAATAAAACTAATTAACTAAGAGGCAACGGAGGCGTCACAATCAATGACACAATGCGACAAACGAGAGATTTAAATATCTGATGAACTTGATTCATGTTTGATACAATATCTTTGATTAAAAGAAGCAGAAGAGACGAGGTGATTGATGAGTTCATGGATTAAAACAGAAGAAAACGAGTCGTTTGACGTTAATAACTTTAGTGATATTCTGGCAACGACTTTTGGACACGGACGGATCAATGAGACGTTGTAGAAAAAATCACAATTCAAAGATTGTTTGTTAAAATGTTTGTGATGTGATGACTGAAGGCAGCAGAATGTAAAACTGTCATTATTCTGATGATTTTATATCATAAAGACATAACAGACCCAGTCTCATTTCTCCTCCATTAACACTAACACTTGGTTCCAAGTTTCCTAGAAAGAGATAAACCTCGACGAAGCGTTAGAGGTCAAGATCTTTACTCAACAAAATGAGAAATGAGGATAAAACAGACGAACTACTACGAAAACAAACCGGTAATTTCTGCCACGATGCTACGTGTGGCGGCTAACGTCACTGTAACGTTCCTGTTCGTGGAAAGTTTCTTCTCGTTCATTTAAACGTCACATCTCGACTAAATAAACCTTAAACTGTGATAATGTTGTTCATGTAAACTCAGTCAAACATCATCATCATGATTAATAATAAAACTACCAGATGACGCGTTAATTGTTACAATTAATACGATCGGGATTAACACGATAAGATAATTTAGTTTGTTTTCTGCTGAACGTTGACCTCTGACGAAAACTGCTGATATCAGGTCGGTGATAACTGTCCTCCGCGCATCACGACACTATGCTAATGCTAATGCTAATGGACCGGAGCGCATGTTAAACAACGCTCCTACTGCTACATACGGGACAGGCATCATGGTGTTTTCACACTTGGTCCATTTCAGTGATTAAAGTGAATTCATTTCAATAACTGAGCATTTTTTGGCACATATGTGACCCCGTCAACGCACTCAGACCCCTTTGAAGCGATCAGAGCGGTTTGCTAAAAAGTCTGTGGTACAGTTTGCCTAAACTGTGCAGTGTGACCACGAAGCACACGGGTCCACTTCGCCTTTTTTGCAGTTTTTTGACCTGTCTACGGGAAGTGTAGGAGGTCAGAAAACTGTGCAAAAAAGGCGAAGTGGACTCATGTCTGCATTCGAAAAGCAGCAGGAAAAGAGAGTTGAAGGAAAACATGGCGGCAGCCATTTTGTGTGAAGTGAAAACTACCCAGAATGCCGAGCAGTGAAGGTCTGAGAGCTCTGGAGAAACAAGCGTGAACAGAAAGAGGACTGACACCGACCACAGCCGAAGTGGATCAGACAGCGAAGCCAGTCCTGTTTCACTATGTGAACACAAACACAACTGAGTCTGGATTCTGTTGGTCCAGTTTTAGAGGACTGAGTTCGGTTTGTTTAAAGGGACCAAGTGTGAAAACAGCCAGAATGTGACGTCCCTCTGACTTAAGAGCTGATTTTAATGGTTGAAACACAACTTGTCCTTGTTCTTAAAAGACCTGGGACACTCTACTCTTTACATGAGGACACACAAAACCAAATGTTAGTGTCAAAATCTAGTGGAAGTGGATGAAATGGGACGTGGCCATAAACTGGTCTACTGGTCGTAGACAGTGTGAGATCGTAACAATTTGTTCGTGATCAATCGTGACGACGTGAATCGATGTAACAATTCTCCAACGTTCGACCTCTAAAGCAGCTTAAAAACTGTACGATACACACATTTTATAAACTCATTTTACATCATCGTCTGCATCGGTGCTGTGATGTTTTATTATGGACCTATAATGGAGCCGGCCACCGGGGGGCGATACTGACGTTTGGTAGCGATCATGACGACTATATTTATAAAGAGTCTGTCATTTCATCTGAAACAGGAGGAAACAGTCAAGATGATGTTTATAAAAAGGCACAAAAACACAAAGTTAACATCAAGTTTTAGTTTGTGAAAACACAATTTTAAAAAAAGTTGTGGCCTCTGATTTTCTCCTGAACGACGTCCGTGTTTTATGACGTCACAGTGAAGACGTCGGTAAAGGTTTTCATTTGGCAACAAGTCTGAAATGTTTAAAAACAAACAAACAAAAAAAAACATTAAAACTTCAGAGAAAGTGAGAAGCTCGAGTTGTTTGACGTGAAGATGATGAAGAGGATGAAGATGATGAAGATGATGAAGATGATGAAGAGGTAGTAGACGTTTAGACGTTAGTACACACTCGTTTACAGTCGATTACACTGGATTATACTGGAGCCTGATGGTCCAAAGGTCAAAACTTTGATACAATGAAACAGAATTAATATTATTATTAATATTAATATTAATAATAATATAAATGTGAAGTGATGTGTTTAATTTGTAACTAAATAAAATAAACCTCAGATTCGTAAATTTGTTGAAAAAAAAAAAACATTTTTGTTCAATAAACCACATGACTTCCTGCTGTTTGCAGTGCATTATGGGATATCTTTGTAATTATTGATCCATCTAGTCACAGAGGATAATCTGATCAGGTTGAGAAAAACACTTTAGTTTGTATTTGTATTTTTTTTTTAATTCATTTATAATCTCAGAGATTAGACAAATTTCAATTTCTCATAAATTTATAAATTTAATCTGAGAAATTCAGATTTTTTTTTAATTTTTTTTTTTTTAACCTTTTTTTGTATTTATTTATGTTTTGTTTGTTTTAGATTTATATTTTATAAAAACACAGTCCTAGTTAATGCAGTTACCTGCATCAAAGACAAATAAAGGCACTTAATTACAACAATAAATCACCTTTGATCAGACTCTGATATTTGAGACAAACACTAGGAAATCTTTGGTGGCTGAAACATTCAATGGTCCCAATGATACATCTGGACACACATCTGTCCCCAGATGTGAAGTGATCGACAGTAGTTGAGCGACTTTGTCGGTCAGGTTCATTTCTGACAAATGAAGCTTCTGTTCGATCACAAACTGCTGGTTTCTTTGTGGCTCCTAGAGTCTTTAAGACCAAAGGGAAGGTAGAGTCTTCAGTTATCAGGTCTGAGTCCAGGAGACAAAACTTTTAATGTTTGACTGGAAACTTTCCTCTATGATAAAGATGATAGTTAGTGATGGTTCAGGTCCTGGACTTTTTTTTTTTTTTCTTTTTACGTTGGTTGAAGTAATATCCAGTTTGACCGTCTTTTGTTTTCACAACCAAATAGTTAACAATGAAAGTAAATGGGGCAGTCAGCCAAACGTATCTAAATTGTCATTTTTTAACCACTAATAAAGCTCAAAATATCACTTCACTTCAGCAGTAGCAGGTGCAGGTCCAGATGCATGGATTCATCATTTTCCACGTGAATGTGACTGTAAAGAGCAAGGAAAATGATGAATCTGCTGATGTGGAACAACCTTCATCACCAGTTGTTATAAAACCAGACGTTGGGTAAGTCTTGTAAAACAGTGTTTTAATAAACTCTGGGTTCACTTACTAAGTTATCAGTACTTCAGTTTATGTGTAGGGACCCTATTCATGCTACTGCTGAAGTGAAGTGATATTTTGAGCTTTATTAGTGGTTAAAAATGACAGTTTAGATACGTTTATTGACTGCCCCATTTACTTTCATTGTTAACTATTTGGTTGTGAAAACAAAAGACGGTCAAACTGGATATTACTTCAACCAATGTAACATATCTGTTGAGGGGAGTTTGACTCATATTCATGGTGAAATAGACTCTGGTTCATGTTGCTCTGGACGTCACTTTAAGGAAGTTTTTATTTACTGTCGCCACCTGTTGCTCAGTGGATGAAATGTTGAACTGAAGAGATGAAGTAAGAAGTTCTCTACTTCTGACTAAGAAGTGCTGGTTACTGATGTTGGGGCGTTTGAGGCGTCAGGAGAGAAGATGTTCTCAGAAGAGATTGTTGAGGATGAAGGACTAGTTCCACCGTCTGATGAAAACAGTTTGGACTGAGTTGATGTTTCTTAGATGAACACAGGAGTCAAGAGTTCAGAAGTAGTTAGTGGAGGTCAAAGGTCAGCAGAGAAACGAGAGATGTTGGGAACAGGAAGTGACCAGTGAATGATCATCATTAAAGCAGAGAAGTGAGCAGCTTCAGTTGAAAATAGAAGACGATGAAGCGTCATTTGTCCTGATGGACGTGAACGACGACAACAGACGACTGATTACCTGTTTGGAGGTAAAAGTTGTTGGTCTGGTCTCGTCAGTGAGACGGACACAAGTATGAGTTTCAAGACACAATGTGACTGGACACTGACGCCTTCCTCTGAGGTTATAGTCTGATCAATTGAGGGTGTGAATTATTGATTTTAACCCGGAAATGATCAAAGATTTGACTTTTTACACCTGCAGGCTGGTCTGGATTACACTACTGCATATGTGAGATAACATTAACACGTCGACACACAGATATTCACTCTGAAAGTTCAGAGACACATTAGCGGCGTCGCTACATGGACGTAGATTATAAGATGGAGCAGGCGGACGGATACTTGGAGGTAAACACTTTGTTCTCCATCCCGTAGACATAGAAGTCGTAGTCTTTACCGTTGTAGGAGTAGTGGGCCAGAGTCAGCGGCACCAGCTCGATGGTCTGACGCTGCAGAGAGAAAACAAAACATCAGTCAACACGACAACCAACTTTATCCCTTTAAAGAAGAGACATAGTGACATCTAGTGGCCAGACTGTAGAACCACATCTTCTACAACTTCATGTTTTCAACCAGACGCTATGAAATGTTTCAGTTCCTCCAGGATTTCAGGTCGTTTTTCACATTGTTAAGACCGAATTTATCTGATTTCACAGCAGCTTTTCTAAAAAGTTGTGATGAGAGTTGCTGTATTTTGTGATTAGGTGTAAACCAGTGCGTTACAGTGATGTATCTCTGTGTGTTTGTCGGTGACTTGTTGCTGCTTCCTCTCGACATCTTTTTATTATTTTCTTAAATTGTACAGCACTTTAGTAAACTGTTGTTGTTTTAAATGTGCGTTAAAAATAAATCTGACTTGACTGTGGTGACCTCGGATACTGTTTCTATTGGTTCTCAGCAGTGATGTCGAAGGTAAATGTGACACTTTTTTATCTCACATTTCCTGCGTCTTCTAAAAGAAACAAGGACGTGATTCACTGACGTATGGATCAATGTTTGATGATGATGACTGGTTTAAAAATGAAAAGGTCACAGAATTCACAAGGATGGTTGAATTTGTGTTGATAGTTGCGGAGGATCTGTGTTTGATCTGTTGTCGTTGTTGTTGTACCTGCTGCAGGATGCGGCTGGTGGAGGTGAAGCGGTTCAGATGACCATTGATCAGTTTCGTGGAGACGTCACAGATCTCCTGGTCGGGGAAACCCTGGATGGGGTAAACCTGGACACGGAGAAGAAACTCAGACTGAAATCAACATGTTGGAAATCAGAAAGCTGAGGAAGGAACAGGAAGATGCTTGATGTTAGATATTTTCTAACAGATCAACAGATAAAGTCTAATTTAGGTTGAAGTGAACGTGTATCTAGTTGAGCAGGAAAAATGTCGACTTGACAACATCTGAAACAAGCTGATTTTTGTAAATAAAGTCTTAGTAGACTTTTAACATTAAAATGCCCTTCAACATGCTCCACCAGCTGAACCTTGTGCACTTTACGTCTGTGTATGATGTGATCCTGGCCACTAGGGGACGATCTGACCTAAAGTTTCTTTTAGTGAATCAACACAATTCACCCCAAGTTTTATTTGAACTGATGTGAAGTCTGTTAAAACACTAATCTCTGCTTCCTGTTTTCACTTTCTGGATTAACACTTCCTGTCAAGAACTTCAGAATAAATTCCATTTACAAACTGTGTCTTAATTGATCCAATTTGTTGTTTACTTCGTATTGAGTCTGAATGTTTGAGCAGAGCTGTTATTTATTCATCAGCTGTTATCTGGATGGATTTTAATTTGAAAGCAAGCAGCTGCTAAAGTTTCACTTTTTAACACAGGACGAATACCTGAGTGTACCAGATTATGGGGCACGTGTCAACATGTACATGAACTTTCCCACAAGCCTGTTGGTTCTGTTTTTATTTAATTGTCCAGTCAGATTAAGTCCTCCGGGGGGACATGTGCTGATCTGTATAAATGCCTCACCTGCCAGGAAGCAGCTTCTCATTTCTGTTCACTATTCATCCAAAATCCACATCACATCCATTCAAACACTGATCATGTTCTTAAAATGAACAAATGACACAAACTAATTCACAAAAAATGTGAAAATTTTCCCATTGAAATTAATTGGACAAGGATTGGACAATAAAATGAACCAAATAAAATTTGACATTTTTCAAACATCTACTGCTCTGACATACTTTCAACTAGAGTCACCATTCAAACTTTAAAATGTAGACATAAGTCCCATCTCTTGCTGTTGTATTTAACTTTTTGAGAGGTTGTATAGTTTTCGATCAACCACCGTTCAATGATCATGATCAATTTTGGATTAACTCTGAGTTTATAATGGGTGTGTATATGATCAGTTAGAATGAAGCTTTCAGAAAAATTGTCTGATATTTTTTTTTTTTTACCCGCTGCTCAAAGCCGTAAATTTCAATTTACACTAATGATTTTTTCCACAGTTGTAGCCCCGTTTGTCCTCTTTCCAACAACATGTTGACTTAAACAATAAGATTTACAGTTTTTGAATTATCTGCCTCTGAGCGACAAGAGTACTGCTCCACTGGTCCATTGACTCTAATGTTAATCCAGAGCAGGATTTTCGGAGAACAGCAGAATCTACCTTTTTTCTAACTTGCTGTATTTTCCACACTTTTAAAACCAGAAACAAAAAGATTTGATCAGTGTGTTCAGTAAAGCCTTGTAGCTCTGATGGTGAAGAAATTTTGCCGATAGGAGGTGTGGTTTTTAAATAAATAGCAGGAGTTTGAGATATGCACTGAGCCAAAGTAGTTCAAGTAGCAGGGCTCAGTTTCAATCACTGTGCACACTTCACTCCTCATTTTTGTTAAAAGTAGTTTGTGTTTTTACCAGAACGTTCTCGTCAATGAAGAACGGATCTCCCGTCACCTTCTCAAACTTCTTATCGGGAAAGTTGGGCTGACGATCGGGGATAAAATTATCTACGTTGTTCTTCCTGCAAACAAACAAACAAAAGAAACAAAACCTACAATAAATGATGTTCAGAGTGAAAAGAGACGCAGAGAAAAAGAGACGAAGAGAAGCAGATGTGAAGTGAGTTTGCGTAGTTTTAACTTTACCAGGTGACGGTGAGCAGGATGAAATGCAGCAGGTTCTGGCTGCCGTGACAAACGGAGCAAACCTTGTGTCCACAACCGTGACAGAGCGTACATCTGAGGACGGAGAGACGGACGTCAACATCACGACAACCGAGAACAGTTCAGACTCAGCACTAGTGATTAATGTTAGAGTATTAGAGGAGTCAGGAGAGTAAACGTTTATCTCAGTTTGACTTTTTTCAGTTTGTTTCAGCTCCTGTGTCAAAGACTAAGGACCAATCCCACTTTTCACTCCTCGTCTCTAGAAACAAAGTGTTGAGGTGAAAACGTTCCTCTACTACACTGTCACACGTCATCACAAGTCGTCGATAGTTGCTACGTAAAAGATGATGAGACACGTCCATGTGTTTGTTGACATCCATGACAACGGATGTCAACAAACAAAGATGGCGTCTACAGACTCGTTTATGTCCATCAAGTTGGTGACGGATTAAAAACTGACAAGATGTTTGTTACATTAATAAAGATCCTGTTATCACATGAATGGAAAATGTTAGCTAACGCGAGCTAATGCTAATGCGAGCTAATGCTAATGCTAACGAATGTTATTGGCGATAAGTTAGCTTAATAAGTTAAATGTATTGATTAGTTCATTAATTAAATCTCTAATGTTTCTATCAACTGCATCCTTGTCCTGGTGCATGCTGGGAAATTTCTCATCCCCTTCATCTGAAGTGTGAAGGATCTGAAGGATCGTGAGCCCTTCCCCTCACGTGAATGTACAGAAAAATTGGTAGATTGGTAGAAAAATCACATCAATCAGATGAGTTTAGAGAAAGTTGATGTTTTGTAATTTCAACCTAAAGAGTCATAACGACAGTGTGAGGAACATAGAGTTGAGTGGAGACAAATCTCTATTTCACACCTCTAATCAACTTTCCCAGACTTTTCCTCCAGACGACGTCGACAGTAAAACAACGTCAGGTAACGTAGCGACTTGATCAACAATCTTCTATAGAATCAGTCTGGACATTTACAAAGTTGAGACACGTTGGTTTGTCTGTAGGATCCCTCTCCTCACTACCACAAGTCACATGTTAGTTTGAGTCTGACACTGGTGTAAAACATAGACATTTGTCTCCACTCAACTCTATGTTCCTCACACTGTCGTTATGACTCTTTAGGTTGAAATTACAAAACATCAACTTTCTCTAAACTCATCTGATTGATGTGATTTTTCTACCAACCCAAAGTATCAACTCATCATCATCTGTTAATAAACCTAGAACGACTGTAAAAATGGAAGGAATTTGGTTAGATAACGGATACGAAGGATAAAAATCAATTTTTTCACACTGAAGCTGAGCTTTTATCTCCTTCTCAAAACAGAAAACACATTATTCAGCCCACTTTGCTCTGATTATGTCACAGATCCTTCTCACGCCGCCTCGACTCACGAACCAGCAGATGTGAGAACGTTTCAGAAACAGAGACAGAAGAATAAAAAGTCTCGTCACCGTCTACGTCCTCGGCCGTGACAGGAAGTGCAGCGTTTGTTCCTGTTGCGTCCGTGACCGTGACAGAAAGGACAACGTTTCTGTAAAGAAAATAAATAAATAAATTTCTGATTTGAGTTTCCACATCGTCATGACGTCATGTAGAGAAACATCCACCTCACCATCCCTCGACCGAAGCAGGTGTTACAGCGAGTCCGTCCACAGCCGCTGCAGGTGTGACACATCTGGGAAACACACACGTGCGTCACGTTTACGACGAACGACAAGAAACACAGGAAACACGAAACGATTCACTGTGTGAAAACAAGTGAGCGTCACCTTCACGAAGGACGAGTGCGGCACGCGGATCTTCTCCACGACGTCGGTGAATCTCTGAGGTAACATGACCGGGACGTCCCACGGCTGAGGACAGATGCCGCACTGAGGACCGTCCACCACCTGACCTGGTGGACGAAACAGGACAAACTAGAGTTAACAATGACCACATCTACCAGTCCAGGTAGAGTCAGTACTGATTCAGACTGATTCAGTTCAGGAGAAACGTGTTTGACCTTTGATCAACAATCTAATCAGTTCTTCATGAGTTCAAGGATTCAGATTCACTGGACTTAATGTTGTTGGACTGAAGGACTGACAACTGTCTCCAGGGATGGAGCCATGAAAACTAATGTTATTTGTATATTTTTATTTGTTGTCTCAGAGTAAAATGTCACCGTTGTAGGGCTCAAACTGCCAGGAGCTGGTTCTGGTCTCTGTGTAGGTCTCCAGTCGATACTAAGGAGAGAAGAGACCAGAAAACACTGGATCAACGAACGGTGCAAACGGTCAAACAGCTGATTCACACTAAACTAAAGATTAAAAGTTGTGTTACAACTAAGTTAAAGTTCATAATGTTGTGTCATAACTAAGTTGATTCAAATATTTTAAAGAAATGAAGTGAAACCAATGGTGCTTTTATTTTGAAGCTTGACACAAAGTCAACAGACGCATGGACAAGTTGTATGCATGTAGCTGTTAGCATTAGCATTAAGTTTACCGCTCAACAGCATCATCAAATACAAAATACTATACTCACTGTGAGCTGGACACCAGCGACTAAGACCTCTGTGCACACTGATGCTAACAGGCTAACTAGCTAAGTGCTAGCTCGCCCGCTAACTGCTAGCTAACTGCTAGCTCCTACCCTGTAGACAGTGGCAGCCTCCAGATCTTTAAAGGTCAGGTTCCTGGCAGGTTTGGAGCTGTACTTCCACTTGGATTGAACGAACTTGAGCAGAGCTTCTCGGGCCATGTCCTCTGATATGGTGGGAACTCTGGACGACCGCACAGACACAGATACAGCACAGAGTCACCTGGATATTATTTCATAAGTAAAGATGAGTGAGTCAGGGGTGTGTGGCGTTACCTGATGTTGGGCACCAGGGTGTTCTTGTTGAGTTCAGGTTGAGGGTTGTAGGCCGGGGGCGGCGGGTACAACGGGTTGTCGTCCTCTGGACACAAACAACAACAAAATGAGGCATTTCAAAGAAAAAACAAATTAAACAAAAGGAAAGAGAGGAGAACTAGAGACTCACGTCCTGGTTTGGGGCCTTGGTATCCATGTATGTCGTCCAACCAGCCAGGAGGGGGCGCTGACGGTCCCTCCTCAGGTATGTTTGGATCAAATGAACCTTTGTACAACATGACAGAGATGGACAGGTGGGTTAATTAAACACAGACATTCAAATTCCTTTATTAGCCAATACCCATGATGCAACACTGCATCCCACCTTCCATCGGTACAGTGAGAGGTGTGTGTGTGTGTGTGTGTGTGTGTGTGTGTGTGTGTGTGTGTGTGTGTGTGTGTGTGTGTGTGTGTGTGTGTGTGTGTGTGTGTGTGTGTGTGTGTGTGTGTGTGTGTGTGTAGTTCATAAGTAAACTCCTCGTCCTCAGCTCAGTTAACTTCACCACACCCTGTGTTGGTCTTTGTTGTTTCACCTGCAGGAGTCATGTGACCTTTCCACATTAATCCCACTTGAGTTGCAGTGACTTCAGTGTTTATCTTTAAGTTAAACTAAAGTATTTGAACATGTTTCTCATAGCTGATGTTGCAATTTAGAATAATTGAGACGACGTAAACGAACTCTGCCTCCACTCAGCTCCAGCTCCACTGAGGATCAAACCAAACTGAGTCCAAGTTAATGTTTGAAGGTAAAAGTAGGTGAAATGCAGCTTGTTTGTTTATAAAAGAATGAGACTTAAAGAACAATTAGATGTACATGTTTCAGTAACTAAATTAAAACACACACTAATCAATAAAACTGATTATTAAATAACTTTCCAACTATTTTAATAATAGATCAGTTCAACAGGAGCAACATTTCTTAATGTGGAGGAAGAAAGACAATCAATGCTATGGTGGCTGCTAACTGCTAAGCTAACTGCTAAGCTAACTGCTAATAACTGCTAAGCTAACTGCTGAGAAGTAGAAGAAGAAGAGAACCAATGAGAAGCCTCGTGTAGGTCACATGACCAGTCTCTGGGAGAAGAAGACGTGTTTAAACATGGCGGTGGATGGTGGAGACAGTAGAGGGTAAGGAGGCTAACATTAGCTTAGCGCTAACAGAGAAACTTTCCATTCCTTTCAGTTTGTTTTTTAAATTGGTTTTAAATTTGTCAAAACGAATCAAATGCGGTGGAAACGGTCACATATTTATTTGAGGATAATTATCTGAGATGAGGTTGGATAAACGTGGAATTTAACGTGTTGAATTATTTGATGACGTCATTAAGAGACTGTTTAAAGTAATAACTGAGTAGCATTAGCATGTAGCATACACATGCTACGGGGATAAATGCTTAAAGGACATAAACAGAAAAATATCTTTGTAGACTAGATGAGATGAATGTTTGATCCAAACTCAAGATGTTACAGAGGCTGCATCTGAATCCTTAGTACACACTGCTACTACTGAGCATCTACTACTCCACCGTTACAGTAGTAGCTACTACATATCAACCAGTAGTAGACACAATTCAGACGTACTACATCACCACCATCTCACCTGTTTTGTGACCCGGATGTTTGTGGCTTGAATCAGAGGGTTAGCTACCACGGCTAGTTAGCATCTCAGTCATAGCGGCGACTTTTTACTCACATTGGTGACGTGAATGACTATGGACATGTTTTATTGACTGAAGTACACGTGGTTTTTATTTACTGAACAGTCTGTATTTGGTTTCAATTCAATCAGTTTTTAAGGTTTTTTTACGGTCAGAAAAGGAAGTTTTACATCAGGACATCTGTACTGTTCCTCTGTTATTAAACACATTTAGAATAAAATTGTAAAAATATTAATCTCTCCTGGCTGCTGTCTCCATTCACATTCACTAACAAACACAGAAGATGTGGTTGACATCAGTTTTAAGTAATTAATTCATCAGTCAGTATCAGATGTGTGAAGTTTCTTCTTCTATGGTTTTCAACCTCCCGGTGACTTCTGGGATAGCGTAGTTAGTGTAGTGAACATCGCTTGTATACTGCAAAATCCTACTGAAGTAATAAACCATCCGGGAACCTTTCACCTTCTACTGAAAGATACTGAGGTATTCAGACGTACTAGATCGTCACTTATATTCAGGTATTCAGATGCAGCCCGAGATTTCACATTTCTAAAATTGATACAGACGGTTACCAAACCTCCATCTGTTACATTTGTTTTCTGTGTTTTTCTACTGCCACCTGGTGGCGTGGATGTCCCACTACACTCTGAAGACTTCAATGTTCAATGTTAATCCTGAGATTATTTTAGAAGCAAGCAGCAGGACGGTGGACGTGGTCCCAGTAGATCAGCAGCAGTATGAAGTCATTCACCAGTCAAAGTCTCAGAAATAAGTCTGGCTTTGTTCTCACATTCCTTCTCCCTCCCTCCCCCTCATAATGAGTCTATCTCCCCCCTCATACTGTTCTCATACACTCCTTCCATCTGAGCTCAGGTCATTTTGAGGGAAAACACCTTCCCGCTGATATTTTTAGTCCTCGGCCAGAAGGTATTGTGTTCAGCTCCACATAATCACATCGACTCCGCTGTATTTTTATCTCGGGTGGATGGGTGGGTGGTAGTAGAAGGAGGAGGGGGGTGCTTGAAGAAAACATACTCCTTAAACACACACACACACACACACACACACACACACACACACACACACACACACACACACACACACAGAGGAGCGGTGTTGTTGTTGAGTTACTAAGAAAGTGTTTGTGTCGGGTGAAACGGTGACGCACGTGTTAAATGACGGCGCGGTGCCTCGGAAGCGTCTCAATCAAGGCGCCATTGTGTTGTATTTATGTTTTATTATGTTGTTGTGTTAAAACATTATTATATTATTATTTAAGATCTGGACAGAATAATTCAATAGCTGCAGCTCAGATACACGACATTCACCTGGGTGCTGCTGATAGAAATTTACAGGCTCTGAACACTGGGCGCTACAGTGAGGGGCTAGCTGGTTAGCATGCTAACTTTAGCTAATTAGCATGCTAACTTCAGTGGAGGCAACAGAAGTGAAACAAGTGTTAACAGCTCTTAGAGAGTAAAAACAAACAAAAAAAGAGGTTTAACGAGAATTAACTACATTTTTTCAAGACTGACAAGTAAACAAGAGCTAATGTTAACGTTAGCTAGGCTATGTAGCAACAGCAAATATGTACATACCTTAACAGCACCTTTAAGGAGAAAGTTAAGGGAAACTTAGCACTGATGACAGACGACATCAACATTCACCAAAACATCTGTATCGCCCCTGGTGGCTGGTTGCAGTATAGACATGGTTCATGCTAACTGAGTCGTGATTCGCTGGTGATGGACTTTGCTACCAAAGCTAAGCTTCCTGTTTACTACCACACAGACAAATGATGCTGCAGCACTGGTGCTCAAGATAACTGAGCTGTGACTCAGTTTGCCGGCTGGATTCGACGTCAGTAAACGTCACAAGAAGCCAGAAATTCAGCCGACAAATCCAGCTCCTTTTCCTGAGCCGTGAAGGCGACAACGGTTGGATCCTTCACAGTCCAACCTACGTTAGCCGAAGTAGCTAAATTAGCTGAAATTACTAAAGTAGCAAAGCTAGCTAAGGTATCACAAACACTTGCGAGATTAGCTAATATGGCTAAATAAGATGAGGTTTCTGTGAGTAGGACAAGTTAACTAACGTATAAACATAAGCTAAAATATCTAAATTAGCTAAGTTAGTTGATGTAGCCTTGTTAGCAGGCATAGCTAGTAACTCGTCACCGTCCCAGGTAGAAATGAGACTAGTCTGTCTCAGTTCAACTAATTAGCTACTTTTCCAGAGATGTAGAGAGGTGGTTAAATAAGCTAAGGTAGCTTAATAAGCTAAGTAACCTAATGTTGCTAAGTTAGCTGAATTAGCTAGGTTAGCTAGCATAGCAAAATAAATTGAAGTAACTAAATTAAGTGATATACCTCTATTATTTAAGTTTAAGTAACTTATCAAAGTTAGCTAACTTAGCTAACGTATCCAAGTTAGTTGAAATAGCTCAATTACTCAGGTAAGATGGCTAAGATATATAAAAACTAGCTACGTTAGCTGATGTGGCTAAATAAATTAACTAACATTGCTAATTAAGCTAAAACATTACTAAATTACCTAATGTGACAAAGTTAGTTTTTAGCGGAGTTAGCTATAACGTAGCCAAGTTAGCTGCAGTAGCTAGCAGCTAGCTAGGAGGACGTTTTTAAAAAGAGTACATTAGATTGAATCGTGAAACGTAGCTGATTATTGTCTGTAACTGATGCTAACGTTTAGAAATAGAGTGTAACGTAAATACGTAAAGTTTACGCATGGCGCCATCTTTAAATACACATTTAAAAGTTTGAATTCTTGTTTTAAAACTGTAAAAACTTAATTTTGATAATGAAAACTGACACATTTGAGTTGTTAAACCGATATTGAAACTGAATATTTATCGATTATTCAATTTAACGATACATCGAAACTAAATTAGCTCGCATCTGTTTTCGATATATCGGTATAATTAATTGATCATAAACGACAGTTAAAGTGACGCCGACACTAGTTTGACTATGAACCGGAGTCATTTCATTTTACTACAGTTTTAACTAAAAACTGGGACAAACAAACATTAAGAAACAAACAATAAACAAACTTAAATCAACATAAACATCAACAGGACGAGATCAGGGGATTTTATGATCCTCCACAGTCCGGATCATCCCGGACCCTCCTCCTCCTCCAACGAGGACTCGGTGTCTTTTTAAAAAAATGTCTCTGTTTTAAAATAAACTGTGATAAAAAGTGTAAAGTTTTCTACCTTCACCGAGGAAATCCTCTCTGTCGTCCATGTCTCCGCTGGTTCAACCACAATGAAGCTGGAACGAGATCAGACACAAAATAAAACACGAAGAAGAAGAAGAAGAGCACGACAACATCCGGTTCTCTGTTTCAAAATAAAAGACCACAACTGGTTGAAAATATTTAGTAAAATATTCATTTTAAAAACAATTTGCTGAGAATTGTATCATTTAGTTAATTGATTTTAAAGTTATTGATGCAATAATAATGATAATATTAATGATAATAAACAATACAACAAATAAACTGCGCCTTTATATTTTATATTTAAAACATTTATAAATAAACTTAATAAAGGTTAGTTGTTAACATTTGGAGGTATCGTATCTGTTTAATTATTTAATATATTTATTTACATTACATTGTATTATATTTAATATAATTTATTTAAAATGATATGTTAAAGAAAAATAAAATACAAAACGCTCATCTATTTAAAATTTCAAATATTATATCAAATTATCATAATAAATTAAATTGCAATAATTATTTGAATACTAATATTATATTATTTATTATTTTTTATTACTATTAATATATAAAAGCGTATAAATTAGAGGAAAAAAAACTATAAATTCTAATGTATTTTAACATTTAAATTTAAAAAATTATATTTAGATTGAATTATAATAATTATTTTATATTAGATATTGCTATTAATATTACTAATAAAATATTATATTGGTAAAACTATTTTTCTCTCTTCTCCTTTGTGAGTTTTAATTGTGAATTTATTTTATCACTGATTTTATTTTGCGTGTGTTGATTTTTTTTATTTATTATCAAACTGAGTATTATTTTATTTTAAAATTGGCTTATATTTTATTGTATTTTTTAAAAATAATTATTTTAATTAATGGGACTTTTTTTTTGCCCCTTTGTGCGATTATTATTTTTCATTCTTTTTATTTTGAAGGAATCCCTCCGTACTTCCTGTCCTGACTGCTGTGTTTGATTGTAACTTGACGCAGCCTCTGGCCGCGCCCACATTGTTTACATTCACAACGTCCAGACCAAAAAAAGACACTTCATTTACATAAACCTGAGGAGGGAGCAGCTGATACGTCCTTTGGACTTGTTTTAAGAAAATTTAAGAAAATAATGAAATGATAAATGATACAATAAAACGAGCCAGTGAATTAAAAAGTGTGTTTTACTGATGAGCAGAGGAAAGTTGATCCATAATCTGCCTCTGAATCATCATTATTGGTCCAATTAGGATAAAGTCGTGATTCAAATCCCGCCATTTTTGTTTTCAGTCAGGTTGAAATTGGTACAACAACTCTCCCACTGACTGTAAATTAACATCAATTTATATATATATATAAAAAAAACAGGCCTCAGTTTATTCTCTATGGGGTTTTATGAGAGTGTACTGGCACCGCCCCATCAACACTACCTGCCTGTTAAATATGAAATAATTAGATAATGAAAATGATCATTAATCAAAATGGTGCAAGAGCAAGTACAAGTGGTGACACTTCCAAAGACTCCCACCATCGGACCATTGGACTCTGTTCGTTTCTGTTGCTGGTCATCAAACAAATCCAGAGATAAGTTGATTAAACGTGGACGTTTCACATTATCGAGGTGATATTCTGTGTCAGCAGATATGATGTTGTATGTATCTATAGACTATAATGACTAGTGATGGTCACATGAAGCCACATGAAGCTTTGAAACCTTCCAGCTGGTTCACAAACACGTTCATTCTCAAGGCTTCGTGTGCACACAACCCCCTGCTGGTCAAAGACTGTAAGACAGGCAGATGTGTCCGCAGTCATTTTAATTTTAACTGTGAAAGTGATGTTATCAAAGCTGCAGTTTGGCTCAGGAATAATGTCTGGAAGAAGAAATAAATACTTTTTTATTGAAACAGTAATTGGACCGTACATATGTAGCTTTTCTATTCATATCGACCACTCAAACACCAGCATCATCTAGTACTTAGTAAATATGTAAGTGCTCTATCACATTCACACCATCTCATTCATTTAAAGACAAACAATGAGTAAATTATCAAAGGATAATCCAGCACACAAACTGGGAGTTGAACCATCAGTCTTCTAATTAGTGACCAACCTGCTCTACATCCTATAAACCACAACTGTGGTTGGTGTCATTTCTGAGACTGACAGCACCAAAGTGTCAGGTTGTCACGACATCAGTGGCTTGTGTAGACTTTTTATTACAATTGTTGCCCATCTAGGACGTAACTGAATATATAAAATATAGTATAGTGAACTTTACAACGTTAAATCCTAATGATTTAAATAAGGGCTGTAATAGTGTTTGTTTGGGTAGTTGATGAACCAAAAATGTATCCGCGGATTTCGTCACGTCACGAGATGGCTACAGAAGTTGCTGCGGTTTGGGGGAGGAGGGCGTGTTTCTCACCCACCAAGTTAGAAAAAGTCAACAGTTACAACTTCCTTTTAAGAAAATAAAAGTCAAAGGTCCAGTCATCAAAGTTGTTGTTGTGTCATTTTGATTAAGTAAGATACTGTAAGATACTTTTCTTACGGTTATTTTGTGAAATAATTGTCTTGGTTTATTCAGGTCTCATTCTGGGGCTTTTATTTAGAAAAATAAAAAAACGGAAGTAACTTTACTGCTGAACATTGACTAAAACAACAGTGGTGAAATGTCTTGTCTCTCGAATCAAGTCTTCATTAGTCCTGGATCCTCATCACCTCTGGTGGATTAATCATCGTCTGTTTTTATGATAAAAGTTTCAGTTTATTGAAGATTTTAACCACTAACGTGTCTGTTAACAAGTAACTAGTTGTTTCCTCAAACTAAACATCAACATGTTGCTGGTGAACATCTTCTCTCTTCTCTGCATCTTGGTCTCGGTGTCACCAGGACTTGGACGAGGTGAGAAACAACGTTCATTTACAGTAAAAACAGACTTGAAATTAAACAGCGACTTTCAGACCATCAGTTTAGAGGTTTTAGATCTGGACCTGGTCTAATGTGGTCTAATGTGGTCTGATGTGGACTTGACCTGATTATTGATCAGAGTTGATCTTGAAATCAATTTATTTTCAAACTAAATTGATGTAAATGTGTTGTGGTAACAATCAGTCACTGTAGCTCCTTGTTTTCTGATGTTTGTATTAGTTGGTTGTTGTCACTTTATTGTAACTAACAACTTCAGTTTCCTGTCTGAAAATCGTCGGTGTTGGTGGTGATTGTCCTGCTGCTGCTGCTGCTTCACTTCCTGTCAAACCTCTGCTCTGCTTCTTTGAAACCACTGACTGACGTGACCTATTGAACACAGAAAGAGGATCAAATCTTCCACCACCACTGACTGTTTCACACACTCACTACATCGTTCCCCTCCCCAGTACATAGAGGGAGAAACTGAAACTAAAGTATCGATGTCATTACACTGAGACTGATCATCATCCCCCTCGTTGTAGGGCTGTAATCAACTAAAGAAATTCTTGGTCGACTGAAGCCCTGAAATTTCAACTAATGAACTTAATTACACACTCGAGTCTGTCTGAGGAATATGTAGACAGTTGTTTTTTTCTCCCACAGAGCGACACTGAACATCAGAGCTCAGCTTCACGGCCGAGACACGAACAGACTATTAACTTAATAGAAAACTGGTAGAAAACTTTAATGATGGAGAATACGAATGGAAGAAGCATTAACAGCTGACTTTTATCTGGACAGTTTTTCTCCCATAGATCTGAACTGACTACAACCATTTCTTCTTCCAGACCAACGACTTGTCTCTTAGACCCTGTTCCAACCAGGCTGTTTAAAGACGTCCTACCTTCAGTTGATATGTCCATCTTGCATCTGATAAATCTAACTTTAGTAAAAGGCTACGTACCACAGGCTTTTAAAGCTGCAGTAATCAAACCATTACTTAAAAAACCTACTCTGGACCCAGGTGATCTAGATAATTATAGACCTATATCAAATCTCCCTTTTATGTCCAAAATCCTGGAGAAAGTTGTTGCTGCTCAACTATGTGATTACTTACATGAGAATAGTCTTTATGAGGATTTCCAGTCAGGGTTCAGACTCATCATAGCACAGAAACAGCATTAGTGAAAGTTACCAACGACCTTCTTATGGCCTCAGACAATGGACTTGTCTCTGTTCTTGTCCTGCTGGATCTTAGTGCTGCGTTTGACACAATTGATCATAACATCCTGTTACATAGACTAGAACATGTTGTTGGATCAGAGTCACTGCACTTTCTTGGTTTAAATCGTATCTATCAGATAGATTCAGTTTGTTCATGTAAACAATGAGTCTTCCACATGTACTGCAGTTAGTCATGGAGTTCCACAGGGTTCTGTGTTAGGACCAATCCTCTTTATCTTGTACATGCTTCCCTTAGGAAACATCATCAGGAAGCACAATATAAACTTCCATTGTTATGCAGACGATACCCAGCTGTACTTATCTATGAAACCAGATGAAACTAACCAGGTCATCAAACTTCAGGACTGTCTTAAAGACATAAAGACCTGGATGACTCAGAATTTCTTACTTTTAAACTCAGACAAAACCGAAGTCATCATACTTGGCCCTGAACATCTCAGAACATCATTTTCAGATCACATAGCTAATCTGGACGTCATCACTTTGGCCTCCAGTTCTACTGTGAGGAATCTTGGACTAATCTTTGATCAGGACATATCCTTTGTATCTCATATTAGACAAGTCTCTAGAACAGCTTTTTTCCACCTACGTAATATTGCAAAAATCAGAGGCATCCTGTCTAGAAAGGATGCTGAAAAGTTAATTCATGCATTTGTTACTTCGAGACTGGACTACTGTAACTCTCTACTATCAGGGTGGTCCAGTAACTCCATCAAAACCCTTCAGCTAATCCAGAATGCTGCAGCACGGGTATTGACAGGAAGTAGGACCAGAGATCATATTTCTCCAGTATTGGCTGCTCTTCATTGGCTTCCGGTAAAATCTAGAATAGAATTCAAAATCCTCCTGCTTGCCTATAAAACCCTTAATGATCAGGCTCCATCATATCTTAAGGAACTCATAGTTCCTTATTATCCTAATAGATCACTTCGATCACAAACTGCTGGTTTACTTGTGGTTCCTAGAGTCTCTAAGACCAGAATGGGAGGTAGAGTCTTCAGCTATCAGGCTCCTCTCTTATGGAACCAGATCCAGTTTGGGTCTGGGAGGCAGACACCGTTTCTACCTTTAAGGTTAGACTAAAAACTTTCCTTTATGATAAAGCCTATAGTTAAGTATGGTCCAGGCAGGACACGGGCCTGCCTGAACCATCCTTTAGTTAAGCTGCTATAGGATTAGACTGCTGGGGGACTCTGACAATACACTGCTCCTCTCTGTCCCTCACCCCTCACGTCTCTTTCTCTCCCTCACACTTCATGTCCTGATATTTATATTTAAATATTACATATTTTTAACATCATCTGTTCTCTCTCTCAGTTGTGTCTCCCCCTACCTCTTTCTCTTTTACAGGAAGTTTTGACTCCATAGCTGTTGGACTCCAATTCTTTGACGACATCATCACTTTCATCTTCATCATTATTATTATTATTATTGTAATATTAATTGTAATGATAATTTTACTTTAACAACTACTTGTAACCATCTAGTCTCTACTGTCTCTTTCTGGTCTCCCACTTTTCTTCCTCCCCCCTCCCCCGTCCTCCTCCCTCTTTCCTCTGTCTCTTCTCTTTCTCTTTTCCCTGTTTTCATTTCTCTCCAACCGGTCGAGGCAGATCAGACCGTCCACTCTGAGTCTGGTTCTGATGGAGGTTTCTTCCTGTTAAAAGGGAGTTTTTCCTCCATTGTTGCCAAGCGCTTGCTGATTGTGGAAATGTTGGGTTTCTCTATGTAAAGTGCCTTGAGATAAATGTTTTTATGACCTGGCGCTATATAAATAAAATAAATTGAATTGAATTGAATTGAATTGAAGAAAAACATCCTGTGTATTTAAACTTTTTATCAGTAAACTGACTTTTCAAAATGTCGTAACACTTTGATGTGTGGACAGTGATTCTCAGAATGAAGATGTGGTGCAGCCAAAACTGTTCCCTGTGTTACCTGATGTGTTGTTGAACCTGATTCTTCTCTATTTAAACATAAAGATTAAATGTGTTTCTTCTTTCAGGTCCAGTCAGAGTGGTTGTACCAGACGGGGATGACGTCATCTTACCCTGCTCTCTGAACACCAGAGTGGATCTTGAAGAGAAACAGTTTGACTGGGTCAGAGATCGTGGCACTAATCAAGTTGAGGTCTTCATGTACCACAATGGAAGTCATTACAATAACGGACGTCCAGGTCAGGATCCACGGTTCAGAGGACGAGTCTGGTTCTTTCCAGAAGAACTGAGGAACAGCAACGCCTCCATAAAGATCCACAAGACAAAGATACAGGACAGTGGAATCTACAGCTGCATTTTTCCAAAATTTAATCACCAAGAATTCAAGATTGAGCTCGTTGTTGGTGAGAACTTTGATAAAACACTGAATTTATTTTTCTGCCGTCGTCTGAGTTCCTGTCTGACTCCAGCTGCTGTTTCTTGTCCATTCAGTCTGATTTAACCACTGACAATGAGCAACAGGTTGAAAGTAGAACCATCACATCAGTAATTTAATATCAACAAGCTTCACTGTTCTTCACTTCATAGTCACTTTGGGTAAAAGTATGTGTCAGATGACTGAATGTTACTGTAACAATCACTGTGCTTTATTAGTTTTCATTTCTGTCTTTCAGTAAAGGTCATGAGAGACAGATCAGGAGAGATCGAAGGTGAGGATGATGTCACTGTTACTGCTCATTTGTAGCCATAATGTCCCTGATAACATTTGATTGGACAAAATTAAAGTAATTGATCACAACTGAAACTACAAGATCATTCATATAAAAGTTTAATGTGCAGCTTTTTCAGGGACATTATGACTGTGACTTGACTGGTTGAATTTCAGTAATTTCTTTAACCATCAACTCTCATTTACATTTTTATTTCTAGTCTTGTAATTATCTCATATAATCTGTTGTTCACAGGTGCAGCTCCAAGACCATATGTTACAATACTTGATGAAACCAATGACTGGTCACTGCTTCAGTGTGAAGTTCAAGGAGCTTCACCACAACCAGATGTTCAGTGGCAGGACAGTGATGGAAACACTCTGACTGCTGAGGAGCCACTGGTCACAACAGATGGAGAACGATACGATGTTATCATCAATGTTAAAGTGACCAAGACGGACACATATCGATGTGTAGTCACACAGAAGGAAATCTACCATCAGACTAATTATGTGATCTATGTGCATATTAACGGTAAGTGATGTTTTAATCTTATTTCATTTATTTGTGAGTTCATAGTTTTCCTAAATGTTCAGTGTTTTCAGAGTGAACACAGTGAATTTTCTCTTAGTGAAGAAAATATTCACACTGAGTCTCTTTGACTTTGTTCAGACTGAAGACAAATCAGATGAGTTTCTCAGATCAGATGTTTAGGACAGACTGTCCACACTGTCTGCACACACATCACCAAATTTTTGGGTTTTTTCCCCAAAGGGGGTGGTAAAAAAATTTTTTTTTAAAAAAAAAGGGGGTTTTTTTTCCCCCCCCGGTTTTTTCCCCCAAAAAAAAAAAATTTAAAAAACCCCCTTTTTTAAAAAAAACCCCCGGCCCCCCAAAATTTAAAAAAAAAAAGGAAAAAAAAAATTTTTTTCCCCCCTTTTTTTTTTGGGGTTTTTAAAAAAAAAGGGAAAAAAAAAATTTTTTTTTTTAAAAAAAAAAAAAAAAGGCCCGGGAAACCCAAAAAAAAAAAACCCCCCCCCGGGGGGTTTTCCCCCCAAAAAAGGGGGGAAAAAAAAATTTTTTCCCCCCCAAAAAAAACCCCCCAAAAATTTTTTTTAAAAAAAATTAAAAAAAAAAAAAAAAAATTTTTTAAAAATTTTTTTTTGAATTTAAAAAAAAAGGGGGGTTTTTTTTTTTTTAAATTTTGGGGGGTCCAAAAAAAAAAAAAAAATTTTGGGGGGCCCCGGCCCCCCAACCCCCCGGGGGGCCCCCCCGGGGGAGGGTTTCCAACCCCCCCTTAAAAGGGGGGGAAAAACCCCCCCCCGGGGGGGGGGTTTTTTAAAAAAAACCCCCCCCCCCCCCCGGGGGGGAAAAAAAAATTTTTTTTTTTTAAAAAAAAAATTTGGGGGGGGAAAAATTTTTGGGGAAAAAAAAGGGGGGGTTTTTTTTATTTTTTGGGTTTAGGGGGGCCCGGGGGGTTTTTAAAAAAAAATTTTTTTTAAAAAAAAAAAAAAAAAAAAAGGGGGGGGAAAAAAAATTTAAGCCCCCCCCCGGTTTTTTTTCCCCCAAAATTTTTTTAAAAATTTTTTTTAAAAAAACCAAAAAAAAATTTTTTAAAAAAATTTAAAAAATTTTGAAAAATTTTTTTTGGGGGGTTTTTTTTTTTTTTTGGGGGGGGGGGTTTTTTTTTTTTGTTGTTTTTTTTGGGGTTTTTTTTGGGGTTTTTTAAAAATTTTTAAAAAACCCCCCCCCCTTTTTTTTTTTTTTCCCCCCCTCCCAAAAAAAAAAAGGAAAAAAACCCCCCAAAACAAAAGAAATTTTTTAAAAAAAAAAAGGGGTTCCCCCCGGTTTTTAAAAAAAAAAACAATTTAAAAAATTTTGGGGGGGGTTTTTTTTTTAAAAAAAAAAAAAAATTTTTTTTAAAAAAAAAAAAAAAAAAATTTTTAAAAAATTTTTTTCAAAAAAAGACTCTACCAGTCACTGTTGGACTCTATTGGACTTTAATGGACTCTACTGGGCTCTACAGGACTCTAACGAACTGTACCAGGCTCTATTGGACTCTATTGGACTTTACTGAACTCTACTTAAATCTACCAAACTCTACTGGACTCAGTTGAACTCTACTGGACTCTACTGGTTTGTACCGGACTCTGCTGTACTCTATTGGACACTACTGGAGTCTACCGCACTCTGCCGGATTCTGCTGAGCTCTACCAAACTCTACTGAAACCTACTGAACTCTACTGGACTCTACCGGACTTTACTGGACTCTACTGGACTCTACTGGTCTCTACTCTCTACTCTACTTCAATCATTTTCCTTTCACCTCAAATATCTAAATCTTTGCATTTGAAGACTGAAACCCTGTAAATAAACATTATAATTACAAAATACATACACCCTGTTATTTGACTGGAACACTGTAAGTCCCACAGACCGTCCCACATTAGGTGAATTCACCCTAATTGCGGAGGATGTCAGTGATTGATCCATGTCTGTGATTTGTAAAGTAAAACCACAAATCACCGACCGTGTTTCACCAAACACAGGCGTCCTGTGATAAAACTGGTCCTGTGTGAACCTACATCAGGGACTGGGAGGTGGTCTCGTCATGTCCGGACACAGAGACACGTTGACAGAAACAGCTCAGATCCACCAGAAGAGAAATGTCAGGATATTGAGGTGGATGGCGTGTAGCAGCAGCAGGAAGGAACAACAAGTTTAATACAAAGCGTCCTGACGACCGTTATCCTGACAACTACCCACTGTTCCCAAGTCTTTACTGTAGTGATAACAGCAAATGTATATCTGCTCAATATCTGTTACTCTGTGTTACATTGACTTGTTTCCATGTTATTTTCTGTACATCTAAGTTGCATCTAATTAATAAATCAGCCAGTGACCAGTCGTCTGTATTAGCGGTGGCATCATATTGAGAAAGCAGGATATGAAGCCAGTTTCCTGAAATATTTCATTTAATTTAAAACTGTGGCTTCACATGACGTATGAATCAACTAAACTTATGAATCAACACGATCGGTGATTTGAACCTCGTGTCTTGACAGATACATTTGTGTTTCTTTCTTTTGTCATCACCTTTCCTCCTCATACACCTTGAGGACGACTGGCTGCTGAAGTATGAGGTTGTCAACCCTCGATAGATGCGTCTTTATAGATTGCGGGAGCAGCGCACAAGCCCAGGTTAACCAATACAGGTTACCTGAGTTAATTCATAACCGGTGTTTTGGAACCAAATGCACAGGTTTAGATTATGGGTTCCAGAACCTTGAGGTCGAACTTTAATCCAGTGTTTGTTAAAGCCTCCATCTTGGATCACCCCTGAGTTTTCACTAAACCCTCTTTATGAAGGAGCCCTGATCTTCACTGCACCACAGAGTCAATAGGGAGCGAATGAAAACTCATTTTCTTATTGTATCGCGACAATTTGCATAGAAACACAACAATGAAGCGCTGATGGTCTCATCTTCTGGAGGGAAAGTCGTTTTCTTTGCCCTGAGGCGCGTTCATGATAAGGCTAAGAAAATAACCAATTGACAACAGAATTTCACAACGTTAAATCCAATGATTTAAATAAGGGCTATAATAGTGTTCGTTCTAGTAGTTGATGAACCAAACGTATCTACTATAGAGTCTCTCTTTACAATGTAAACCTCTGGAGAAAGTCTTTTGGCTCCTGCCTGGTCTTTCTGGTGTTGGTGATTGATTGAGAAATGAAATGTAAGTCCTTCTGTGGTCAACGTTAGTAGATGACTCAAGAAAAAGTCAACAGTTACAAATCTCTTTTTAAAGAAAATAAAAGTCAAAGGTCCAGTCAATGTGCTGTTGCTGTGTCATTTCTTTATTAAATCATAATTAATTAACACGTAGTTTTGTTTTATCTAAGTGTTGTAAGACACTTTTCTTACGGTTACTTTTGGTGAAATAATTGTCTTGGTTTATTCAGGTCTCATTCTGGGGCTTTATTACTAGAAAATAGAAAAATGGAAGTGTCCTTTACTGCTGAAATATTGACTAAAATAAATTGGTAAAATGTCTTGTCTCTC